>PVLA01000831.1:421002-446892 GCA_004027455.1 Hydrochoerus hydrochaeris | reverse complement strand
CTGAGCTAAATCCCCAACTCCTTGATGATGGAATTTCTTGATTATGGAATTAAAGGGGAAAAGAAACTCTTCTCCACTGTTGGTGGGAATGTAAACTGGAACAACTACTATAGAAATTAGTACAGAGATTCCTCAAAAAACTAAAACTAGAAATTTCATTTGGGACAACTTGTGACTCCTTGTGTCTCTCAGGAGCTATTTCTAGTCTCCAATAAATTTTTCTACTCTAAATGACAACAACGACAAAAAAATTCTATTTAACACAGCTCTTCCCCTTCTAGGTATCTTCCAGAAATAATTAAAAACATCTTATTAGGGTGATCCATGAACACCCATGTTTACAGCAGCACATCTCATAATAACTAAATCTTGGAAACAGCCTAAATGTCAATAGATGAACCAATAGATGAACTGATAAATAAAATGTGCTTTTATGCCATGTGGAATTCTACTCTGCTATAAAGAGAGATAAACTTGACTCATTTGCAGGAAAACAGATGCTCCTAGAGACAATAATGTTACAGAAAATAAGTCAGACACATAAGCTTCAATATTGCATGATTTCTCTTTTTTTTTTTTTTTGATACCGGGGATCATACTCACGACTGCGCACTTGCAAGGCAGGCGCTTATGCCGCTGAGCTAAATCCCCAGCCCATGCATGATTTCTCTTATGAGAAACCTGAAGTATAAATATAAAGCAAAATAAAGGACAAGTGACAGGAAGTAGGAAGATAGATCTTTCTCACATGGGAAGGGAATCAACAGATAAAGGGAGGGAAAAAGGGGGGAAATGGAATGAAAAAGGAATTAAGTTGTGTGACGGAATGTATGAACTCCCCGCTAGAGTGAGTGCATGTACGTAATGGAAACATTAGCTACCAGAAATATGCACCAATAAAAATCAAGATTAAAAAAGAAGATGTGCAATAGCCCTAATCATTGCCAAAAGACCACAATAAGATAACATTTTACAACCTTTAGGATGGCTGTTAGGTAAACAAGACAGCACAGAAAATAGCAAGTGTTGGCAAGAATGTGGCAAAATTGAAACCCGGGTGCCCTGGTTGTGGGAACATAAAAAGCTGCAGCTGCTGTGGAAAACAGTATGATAATTCAAGAAATCAAACAGACCAAGGCAAGGAGATGACAAGTTTTGACCTCACTGTACAACTTAGTGAGATCCTGTCTCAAAACTAAAAAAAAGGCTGGGGATGTAAATGAGCTCAATGACCCTCGATTCAACCTCCAGCACCACTAAATAAATAGATAAATAAATAAGCAGAATTACCAGAGGACCCAGCAATTCCACTTGTGATTGCGTATATTAAAAAAAAAAATTGGAAGCAGGGTGTCAAAGCGAGGAGCACATCCACACTCAGCCGGATTCTTTACATAGCCGAAACGTGGAAAAGGACCTCATGTCCACTGGACAAGTAAATGGACAATGTGATCTCTAAAGACTCAAGAATATTATTCAGCCTTAAAATGAGGGGGAATCTGACGTATGCGACCACATGAACACACCCTGAGGATATCGTGCTAAGTGCAAGAAGCCAGTCACCAAAGGACAACTACTGTCGGTTTCTATTTACAGGGGTTACCTGGAGTGGCCAGCACTGCAGGGACAGGAAGTAGCATGGCTGCTGTGAGGGACCGGGCGAGGTCAAATGGAGAGCCACTGTGTAACAGGAACAGGGTTTCACTTTGAAAGATAGAAACTTTCTGGAGATGGAATACGGTGACAGCTGCACAAGGTGAGCATAACCCCACTGAACGGTATGCTCAGAATAGCTAAGATGGTAACTTTTATGTGTACTTTGCCTCTATAAAAAAGAGGGTGTGGCTAGGCATGGGGGACACGCTGGGTACATTCAGGCAGCCTTCCTGACTGGCCAGCAAAGGGGAGCTGGACAGAGCTGGGCTGGGGGAGGAGGGTGATGCAAGGCTGTCTTCTCTGGTGATGGCAGGAAAGTCATCCCATCCCTTCTTCCTCCCCAGATTGTATAGGATCACCCCAAGCTCCCCACTCTCCTCTCCACAGCTATTTCTGTCCTGCTTCTGGGACTGGGGGGACACTTCCTGTCCCCTGGGCACAGCTCAGTCACCCATACAGGACTCCAGCCACCAGAAGGCTGTGGAAGGTATAGGTCAGGACATCCCCACGCTAGTCCCACTCCCAAGGCTTTCTCCTTCTGCCCAGTGCTGCCCACTTCTCTAATTGCAGCTTTAACTCAGAGCCCGCCCAGCCCTGCTCTGCTCTTTCCTGCTTGTCTTCAAAACTTTCTACACTATGGCCCAGCTTCAGCCTCCAAATGACCCTTTCCTTGGAGCCAGTGGCACCAGAACATTCCTGTGCCCTCTTCAGGTCCCCTGCCCCCTGCTTTAGGTAGGGTTTTTTCTCTGCCTGGAATAGTCCAGCAAATCCTGTCTCTGCACACATCAGAGTTCAGCTCTTCCTGCCCAGTTTACTGGTAAGTCACAAGGGAATAATACTTTTTCAGAAAGAGTTATCAATCACCTATCAACTCATCCATTCCAAAGTGTAAACCAGGTGTAGTGGCAGGAGGAGAGTTGCAAGTTCGAAACCAGCCTGAGCTACAAAGCGAGCTCAACTCCGGCCTGAACTGCATAGCAAGACCCTGTCTCAAAAAGACAAAAACAAGGGGCTGGGGATTTAGCTCAGCAGCATAAGTACCTGCCTTGCAAGGGCTCAGTCATCAGTTTAATTCCTGGTACAAAAAAAAAAAAAAGACAAAAACAAAACAAAATTTTAAAAATCAGCAAAGCAACCTATGGCTGTGCCTCCTATCAGTACAGTGACAAACGCCTGGAATTACTCATAACAGATCCTTGCTGATAGTGTAGCCTGGAGCTAATCCAGCCTGTAGATCTGAATTCTGGTTTACAGGAAATGCATAGATTAGAGAGACAAATCTGATGACTTACACTAAATAAATTAAAAACAAGAACATTGTATAACACAAAGGTGTTGACTCTTCAAAAGGTCAGGATAAGCCAAGTTCCTATAATTTTATCTGTTGGGGAGACCGATCCAGGAGGATTACAAGTGTGAGGCCAGCCTGGGCAATTTAGCAAGAACCTGTCCCTAAATAAAAATAAATCAATGAAATAAATAAATAGACAAACTGACAGAGATAGAGCTAGAAATACAGCTTGGAAGGCATATTCTCCCCAAAAAGGTCAATATTATAAAAAATGATCAGGTGATCTGAGAAGACTAAAAGAAAATAACCTTATGCCATTCATGAACCTACATTGAATTGTGGTTCAAAAATAAATAAAAGTAAGAAAAGAAGGACTGAAGAAAAGGAGGCAGATAGAGGAGAGGGAGAAGAAAGTATAAAATACACTTTGGGAGACAATTAGAAATTTTCAAATTTGAATTGGTGTTAGATTCAGACAGGAGATCAGGGCAAGGCAGAAGTGGCTGGGGAAGCTGGTGTAACCTGCTGATTATGAAATCCCAGAACACATGCCCAGAAGCGTTCCCAGGGCCCTGCACAGGACTCCTCATGAGAATGTGCAGGTTTCCCACAGGATGGCCTAGACTGGATGTCAGCCTGAGGATGGGGGGGTTACAAAGAAGACAGTTGCCACTGGTGTTTGCCACTGTGTTTCCTCTGGCATGGGGGCCACCCTCACATTGTAGGGTACACTTCTTTTCCTCCTTTCGCTTGGCCCAAACTCACTCTGCCAGAGTCTGTTTCTTTTCCTACCTTAAATCAAATTTTGTTACCATTTATGCTTATCTTGACCAATTCTTTTCTCAGGGCAGAAAGAACCTAGAAATCACCTCTAGAAGGAGACTCCAGTACCCCAAAACCTAGTAACAAGATTATAATTAGTCACTGTCAATTTTGTCAGATGTAATAATAGTGTTATTAAGAAAGACAGTATCATTATAGTAGGAAATGCACTGCCCCTATTTAGGGGCAGTGCCAAGTATGCTTAATTTACTGTGCAATAGTCTGACAAAAATAAAAGAAGAAATAGAGATGGAAAAATGTTAATCATTGAATCGGCAATAGAAATATGAGAATCCACTGTGCCATTTTTTTCTTCTGTATTATTTGAAATGTTAATAGAACCAAACTTCCTGTGATCCTGAAGCAGTGTTTCTTTCATGGCCCTGACCTTGCAGCCTGGGAGTCCCTAGAGGCCTCATGGGAATTTTGGGGTGTGTGGGGAGGGAGACAAGGCTTTTCAGCTCATTTGCCTCTGGTACCAGCCACCAGGCACACACTGAGGCTTAATGACAAGTACCAGCGGCACCTGCAGGCACTGTGAATGTTCTTAGTTTTGCTCAATCTGTTAGCAGCTTGGTGTGATAGCTATTAGCATCCCAGTTATGGGAGGGGAAACTGAGGCATGCACAGAGAGATGGAGTAACTTGCCCAAAGCGATGCCCTTTTTAAGTAGTAGAGTTATGTTTGCTACAAGGTCTGGTTTCTATGTCCAAGTTTAATCTCAATTCAGTTAGTCCTGATGATACAGGTGGATTTGGTCATTCTGATTTGCAGCAGGGGAAAAGCTGGGCTTGGAGCTGGTGAGGGACAACCCCAAGGTGGAAGGAGGGCAAGCAGAGTGCATGGTGGTGTCACAGCACTATCTGGGACCAAATGCACCCCTGGAGTCAGTCTCACAGTGGGGCAGAGGTGGGTGGTACAACCATGCTGAGCTAGGGGCAAATCCAGGCTCTTTGCCCCTGATGGTCTTCAGGAAATTTCTTGGCTTCCACATGTCCCAGTTTCCCCACCTACAAAACAGACCTTGAGAATGGCATGTTATAGGCTGGCTTTGTTGTGACAGTTTATGTGTGTTAACCATGAGAAACACATAAGACACCCTCGAGTTGTTTCATGTGGCGCTGTGGGTAGGACCCAGGGCCTCATACCCATTATGGCTCGGGCCTGGAGAAAGCCCTTACATTGCCCGGCCAGAGTAGTGAGGGTGGCTGTGGCCCTCCTCACTTTCCAGAGAGGACAGGGTGGTCTCAGGGAGCAGAGAAGCTGCCTAGCACCCATGGCTGGTGGAAGGACCAGAGCCGGGTGTCTGATCCCAAAGCTCTGTGCTCTGAATGCTTTCACAAGCACAGCCTGGGGTCAGAGCCAGGAGGCTCTCTACTCCCAAATCCTGTCCTTCCAGATGCTCCCCATGCCCCTCTCTCTTCCTCCTCCTGCCTCCTGTCTTCTCCCTTCCTCATTCTCCCTTTTCCTTCTTTTCCCTCCTCTCTCTCTTCTTTCTTCTCTGTCCCCCTCCTCTGCAGTCTCTTCCTGCTTTCCTTACACAGCAGAGCACAGAGCATCTAGACTTTCTGTCTCTACCCTCCTAGCCCCTACTTTGTGTCCATTTCCCCAGCCTTAAAAGGAGTCAGTCTTTGGGACTGGAGGCTTCCTGGTTTCTTACCTGTGCTGACTGGGGCAGGTCTAAGTGTCATCAGTGGACATTGACCTGTGACAAGGGAGGTCTCCCTTTTAAGGAGTGTCCAGCCTACCAGCCCACAGCCCTGGCAGCCAGCTGTGTTTGGATGTGGCGGCTGGGGAGAGAGGGAGCAGAACCCAGGCCATGGTCACTCTGCCCACCCATCATGGGCTGGCTAGTTCCTTAGTCTGGGCCGTTGGCCCCCAGACAAACTGGTTGTTCCTCTGGCTGGCAGCCCAGAGAGACCTGAGGATACTGCTCTCCGGTTCCACATTCCCAGAGGTGGTGATCCTTCCCAGAATTCGCAGGACTCCCTCTGCAGGTTGGTAGGGGCCAGAGCCAAGACGGGAGAAAAGAGGGTGTAAGGCAGGAAAGGAGGCTGAGAGCCGGAGGTGGGGAGACGGGGCTCTCTCAAAGTCACGAAGCGCTTGCCAGACCCAGACTGGGGACCCAGAACTCTGTCTCTCAGCCTCCCAGGCTTTTGCTTATTGTTCACTTAGAAGCCAGCTCCCCAGGGGAGGCAGCCTGTATGCATGGGAGGAGACTTGGTCCTTTGAACCCTGGTCCAGGGTCCTGGAAGGCAGAACGGTAAGCAGCCAGCCAGAAGCAGCCAGCCCAGAAGCAGCCAGTGGCTCAGACCCCTGCAGCAGCCCCTCCCCAGCAGAGCGGCTGGTTCCTTGGCAACATCTCCAGGAATCCAGCGCCAGGCTCAGGCTTGCTTCCTCTCCCCTCCCACCGCCTGCCTGCGGGGCTGGGGGTGGAGGCAGCCAGCCCATTATAAGAATCGAGAGCCCATTCTAAGAAGCAGCGACACGGCCAGGTGACTGAGGGACAGCAGCAAGCTCCAACCAAGGCCCCAGCCTCCTGCTCTGGACCCCGCGCAGGCCCTCGCCCACCGCCAGCCATGGCTCCCACACCTCTGTCGCGCCTGCTGCGCCTGGCTGTACTCTGCCATCTGATCATCCTGCTGGCTGGTGAGTGTGGCACAGCCTGGGCGCGAGCTGGCAGGGGAGCCACCCTGCCTCTGTCCCTCAGATCTGACAGCATAGCCCCCAGACCCACTTGGGAAAAGCAGAAAGAGATGTGTGGGAGGGGGCAGGGTACTGTCCCTGCCTGGCTAGTGAGCAAGGCAGATGCTCACAGAGCATGGAAGGGGTGTGGGTGGCACAGGGTGCCAGGTGAGGTATAGTGCTAGGCAGGTGGGGTTCAGAGAGCCTGAGGGAGCTTCCAGGGGAACAGGGAGGGAAGCTGAGTCCTCCTACCCTAGGTTAATGTGTAACCTTCAGCCCTGGTCTGAAGACCAGGGATAGTTGGGACTTTCAAGGGTAGGGGACCCAAGACTAGTGAAGGTCAAGGTCACCTCCTCTCAAGAATGGGGCCTGTTGCTGTGGGGCTGGTCTGACGCTTCAGTGCCTCTGCCAGTGCCTGCCCCATCAGGGTGTCTTCCTCCACCATGCCCAGCTTCCACACACAACTCCCACCTCCAGCCCCTTGCTGTCAAGTGTTAGGACCTCCCAGGACAGGGAATAGCCATTGGTAAGATGGAGGCCTGAGAGGGTTAGAAACTGGCCTGAGGATGCACAGCCAGCAGGTAGGGCAGGAGGGCAAGACCTGGTAGACTCGATGCAGGAGAGAAAGCAAAGATTCACACCCACCAGCTCTGTGGGCACCCTGCGTCCACATACTCCTAGAGTCAGCCCTGGCATCAGGCAGGGTCTGGCTGTCTGGTAGGCTGAATCTCAGAGAAGTGGCACGTTGCCTCAGGTCATTCAGCAAGTCTAGGGGGATGAGAACCAGTCCCCAGCTTGCAGGATATCTCCATAGAGCAGACTCACCAGTAGGATACAGAGCCGGTCAGGGAGTGGATGGGCAGGTGAGGGCAGGGGAAGGAATTTGACTGGCTTCCTACTCGCTGACCTGTGTCCAGAGACCTGAGCACTGGAAACAGTGAGCACTGGGAGATGGGGAGTCAGATGGAGCTTGCTTTGCCATTGCTTTACTCTGTGTCCCTGAGCAGGGTTTTGCCTTCTCTGGTCTGGTCCCAGCTTCTGCCCTTTAAATATAGCTATTGTCTCCTTGGTGATGGGCTCCAACATCCACAAGGGCATTTTGGGAGAGGGAAGAGGAGGAGGAGGAGGAGGAGGAGTAAGAGGGCTCCTTTTACTAAGCTGGTGGGGGGCAGGATGGAGAGGGTGCCTTCAGTGCTTTGATTAGCAGCTTAATACCCAGTGCCCTAGTGGTGGCCCCTGACTGCTGGGAGACACTGGGTGCTGTTTCAGCCTTTCTGAGCCTCAGTTTCTCCTCCTATAAAACTGGGCATTCAATCAGGCCCCCTGGGAGAGCGCCTCAGCAGGAGGCTGGTGCAGGCTGGCTGCATCGGCTCCCAAATATGGGTCTATGGGCTGTGGGAGGTGGGTGGCTCCCGTGTTTTATGTAACAAACCTGCAGATCCAAGTCAGAGCGCAAGATTCTTCTCTCCGCGCACTGACGCATTCACTCCCACTCAAGTCCCACCGAGAGAGAGACAGAGAGAGAGAGAGAAAGAGAGAAAGAGAGAGAGAGAGAGATCCATTTTAAGCTGCTCTAGCCTTCCTATCGCAGATCCAGGCTCTGCCAAATTCAAATAGAAACCTGCCATGTCTCTGTCAGTGAGGCCATTTGTGTCACTGAGTGCCTGCCCCTGCATCTTGTCCATTTACATAACACAGAACAGGGTTGAGACTCTGCTATGTGACAAGTCTGTGTCCCAGCATTCGGGCCCCCTTGGTGGATAAAAGGGCCAAAGATCCCAGTCCTTGAGCTGTGACACCCCCGCCGACGGCAGACAGTACACAACACAAATCAGTAAAGGATCTGGTCTGCTAGAAGGGACAGTGGTTAAACAGTAACAGTAATAAAGTAGCAAGGAGGGGAAGTGTGGGTGTTTAAACTGGGGTCAGGGAGGCCTTGCTGAGCAGACAGCACCTGCAGCTTGAGGGAGCGGGGAAGTGGGCCGTGAGGATGTCTTCAAGGTGCTGCTGGTCCTCAGGGGACATCTGGCAATTTCTGGAGACATTTTTGGTTGTTCCAAAAGTCCCAGTGTTTCAGGTTCAGCGTTGCTACTGACTTCTATCTAGGTAGAGACCCTGATGCACAGGGCGGTCCTCCAAGACAGAATATCTGGTTCAGAGAGTCAGTGGTGTCACTACTGAGGGACCCGGCTTACAGCAAGAATGCTCTGGAGGCTGAAACAAAAATCAACAACAACAAAAGACATTCATTCTTCCCAGGTTAGCAACACACACCTATAAAGCCAGCATTCAGGAGGTAGAGGCAGGATTGCCATCTATCAGTTTGAGGCTGGCCTGGGCTATATAGTGAGTTCAGGGCCGGCCTAGATGGTCTGGCTAGACCTTATCTCAAAAAATAAACAAGTCAAAAAATTCCCTGCATGGTGGTGCACACCCGTGATCCCAGCTAAAGCAGGGAAGCTGAAGCAGAAAGATTCCTGAATTTGACCCCAGACCGCAAAACTTAGCAACTTAGGGAGGCCTTGTCTCAAAATTTAAAAAAAAACCAAAAAGGGCTGGGGGTGTAGCTCACTGTGAAAGCCCTGGTTCAATCCCCAGTGCCAGAAAAAAAAAAAAAAAGAAGTTCATTCTTGTGACTACTCTGTGAAACAGATACTGTGTCCATTTTACAGGTAAGGAAACAGGCCCGAGAGGCTTGCTCAGGATACACAGCTGAGTAAAGGCACAAACCTTCTCTTTATCACCTCACCCAGGGACGCAGGCCATTGCTGCCTGTGAGCTTCTTACCAGTCCTTGAGGGCCAACCTAACAGACGCCTCCTCCTAGAAGCCTCCCTCGGTCTCACCCTGTTGCAAGCAGTCTCTTTTTATGTTTGTCAAATATTCTGCAACATGGTGTTTCTGCCAGGCTCTGTGCCAACCTAGAACACTGGGATGTCTAGGAGCTCTGTCAGTAGGCATCTCGGGAGAGTGGGTTAATCTCTCTGCTCCTCAGCTTCTCCATCTGTGAAGTGGGGATAATACCTCCTTTGCAGAGAGGTTGCAGGGATGTTAATGAGGGCAGTGTCATGTGCTGACTGTAGGGTCCTATCCCCAGCGGCTGCTTGAGAGGGTAGCCCTAATCCTTAGGTCAACTGCCCATCAGGCTGCGAAGCTTCTGAGGGCAGAGACAGGCCTTGTGCCTCACCCCACACCTAAGGAGACCCACACAGAGCCTGCCTGTCAAGAGGGAGGAACCAGCATGCATAGGTTGGAATAAACATGGTGACCTCTGGCGTTTGTTGGGATGGAGATGCTCTTGAGTAATAGTCGTAGGAGCCATGGGAGAGCGCTGGGTTTAGGGAATGAGCTCTGGCTGCGTCAGGAGATGGAGATGGATGGGTGAGTGGGCTGGTGACGTGAAGTGGATGGACAGATGCAATGAAAGGAAAACAGAGGGTGGGGGGCTGGGGTGAGCAGATGGGTGGTTTTGGGGGAAGAGAGAATGTGTAGCAGGTAGATGGGTGGGTGTGGAATGAGTGGGAGATGACAGGAGGGGATGACAGGATGGATGGGTGGGTGGGGGATTGGCTTGGATGAGGGAGGAAGGAGGAAGAGAAAGGACTCGTCAGGCCAGGGCCATAGCCTTTTTGGCAGCACCAGCACTGGAACTGGTCAAGCAAGACCCTTCAGACAAGACTGTGGCAGAGGGTAGGAACTTTGGAGACCACGTGGCTTTGTGGCTTTTTTACAGCCCTCAAGATGGGCAGTCACCTTTCCCATACTGGATTCAGCGGCTTCCCTTCTGCCCACCCCGAAACCTCCTCTCCTCCTGTCTCAGGTCACTCAGGGACATCACTTTTCCTGGGACTTCCCCAGGAAGACACCTGCCAGACCGATTCAAGGGCTGCCATCTGGCCCAAGCCCGGGAGCTCTGTGGTTGAGTCATTTTGAGGTCCCGCTGGGAAAGGAGAGTGACAAGTCTTCATGGTGACTTTCATATCCTGGTCCCTCAGAGAGAGAAGGCAGCCTGGTGACTTGAGGAGTCCCTCCTGCTCACTAGACTGCCCCTTGATGACCCAGTCTGGACTGTAGGCCTCAACCACTGTCCCCACAGGTGGGGTGGGCCATGGCCAAGGGTGCACTGGGGAGAGGAGGTGGCCGTCTAGGAGATCTGCATGTGTGCACATGTGCGCCTGTGTTCAGGAAGGTGATGTGTGTTTGCACAGGTATTTGTGTATGGTATCACATGTTTTGGTGGAAGCCAGGGATCAGTTGGGGGCCTCCTGGCCCTTAAACTTGGTCTTTCCACCTTACTGCCCTGGAATTCCTGGCTTCTGTATGTTTGCAAAACCCTCTGGGCTCTGGCAGTTGCTGGACGTAACCTTGACCCAAATCTGGAACTCCAGCCCCATCTGGTTGATTATATCCATCTTCCCTGTGGGTAACCAAGCAGAAAAAGTTCTGCTGCAGTCAGGAGGAAGGAAATAGGATGCAGACAGCTTCAAATGTTTATGTCAAATAGATAGTTTAGGTACCCCTGCCCCTGGCCTGGGGATTCTCTCTGGTCCATTTGCCACCTGGCCATTTCTACGCCCTGCCCACTGTACCCTGCTCCCACTCCATAGTTGCCCCCCACCCCTCAATTCCCTGGCTCTGAGAACTCCAAATGCCTCTTCCTTCTCTCAGTCTCATTCTGCTAAGCAAAGGGGCCATCTCTTCAGCAGGGCCCACCTTCTTAGAAGGTGGCTGTATGTACTGTACCTTCACATTTTAAAGTGTGTGTTATCTGCTATGTGTGTCTGGTAGTATGTTTCCATCATGTGCCATTATGTGTGTTTATGTGGTGGCACATGGTAGCACTTGCCTGGGATCCCAGCACTTAGGAGGTTGAGGCAAGAGAATCACTGTGAGCTCAAGCACAGCCTGAACTACATATTGAGACCCTGATTCAAAAACAAACAAATCATATATGTGTTTGTTGTCATGTGTGCACACATGTAATAGGGTGAGCACATTGAGATGCAGATGGACAGAGGTCCAGGTGTGTCTCCAAGGCAGGGAAATATCCCTGGGAGGTACATACTGTCACTGACCCTCTTCAAGGGAAAGGAGGCCCAGCAGAGTTGGGAGGAGGAGGGGCTGAACCTCAGGCCTAGAAGACCAGCATTTGGGATGTGGCTTCTGGCTTGGGTGGTGTGGCCAGGACAAGCTGGCATGGGATGGGGAATGGGAAGTCAGGTGGTCTGCAGACAGCCTGGCTGACCAGGTTTCTCTCTGGACTCAGGACAACAGCATGGTGTGGTGAAATGCAAAATTATTTGTGACAAGATGACATCACGAATCCCGAAGCACTTACTTCTGGGCTATCAACTTAACCAAGCCTCCTGTGGCAAGCCTGCCATCATGTAAGTGCTACCCTTGTGGCCTCCCCAGTCCCCCACTATGGGCCCCATTGGGTCCATAAGATGGTCCCAGGCCTCCACCAATTCATGTCCACACCCACCCACCTCACCCTGGGCTCCCAGCCAAAGGCCTCAGCAAATGTTCCCTTTCCTCCTGACCCCAGGCCACCTGGCTAACCTTACTACCTGTGCTGCAGGTCATAGATGAGGAAAGACTTCCCCTTGGCCATTATGGCTGGGCACAGCTTCCCTGATGTGTGACCTGGGGCATCTGTCACAGGAGCTAATCCTCCCTGGCCTGTCACGTGCTGTACTGGGCCCTCAAGTCACTGGATCTCACAGGGAGGTAGTGTGTGGTGGTCTCACAGCACACAGCCCAGGCTCTAACACATAGGAACAAGTTTCAGCCAGGTAGCCCTGGTCACTCTGCTTAGCCTCCACAGCTTGGTTTTCTTATCTGTAGAATGGGTAGCCAGAAAGGTGAAAGGTAGAGATCCCTATCTCAATTGGACCACAGAGGAAGCAGGGCCCTGTGAGACTGGAGGGTTGGACTGAGCTGTTTCCGGCTATTGGAGCCCCCTAGCCATTCTGGTCGCCTGCTCCTCCTGGGATTGTTGGCAGTGACTCCACAAACACCGGAGCCCTTGAGCAGCTTCAGCTTGGCCCCAGGCCTAGCAGCAGAAAGTAGCTCTCAGCCTGTGGCAAACTTTGCTAACGGAAGGCCTGGGCTTCCTCTTCTCAGCCTTCCTCTCCTCAGTTGTTCAGCAAGTCTCCCAGGCCTGTACCTACTGATCTTTCTGCTCACCAGTCAAGTGTCATTTCCCCCACACACTTCCAAGAATTTGCTTCTGTTTTCTAGGTGGAGGGGAAGTAGGAAAGCACTTGAGGGGGTTGCAATGTCACCCTGCCTTCCAGAACTTTTCTGGTTTTTCAGTGTTCCTGAGCCAGGCTCACTGACTTGATGTCTCTGAGGCTCAGTTTCCTCATCTGTAAAATGGGGATGAGCATGGTAGTCACACTGCAGGTTGCGTGTGATGTGAACAGTGTATGACATGGAGCCCAGTCAGCTCTACCGTCTCAGGGATGAGCCAACCACACACAGCTTGAGAGGAAGCCAAGATACCGATGAAGCTGAGGGTCCCCATAGAGCCGCTATATATATATGGTTTTAGCTTCCTGGAAGTCTCTTCAGGCTAAGGAGCTCCTCTTCAGAGAAGGGGACAGGTCTAGAAGGCACTGATGGCCACGAAACTGAGGGAGAACAGAAACAGGACTTGTGACATGAGATCTTTTTCAGAGCGAGGACATCCCAGCATGGAGCTTGCCTGTCACACACCCAAAATCAGAGGATAATGTGTGTCTCCTCCCATGTGGGAGGTGCACAGCCCAGACCCCCTGCCTTGATGGCAGCAGTGTGATTATTAGCACTGCCGTCATCTTCAGCTTTTTCCCCAGCACCAGTAGGTCTGGACTGAGCACTTTCTTTATGTAGCTTTTTTTATTTTAAAGAATGACAAGGAAGTAGGATGATTGACCAGTCCCCATTGGCCTAGGACTTTCCCCACATGGGCCAGTGTGGTTGGGCACAGCCGCCCTGACTTGTGACCTGGGCCAGCCACCATAGGGCACCTGTCCCAGTTTTGCCAGAGTGGTCGGTCCCCTTCACACAGCAGGCATTCCTATGTCCATGTTCCAGGGAGGACTCAAGCCCCAGCAGGTGGAGTGGCCCCAGGCCTCAGGATTGGGGTGGGCTTAGGATTGCTGCCCCCTTCAGTCCGTGTGTGCTCTGTCCTGTACCATGGCCTGGCTTTCTGCTATCTGGTCTTTACTAGGCCCCTGTCTTCCTCCTTTGTAGTTTGGAGACCAAGAAGCACAGATTTTTCTGTGCTGACCCGAAGGAGAAATGGGTCCAGGAAACACGATGGTACCTAGACAACCAAACTCATGCCCTGACAACTCAGAGTGGCGGCAAGTTTGAGAAGCACGTGGGAAAGCCCGAGACTGCCCCGGCCACCCAGGGGACATCCCAGCCTGCACTCACAGAGCCCGAAGCCACAGAGGAAAGCAGTAGTTTGGAGCCTACTGCTTCCTCCCAAGGGACTCAGAGGCCCACAGGGACTTCTCCAGTGCTGCCAGTGAGAATGACTGAATCTTTGGGGACCAGGATGTCTCTCACTTCAAAGGCTCAGGATGGAGAGCCTCCAGCTAGCACAGAAGACTTTAGCACAGCTGCTATCTCCACCACCATTGCTAGGCAGAGGTCTGCTGCCTACCAACCTGGTTCCAGCCCTGGGGCTCAGGAAAAGGCTCCCTCCACCCTGACCCCCTCCACTGAGCCCCCATCCACTGAGCCCCTTTCTACCCAGACCCCCACCACTTCACACCCAACCATTGAAGGCCAACCTGTGTGGACCCAGGGACAGACCCCTACTCCAGAGAGCTTTGTAGGGCCCGAGGAGATGGGTCCTGATCTCACCCACACAGATGCCTTCCGGGACTGGGGCCCCAGCAGCGTGGGCCATGCTTCTATGGTACCCATCTCCTCTGAAGGGACCCCCAGCCAGGAGCCAGTGGTCTTAGGCAGCTTGATCCCTAAGGCTGAGGACCCCATCCATGGTACCCTGGACCCCCAGAGGCAGGTCCTTATCACTCCTGTTCCTGACACCCAAGCAGCCACTCGGAGGCAGGCAGTAGGGCTGCTGGCCTTCCTTGGCCTCCTCTTCTGCTTGGGAGTATCCATGTTTGCCTACCAGAGCCTCCAGGGCTGTCCCCGCAAGATGGCCGGGGAGATGGTGGAGGGCCTTCGCTACGTCCCCCGGAGCTGTGGCAGTAACTCCTATGTCCTTGTGCCAGTGTGAACTGCCCACTTGCTTGTGTCCAGTTTTGATTCAGACAGTTGCCTGGGGACCCCCATCCTCATACCCACCCTCACCGAGGGGCCTGGCTGAGCTGGGGGCATGGGAATGGGGAGGCGGGATCCTCCAGGTGCAAATGCCTCCAACACCTCAGGTGTAGCCTAGGAGGTCGCCCTTGACCATTCTTAACCTATCAGGGCCAGAGAGTGGTGGCCTCCAACTCCAAACTCAAGAACTCCTCTCTGCTTCTGGCTGGTTAGAGATTCCCTTTGACAGTGTCCCAGACCCAGTACAGAATTATTTATTGACTATCCAGATTCCCTCTTCCCTGGCCTATGTCTCCCTGTGAGCACCATGGTCCTTCTATTTCTCAAATGAGCACCAGGCCAGGCCTCTTTTGCCTGTTCCCCAGACCTCCTTGTGTCCCTTGGTCCTGCTGCAGTCGCCAGTCACCCCGGCCAGCTGCGGTGCTATCTCTACATTTCTTCCGTACAGAGCTCCAACCCCTACCCTGGATTTGTATCTTTTCTTGCATGAGGCTGGTGTGGCATTCCTAGAGTGCTCCTGGTGAAGACTCTTCATGGTGGGCAGGGAGGTGAGGTCGTCTGGTGGCTTCAATGTCCTCCTCCGTCCTGGCTGTGCAGTGAAGGAACAGTGAGAGTGAGGGCCAGGTTCTGGTCCCAGCACTACCACCCACCTAACAAGGCTGGCAGATATGTGGCAATAACCTGTGCCCCTGGGCACTCTGAGACTCTCATCCTAGCCCCTGGATGGGGCCTCCCAACCCTCAACAGCTGATCACCTTGGACACTCACTGCTGTCCCATCAGGCTGGCACCTCTGTGGGCTGGGGAACCTGAAGGAGCAGAGGGCAACTGTGAAGGCTCCTTGTCCAGGAAGGCTCACTCCACCCAGCAAAGTGACAACCCCAGGTCAGAGAGACTTCCGAGGGAAGGAGGAGGGCAGCAGGCCCCAGGCAGCCACGGCAGCCCACAAAAGGGGCATGGAAAATCTATGGAGCCCCACACTATCGGGACTCCAGCAGCAGTAAGTTTGCTGTGGCCCACACAGCCAGCTGTGCTTTTTCCTCCTACCTGGGTCCCCTTCCACCTCCTTCTGCCCCTGACAGCACAGTTCTCTGAGCTTCAAGACTTTGCCTCTCCTTTGTCCCCAAAAAAGCAGAGCCAGTATTGTCTGTATTTCCTGGAGTCCTGTGTGTATTTCTGGAAGGGTCTCCATTCTGGGGGAAAGGAACTGTGGGCATAAAATTCTGGGTTTCCTTTCTAGCTGCTGAAGACGAGGGCAAGCCTGGAGGTGGCCTGCACCCCTACCAGAGCTGGACCTGCAGACTTTGCCCCTCAGGATCCCTTGTGGCACCTCACCATTTCTTCCGATTGTCCCTAAGAGTGACTCTTGCCCTCTGTCTACAGAGCCTGTCATGGGCTGGGCTGCACTTAGGTATTGGTGACACAGTCCTTGGCAGGTGGCTCCTTAGAAAAGGGAAAAAACTCTGTCCCTCAGAATGAAGAAGTCCTACTGCCTGCTCTCCTGCACAGCACGTTTCAGAGTCACTCTGAAGGGTGAAAGGGGAGGGAAGGTCCAAATGCACTTTGTTCTGGTTCAGGTTCTGCCAAGCCAGGAGAGCCTTCAAGGTTGAGACACTCCTCCTTTGTGAGGTCCCCCTCCCACAGACTTTGGTAGCTCCTCCCAGCAGGACATGGACAATGACAGTCTGGGGAGGACTTTTGCTTTTTCAACCCTCATCACCACTGTATGTGCCATTTTGTATTTTACTAATAAAATTTAAAAGTCTTGTGAATTACATAAGTGTACCTTCTCTGGGGCAGGCCTTAGGGGTGGAAGGCAGAGGAGACACCCTGGTCCCTAGTCTACTTGGAGCAGGACAGGAAGTTATACAATCACCAGAAGGGATACTGTGGCTGGAAGTCAAGAGGGCTGAGCCCCTGGCCTGGCTTTGTTCTGCTTGGCTGTGTGATGTTAGACCCATGCATTTACCTCTCTGCCCTGTCTCAATATGGGTGTGAGATTCTGGACACCGCGTGAAGCCTCACCCCATACGCACTGAGCTCATAAATCACTGCCTTAGATCTGGTGGCTGAGGGAAAAAACTGGGTCACATTTTCATTGAACTTGACTCATTTGATTCAGATAAGGAACAAAATAATATTACTTCTTTTTAATTTTTAAAAGAGATTCAAATCAAACAAAACAGAATAAAGCCAAGCAAAACAAAACAATGAAAGTAATAACAGGTTTTCAAAACAAGATAATAGTAAATCAACAATGGCTACCATAGTACATCTTCTTATCTTCAAAATAGCTGCCCAGACCATCAGACATGATGTAAAATTAACCAACAATACAAGAATTGAAATTTCAGGTGTGTAACTTGTAATTTCTACTATGTCTGTGTCTCCTGAACTGTTAGGTTTTTCCTTGGTGTGGCAGAGAAGGGCAGATAAAGAAAAAAGGGAAAAGGCCTTTATTGAGGGCATGGGAGGGCAGAAGAAGAGTAAGTTCCTCCATGGCAGACAAAGAAGCAGTAGGTTTTTTTTCGGTTCGACAAGGGGTAGAGTTTGATGGAGCGGGCAGAATGATGTATTGACAGCTGATTGGGGGAATGTTAAGTGCACGAAAAGCGGGAAGTTCAATTTTCAAGTTTAGAAGAAGAACTCTGAAGTCAGTTTTGAAGGAATGTGTTGTCTGGTGCCATGTTGGGCAGGTGCCACACTAGCCTGGCAGAGCTTCACATGGCTTGTTCTGGCTGGGCTGGAGGTCTGAGACTGTGTTTTGTTCCTTTGTCTTGACATTTTCCTGTGGTTCTCTAAATTAGCCCATTGCTCTATGTGGGGCTTTCCTGTATTGGCTACCAGTCCCTTGGAGCAGCGGATTGGACTAGGCACCTGGGTTCCTCCAATCTGGGGTTCCTGGAGTAGTGGGGAGGTACAGGGCGGTGGTTCACCAATGCCCCCCTGATGTTGGTTGGGCCTTGGGATGTGGCTTCTTCTCTGGCCTAGTGCTGGGCTCTAAGCTATTTGTTTCTAATAAATTGACTATTACAGTTCCAAAGTTCTGAAATGGCTAACAGGCCCTAGAAAGACTTTTCTTTAGGCTCCCATTTGAAACCGGCAGCTACAACAAACTGCTGGCCTTTATTCAGGGCCACTCAAAATGGGATTATTTCTTAAGGAATCTGGAGGTTCACAGCCATGACCCAAATGGGAGGCTCCCCACATCCTCCAAGCCCTCCAGTGTTCTGGGCCACCCCATTTAGCATAAGAGCAGCTATGTATAGCTGCCGAGGTTTGGAACAACACAAGGTCACAGGTCAAGTTAGCCTGTGGATGTACAGTATTTCATGGAATCTAAAATGCATATTTTCCACACTGAGACATGTTTGATGTTGGCTTGTCATGGTTTAATTTACTGGGGTT
Organism: Hydrochoerus hydrochaeris; assembly: GCA_004027455.1. Taxonomy (NCBI): domain Eukaryota; kingdom Metazoa; phylum Chordata; class Mammalia; order Rodentia; family Hydrochaeridae; genus Hydrochoerus; species Hydrochoerus hydrochaeris. Next base: position 428,746 of record PVLA01000831.1, on the reverse strand, counting down.
TTAATTAGTAGTTTATGAACTATGAGGACATCTTATCAGTAACATCTTAGATTTAATGTCCATATAAGCTTTTTTTTAATTAGAGGTGATTTTTAAAAGTAAGGAAATTGCCTACATAAACTCTGTTTCCTGTTTCCTCTCAGGAGAGGACTCAGGAGATCTGTCCTCACAGGCCCAAGTTTCCCCACGCCCACTCCAGGGGACAGTGGCTGGGCCCTGGGCAGCAGTTGTCCCTGGGCTGAGACAGGCCAGGATGAAAGGCCCAGTTTCCTGCCCCACCCATTCAAGTGTGCCTGGCCTTCCCAACTCGGTTGCCATTTGTCACGGTCTGTGTCTTGTTTTTCTCATGATGAGGATATTTTCTTAGGGTCCAAATCTCCATTGAAAGTAGGTCAAGGACAGACAGAGTGTGATGTGCACATGATTTCTTCTCTCTCACTCTGCTGTCCTCCCTCATCTTACTGTCACCAGATGGGGACCTAGGAGGTCCCTGAAAGAAGAGATGGGGACTTCAACTCAGCCCACTCACGGAGTAGGTTGTGGGTTCACTGACCTGTGTCACGGAAGAGGCCCTCCGGGTACGGCAGTGAGAGGCATGGACAGGGTTATCAGGCAGAATTTAAAGTCCACACTCAGAAGGGAGAGGTGCACTGGTGCCTGGGGTTGGGGTTTTATGTGGCCTTGGAGGTGTCCTCGGGATGGGGGACCTGGGATGCGTGTTCTTTGTGACTGTCAAGCCATCCATTTGGTGAGCTAGATTAGAAGGCCAAATGTTCACGTATTTGAAGCTCAGAGACTGGCCCCCCGCTGAGTAGTGCTGCTTACTTGAGGAAGGAAGAACACTTTAGAAGTGAAAGGCATGGTCCCAGTGTATAGGGTCAGTTGTCTCTGAAGGAGCCCCCTCTACACCACCCACCAGCTACAGGAAGCCCTGAGGGGGCTTTTCCATAATGAGATCTGACCCTGCCTTTTGATCTGACCCTGCCTTCTGATCCGGTTCTCAGGGAAGAGGAAAGAGGAACAGAGTGGGAGAGACCTGCGCTCTGGCTCAGAACTACTCCCCAGGGATTGTGGAATATTTGTGTGGTTTTATTTTCTCTTTCAGTTACTAACCTGAACTTAGCTGAAGAAATTCCTGCCTCTAATGCACAGTTTGGAGGGGCTCTTTAACATATAATTCTATCTCTGGAGGTTTAGAGTGAAAGCCCCCCTCTCCAGGGGTCCTGGTGGAGCAGGCTCAGCTCTCCATGCAAAATACTAATCAGGAGACAAGCAAGGGCAAGGTCATGCAAGGTAGACAGATAAAGAGATTCAAGATCTGTCTCCAAGGGGCGGATAGGGGCTTTGGGGTTTTACAGAAAAGGAGGGCAAGAAAAGGGGTCACACGATAGCTGACAGGGTACATAACCCTAGCCTAGCCATGATCTGGTTGGTGAGACCCTCAAAACTACTTCTGGGAGGGTCTAGAAGCCCCATCTTCCCTTGAGTAGTAGCTCTGTTCCCACCATGGGTTGTTGCTCCTGTTTGGGGGTGACCTCATCATGGGGTGGTCTTTAAAGCTTTCCTTTTCCTGGAGTCCCAGGTGACTGAAGATTTAGGACAGTGACTGGGGACTTTAAGGCATCGGCCCAGAGGATCTGGAACTGGCTGCTGTAGAAGCTGGCAATTGGACATCCCTGCAAATACTGAGTTATTCTTAGCTTGGTGTCCTTAGCTTTGAAGGTGGATGAGATACACTAGGTAATTTAGGGCTAATAAAACTCATAGAACCAGTTTGTAGAAAGACATTCCTTAAGTAATAACATGACTAGGTGCAGAGCTAAGCAGGGATCTCACCCAAAGTTTAAGGTATTAACAGAGACAGACATAAAATAAAAGCAGGGATGTCAGGCTTTCTCTCGCTTTTGGTAACCCACTAAGCATTTTTAGGTCCAGTCTTGAGGTCCCCGTTACAATTTTAGATACAATAATGGGAGTCATCATTGCTGTGTCCCCATACCAGGAAGTATGCTAAATTTTTTAAATGCAATAATCCTCATCTTTGTTGGGATGAAAAGAAGGCTCTCAAAGAGTACAGCAGTTGCTCAGGGTCACAAGGCTTATAAGCAGCAGAACTGGGCTGTGATTTTTAAAAGTACAGAGTCCTGAGACCTACTGAAGTTGGACTGGCGAGTAGGGGCCTGGAAATTTGCACCTTCCAGCTGCATGCAGTCCCTTCCCTCTCCCCTCTCCTGGCTCCACCTCACTCTGCCCCCCAAATGGGGGTCACTCTGCTCTCACCCCTGAGCTATCAGAATTCCTTGGGCAGTAGTTTCTCTCAGCCTTGTCCCTTTCTGCCCTTTACTCTTATTTCCCCTTGTCTCCTCTGTACATTCCCTAAAATGGTGAGCCCAGTCTGAAAAACATAGATGTGAATGGCTGGGAATTTCCAGTGTCAGGCTGAATAACAAGAATAACAAGTACTGAGATGCTGTGTGTGTGTGTGTGTGCGCGCGCGCGCGTGCGCTTGTGTGTGTGTGTGTGTGTGTGCGCGCGTGCGCTTGTGTGTGTGTGTGTGTGCCTGTGTACTGCATTGTGTATACACGTGCCCAGCTGCTCCTGTGGGTGTGAAAGAGCTCAGGAGGCCACCAGTGCCCATTCACTTCTGCTCAGTCACATGCTTTCCTAGGTAAACAGTGACTCAGCCGCAAGGATTTAACACAGGTCTAGTGCCAGGCTGGCTTTCCTGAGCCGGAAGCAAAGTCCATCAGCTGAAACTTATAAAATTCCCTTTTAATATCATCAAATTGAGAGTGGCACTGTCTCTGGACCCAGGAGAATTCCAGAGCAGTGCATGCTTTGGCAGTGATCCTTTCTTATAATCAGGGGATACTGCTATTTCCAGAGAACAGAATAGAACTATTTGCAATAAGCATCTTATTTTATGGTATAGCAATAGAGTATAACATAGTCTCTCTGGCTGCGTGACTTAAGCTGTCTGGGCCTGGGTTGTTCCTTGTATGAAACAGGATAACTCGTCATCATGTGAAAATGTCATGTGATAATTCCCACCACATGCCTAAGAAAAATGCCTACTGCCCAATGAACTCTCAGTAAACAATCTATGATTATGCAATAGCTATTTCAAAAATACTTGAAACTTTTTAGTACTATTTGTTTTTTAATTTTTTTTTTTTTTTGTCTTTTCTTTTTCTCAGACAGGGTCTTGCTATGCAGTTCAGGCTGGCCTTGAGCTCACTTTGTAGCCCAGGCTGGTCTCAAACTTGCAATAATCCTCCTGCCTCAGCCTCCCAAGTGTTGGGATTACAGGCATGAGCCACCACGCCTGGCTTGTTTTTTAAATTTTTGAGGCAGGTTCTCACTATGTAGTCTGGTAGTCCGGAATGAACTTGAACTCATTATGTATCTCAGGCTGGCCTCAAACTGAGAGGTCATCCTACCTCAGATTTCTAAGTACCTGGGTTTCAGGTGTGCACCATAGTATCTAGCTGTTATTGCACTTTGAGATGGGGTTTTGCTATGTTGCTCAGGCTGGCCTCAAACTCCTGGGCTCAAGTGATTCTCCTGGTCAGTCCCTCAGGAACTGGGACTTGAAGCTGAATCTCAGTTTCCTAGTGGGTAACTAAGAGCAGGACAGAGCTTGTTATCCCTACCTTGATTTTTGCATTTGTCTCCTTTATTATTTTAAAACTCTGGGTCAGATCCCTGCTTAGCTCTGCACATAGGAACATTAATCACTTGTGGAGTGTCTGTGTAAAAACTAGTATCATGATATAAGGTTTCTTCCCACTAAATTAACCTAGCATATGTCGTCGCGCATCAATACCAAGGACAGCAAGAGTAATTACAGCATTTTCAAGATTTGTAGGGACAGATAGAGGGACTCAAGGCACAGCAGAGAAAGGCAGTTTGCCAACCCTCCCAGTTTGGGCCCCTGGCCTGAGCTGGGAGGAGAACCAGCAGCCCCAGAGCTCCGACCTTGGAGGGACTCAAGGTGCAGCACAGAAAGGCAATTTGCCTGCCCTATGGGTAAGCACCCCTGGCATGAGGCAGGAGAAGAATCACTCAGCAGCTCCCAGGAGCCTACTGGTGAGCACGCTAAGAATTAACCCACCACCACCACCACCCCTCACTAGCAAGTGCGCCAGAGATCTAGACATCTCATGAGAGGGTGACCATATGCCATGTAGTAAATAGGGGGGATTTCCTTTTATCATCTCTTTGAAGGCAAATATTGCTATCACTGTTTTGCTTTGTGCTGATTAATGGTATTGCTCTATTCAATGTTCTGTTTTGATAAGTTCTATAATGTCCTGCATTTCCTTTGATTTGGCTACACCTGATTGAAAGAACAACTGTTGTGAAGATAACGGGATATACTATGGTATCTATTACTGTTATGCCAGTAGCCTGTTGAGGGTTTCTGTACCAATTTCACTGCACTCTCTCAGTTGGCTTTGTTCTACCTTGTTCTGTTGTATTTTGCTAATAATAAAAAATTAAAATAAATAAAAAATAAAAAGTAAATAACAACAAAACAGACCAGTAAGGTATTGTGCAAGCTGAAACATGATATAACTAAACAGATAATGGACTTGAAAAGCAAAAGGAGGAAAAGAAAGTGGTCTAAAGGATATAACTGCATGTATGTTTAAGTGTGTAGGATTGATAACCATGTTGCTGGGTTTTTGTTGGATCATTGAATGGAACTGTTCGCAGCCTCACTGTTTGAATGTCTACCTTGTACACTTTAATTTTGTAACTTGAACAACTATATCTAGAAGACAATATGTAATTTATCAACTAGTGATTTCTTACTGTTTATTTTTTTCTTTTCCTTTGACATTCTGTATTATTTCTTCCCTTTTTTTCTGTTTTGCTTTTTTTTCTCTTTAAATAAAATTAAAAACAAAACAAACAAACAAACAAAAAAGATTTGCAGGGACAGTGAAGTATGGTGGTACATGCTTATAATCCCAGAACTCCTGGAGATTGAGGCAGGAGGATCCAAGGCAAATTGGAGCCTAGTCTGGGCAATTTACCAAGACCACATCTCAAAATTAAAAAAAAAAAAGCTGGAGATACAGTGAAAAGTCCTGGGTCCAGTCTGGAGGAACAAAAGAAAAGATTTGCATGGATACTGAATTGCCAGTTTATTCCTGGAACAGCACCTAGAAGTCTCCTGTCATTGTCCTAAATCTTCAGTCTCCTTGGATTCCAGGAAAAGCAGAGCCCTGAAGACCACCATGTCATGAAGACCCTCCCCACCATGCTTCCCGGAACTAGATCACTCCCAAGATAATGAGCAGTTATAACGGGTCTTAACCAGGACTGGGATTATCTGCACTGTCCACTATGTAGACCTCTGATCCTTGCCTTTGTTTCCTTTTCTATAAAAGCTCAAAGCCTCTGTCAGCCCCTCAAAGAGAAAGTTTATATCTCCATCTGTCCTTCCAATGAGGCTGTGATGATCAAAGTCTTTCCTGCCCTTAGTCCCTGCTCCTTGATTGGCGTTTTGGGAAGAGCGGCTGCACCCAGTCCTTCAAGATCCCCAGATCTGGAGCTTTCACCCTGAAACTCTGCCAACAGGACTATTGGCTATACCACTGCATTCAGCTCGAAACAATCTATTTCCATTCACTTTTGTTACTTGATACCCAAAACAGATTATAATTATAGGATTATAGTAATGCAAATCTCCCTAGTTTTCAGTAAAATAAGGTCAAGAAATATCATGGTATCACCAAGCAGGTAAGAATCATTTTTAGTTAGTGTAGTTTTCCTTAAGCTGACATATTATGTTCAAGTTCAGATAACATTTCACAATTGCTTTTGAGCTTGGGAAGGTCAAACCACATGTATCACAATGAAAACCAGACTAGCAAGATGACTTGGAAGAGGAAGGAAAGTCTGCAGGTTTTGAAGCCCTTAGAGACTGGGATGGTCACTCAGTTGCTCAGATATTTCTGACTTGCTGCCTCTGGGGCACATGACAGGATTTTTTTTTCTCTGATACCCTTGGGGTTGCTGGGGACCACGTGATTAATTCTGCCCAGTGATCAGGAAGTGGAAAAAGTGTGTGTTTCACAAGGCACAAAGCTGTAATTGCTGAGTGGAGCTGGGCACAGTAACCCATAACACTTGTAATCCCAGCTACTCCAGAAGAAGATCACAAGTTTGAGGTCAGCCCAGGCAATTTACCAAGATCCTGTCTCCAGACAAAATTAGAAGGACTTGGAATATAGCTCAATAGCAGAGGGTTTGCCTAGCATGGGCAAGGCCTTGGGTTGCGTCTCCAGTGCCAAACACGCACACACACACACACACACACACACACACACACACGCATTGCCAAGGGCTGACTCACTAAAGCCTTTACAACCTGTGGGGCAGCACCTGGCAGCATTCCAGAAGTAGCTGGATCCTAAACTGAAGGTGACTCAGAACTTCCAACCACAGAAAGAGCCCTAGTTTATGTATGTCAACACACAGGGGAGGAAGAAAAAATCTTTGTGGTTTTAAGTCAGGGAGAGTCTGAGGTTTTTCTTGTTGTATAATTTAGCCCATGCTGATGGGTCAGACAGCCAGGAAGAGGAACTATACTGTATTTGACCTAACCTGCACAATGCTATAAGAAGGCTGGGGAACACCCTCTTCATCGAGATAAACATGCTGTTCACAGCCCCCCTCCCCTTCATTCACACTGTTTGCAGATGGCCTTGGCCAGCCAGCTCATTGTGTTTTCTGGAATTCCATTCTGTTGGTTTTGCAGTTTCCCTGGTACTCAGGGTTTCAACAGCCTGGATGCACTTCATCAAGCAAGGGAGGAAAAGGCACATACTAGCCACACTGGCACCAACTCTTTGCCAGTTGAGTGACTCAGCTAGTCTTTCAAGATTCTCCCAAGCCCAGAAGCCAAACCAGGGCATTCCAAACTGGTGGGCACAGGAGTCAGATGGTCTGTCATAGCTCTGGGGACCCACCAGGGCACTTTCTTTCCACACCCGGGACTTTCAACAAGTACCTCTGTCCAGCTGAGTCCCAGCCTCATTCCCCTGCTGCCTGTGGCCCATTTTCACCCCCTCTGGGTCCTTTGTATTATGTTCTTAAGCTAATTTTCTTCCTGACTGGGATAATTCACTTCTGTCACTGTCCCTCTGGCCAATGCCTCCTCCTACAGCTTGGGCGTCACTTCCTCCCAGAAGCCTTCCCTGACTTTCTGGTTTTGCTCCCTCTTGTGGGTACTCACCACCTCGGTGCATGTCACAGCATTCACAAAACCCAGCTATACCCATCGTGTTTCTGTAAGATTCGTGAGGACACACACACACTGTTCTCCCCTGTGTCAGGGGCCACCGTGGGTCCTGGAAGGATTGAAGTAAGGTCCACAGCCATCCGTGTGCTTTGACAGTCTGGCCTGTTCTTTTGCTGTCCCATTTTGAATTCATGGAGAGTCACCTGTCCATGGGGAGTGATGTATGTCAAGACAATGCCTGGTGGAAAATATCTATTTTCTCAAAGGGATGTGATAGCCTGAAAGTGGGCTGGTGTGCAAATGTGTCCAAGCCACTCCTGAGCTCTTCCGACCCTTCAGCCGCTAGCGCATCCTCATCAGCTAGGTGTGATGGCACACACCCATAATTCCAGCACTCTAGAGGGCTGAGGCAAGAGGGTCACAGGTGTGAGCCCAGCCCAAGCAATTAACAATTGAGTGAGATTCTCTCTTCAAATAAAAAAAGGGATA
>PVLA01000831.1:0-420902 GCA_004027455.1 Hydrochoerus hydrochaeris | reverse complement strand
TGTGAACTTTTTGTTTGTTTGTTTTAGTTTTTTTTCCAGTTCTGCTGGCAGAACCCCATGTGTACTAAGATGCATTCAACCACTGATATACATCCCTGGCCTCACTGTGAGCATTTGAATGGATTTTTTAAAGTATCCCTGCTATAGCTTCAATATAAATTCATAATCACAGGAGCTACATTTTGCACATAGGAGTACAAAGGCACAGAATGCATAAAGAACTTACCCAAAGTCACACAGCTATTAAGTAACTAAGCCAGCAGACAGACTATGCAGAACCAGCCTTAGCATATTGTAGTTGTTTGTGCTGTAGTTATTGTACAGACTGGTGTTGTATGGATGGAAAGAAAAAACACATTGGCATCTATCAACACAAATGATTCTCCCAGGTATAATGCTGCCAGATATGAAAGTATAGCTGCAATATATGTTGTTATAAAAAGCTCAAAATGTGCCTAAATCATACCCTCTAGTTGGCTCTCCATAACTACAGGCCCTGCATTTGCAGAATCAAACAAGTGTGAATCAAAAATATTTAAAAATTGTGTCTGCACTGAATATGTACAGGCTTTTTTCTTGTCATTACTCCCTAAAGAAATATGGTAGACTAATTTACATAGCACTTACATAGTATTCAGTATCATAAGTAATCTACAGGAAGTACACAAGATGTGCATAGGTTACCTGCAAATACTGCATCATTTTATAGAAGAGACTCAAGCACCTGGAGGCTTTGAGATCCTCAAGGGTCCCGGAACTGATCCTCCATGGATTGCAAGCAACAGTGGCATATTGCTTAAGGCCATATGCACATAAGTTAGTAAAATATGAACACATGTGTGGCCTTCTGGATGCCAAGTTCAGTTTCTAGTACACAAGAGATGGAGAGGCACATGGGTCTCCAGGAATGTGGGTTATACACCTGTACTCCTGGTGGTGGACACAGGAGTGGAGTTCAAAATGTTGGTGCCCACCAGACCCCTTTCTATTTGATTGATTTTACCTCTGACTCTAGCTCTAGGGTACCATCTCCACCTTCACTGGTTTTGCAAGCTGATGACACCCAGGGCCTTTGCCTGAAGTCAGCCCCTGGCTGGGCTCCTCCCACTCCTTTGCCATCTTTCCAGAGTACATCCTAATGAACACTAAAACGAGGAAAAGGCAGGTTCCTCTGCTCTAGCGTGCAGACCATGGGGAGGAGCTGGCTGGGAGGAGGGGTCAGCTGGGCCAGAATGTCACCAAAGACCTTGGGGAGAGAGGAAACAGGCAGGAAGATGTCCATCCTCCCCGACATCTGTATACTCACTGTGGTTCCAATAAAAATGCCACGTTGTTTTTGGTGATGGTCTAGGTAGTTTTAGTTTCATTTAAAAATAAAAAAAGAAGCAGTAATGAGTTGATTGCTGGACACAGCCCAGGCGAGGCAGAGAGGAGGGGCCCAGGGGAAGCCAGGAGTGTGAAAGGAAGCCGTGGAAAGACTGGACCGCCATGGCCCCATGTGTTGGGTTCCAGAGGCTGCAGGGTGGAGGCTTCTCTCCAGAGGACTCTGGGAGCTCCTGCTTTTGTCTGGGCCTTCAGTCCAGTCCATGGCTGGAGCGAGCCATGACCCAGGGAGGACTGGGCCACGTGCTTAACCATCAAACGCAGGTAAGTGTGACTCCTCCCCCTGCTGGCTTCTTGGCAGTGGCTGGAATTGGACGAGGACTCAGGGAGCCTTGCCCCAGCCCTTCAAAGAGACCAGGTTCACCAGGCTCCTTAGAAAGAGCCCACTCTTCTTCCCGGGCCCCTGCCGCTGGCCCTGGTGCTGAACACACGCTTCTGGGACACAGCGGGTGCTTTTCCGTCAAACCCTCCATCCTCTGCCGCCTGGCAGGATGCTGGACTAGGGAAGCAGGATTTGGCCTCTGCAGCACTCTGAGGGGTGAGCCTTGAATTGTCCCAGGGCCACTGGAGAACCAAGGACCTGACTCTGAAATGACTTGGAAATAGGAATAAGTGCTCATTAGGAAGAGTCCATTCCAACCATGAATGGGTTGACAGTAGTTTGTGGCACCACTGGGAGTCCCAGAGTCCTGAAGCCCTGAAACCAGAGAAACACAAAGACAAGTCTACTAGTGAAAGCAAGTCCAAGAGAAGGGTCCCTGTGTCCGGCATCAGAAACAACAACACCATTTGTCCATTCAGTCATTCAGTCAGTCAAGGCAACAAGTACTATTGAGGGCCTGCCATGGGCCAGGGGACAGACTTTGCTAAACAAAAGAAACAAAGGCCTCTGTCCTGTGGGACTTCCATCCCAGTGCAGTAGGCTGGGGCGTGCGGCTGGCAGATAGCCAAAGAACAGCAGACCTAGGAAGCAGGGAAGTGGTCGCATATGTCAGGGCATGGTGATAAAACAGCAACGACGTGGAAAATTCAAAGCAGAGGAAAGGGTGCAAAAAGATGCGATTTTAAATCAGGTCACCTCAAAGGAGGTGACACTTGTGAGTTCTACAGGTATCTGGGGAGAGAATGATCCAGGCAAAGAGAGTGCAAAAGCCAGGATCCCAGAGCGGCGAGAGCAGAGGCAGGGAGGCAGGGAGGAGGTGGGGAGGGGTGGGGTGAGGCGCAGAGCAGGGCAGGGCTGGTGGCTTGTCCCTGAGTGGATGTGGAGCCGCAGGGGTATTGTGAAGAGAGGAGCTTTCATCCCGCAGGCTGCGGGGCAAGTGTAGAGGGAGGAGGTGCGTGTAGCCCTCCATCGGGGTGGGACGATGACTTCTAGATATAACTGGAAGATGACACCATGAGTTCCCAACAGATGGGAAGTGGGGGGTGAGAAGAAGAGGTGGTGAGGAGAGCGCCCAAATCCCTGGCCCAAGTAACCGGAAGGAAGGGGCTGGTGGGGGCGGGGGTGGGGCAGGGTGGGGAGGGAGTCGGGAATGTGGTTTGGGACTGGGAGCTGGAGATGCCTATTTGGCACACTGAGTAGGCAGCTGGATGCACGAGTCTGGAGTATGAGTGTGAAACTTGAGAGCCGTTGACAGATGCATGATATTTAAAGTCAGGGACACATGCAATTTGCCAGATATAGGCATTAAGGCAGTGATGCAAGGCGAAGCCTTCTAATGTACTTACTTTCTTATTTTCATTTTGCAGATGTAGAAACTGACGCTCATAAAAAAAGCAGTTTTGAGTTCAAAATGTCAATGGTTACTGATGGTTGAGTCAAACTCAAAAGCTGGCGAGGGGACCCTGTTTGCTCCTCATCCCTCAGTGATACAGCCACCCCACGCTTTGCCTTTTTGTCTTGTCAGTAGCAGAGGTTAATGGGTTTTGGGTAGGAAGGGTACACCAGTAAAGAGGAGGCTGAACTTTGGAAGCAGCAAACTAAGTTGGGGTGGCACCAATGCCCACAGAAGCTGAATGGGGAGCAGTGAGATGAGAATAAATAGGAAGGAAACATGCATCACCAGATAACTGAGAGTGTCAGCAGCATAGGGAGGAACACAGGGAGCTATTGATGGTTCTTGAGGAGAGCATTCCATGTTCAAAGCAGCTCTTGTGAAAGATTGGTTAGATATAGACTTGGCCTGCAGGCTGGATGGTGTTGGAGGAGACCAGAGTGGAGGAAATAGGCTCAGTTAGTGAGACTGTTTGGGTGGAAGGAAGAGGGTTGAGCCAGTGGGCATGAGGAGGAGGTGAGGAAGCTGAGAACCCTTGGAAAATGGTGCCAGAGTCTCCGTCTGATGACATGAGGGAGCTGGAGGTGAGGGATGAGTCAAGGGCAAATTTGCAGAGTGGGCGTGGGCAGATGGGGAGGTGACAATGCTGGCTGGAATGAGGAAAGGGAAGCTGGCCTGAGAGGGAACTAGTCCTGGGGCCAAGTGGGAAGGGGGAAATCTCACAGTTCAGCGTGGGAGACACAGTGGCACTGACCCGGTTAGTGTGAGGCAGGGGCTGGAGCTGAATCACAGACAGATAGCCAACCAGTCGGACGGATGGACAGACAGACAGGCAGGTGGTGCATCTGAGTGAGGACAGAGATTCAGGAAGCATCCACTGGAGAACAAAGGTCTGGAGTAAATGACATCAGGGAAGGAGAAAGCATTGCTTAAGGTAAAGACAGCCTAGGAGTCCAGGACAAAGATCCTTGCCACACCCATGCAATGTCACCAAGAAGAGAACCAGGAAGAACTGTGTGCCACGTGCCAGTGAGGAGGACTGTCCACAGGCAACGGTTCCCAGGGATGGAAGGGGACTTACTGAACCAGCTGGGGACCAAGGGACTTTCCACTCCTCACCCATTAACTCACCCAGCTGTGTCATAAGGGAGTACCAGCCATTGGGCCTATCCTACACCACCTTGGTTGCACCCCCAGGGGTGGTGGAAGATAGACTGGGGCCACAGCACATGTGAGTAGCCACTGCCCTACACTGCTCCATGGGAGGTGACAGAAAGTTGACAGAGCACCCATAGAGACTCAGGCCCAGAGAGTGCTTCCAGAGCACTGGGCTGGAAGCCTTGTTGTTCAGGATTCATTAAATCACAAATGGTATTTATACACAATGGAGCACTACTCTGCTATAAAGAAGGATAAATAACGTGTCATTTTTAGCAAAAAGGAATGCACCTTGAGACCAAAATGTAAGTGAAAGTAATCAGATACATAATCTTAAATATTGCATGGATTCTCTTATACGAGAAGCCCCAAGAATAAATACCTCAAAGAGCAAAATAAAACACAGATATTAAGAAACAGGGCACCATGCATGATGACACATGCCTGTAATCCCAACACTCAGGAGGCTGAGACAGGAGGATGGCCTGGGCTACACGGTGAGTTCAAGGTCAGCCTGAATTACAGAGTGAGACCTTGTCTCAAAAGAAAGGAGAAAAGAAAAGAAACAGAGAGATAGATTTTATGCAAATGAGGAGACCAAGAGTTGGAGGGAGGGGAGAGAAAAGGGAGGTAAAAAGAATTAAGATGTGTTATGTCCACGTACCAGCTCCCCGAGAGAAGTGTAATCATTATGTACTGCAAACAGGTACTATTAAAAAAATTTTTTAAATTATAAATAGGCAGAGAGGAAATGGTAGTGGGAAGTATAGGCCACGTGGCAGAGAAACCGGGTTGGGTCATGAATGAAAGTAGAAGAAACAAGAGGTCAGTGCACGGGGGTGTGAGGTGGAGAAGCGTACTTGATGAACAGGGAAACGGGGCCATGTTGTCAGCAGAAGCTGGGGCCAAGGTGGAAGGCTGTGAACAGCCGGGAGACAGAGCTGTGGCCGAAGAGGGAGGCCCCGCTGGAGAGAAGAAGGCCCAGAAAAAGCCACCACTGAGGCGGGGTGAGCAGAAAATGGCCACAACCTACAAGAAACTTATAAACCAGATTTTCTTTTAAATTTTGTTTAAAGAGAGGGGGAAGCAAAACAGAAAAAAGGGTAGAAACAATACAGAATTTCAAAAAAAATAAACAGTAAGAAATCACTATTTGATACATTACATATTGTCTTCCTGGATATAGTTGTTCAAGTTACAAAATTAAAGCACACAAAGTGGACATTCAAACAGTGAGGCTGCAAACAGTTCTGTTCACCGATCCAACAAAAACTCAGCAACATGGTCATCAATCCTACACACTCAAGTATACATACAGTTATCTCTTTTAGGGCACTTTCTTTTCCTCCTCTTGCTTTTTTTTAAAAAAAAAAATTTTTATTTAAAGAAAAAATTTTGAAACAGAAAGAGGGTAGAAACAATACAAAATCTCAAAAACAAAACAAAACAAAACAGAAAAAAAAACAAACCAAAAATAGTAACCAGTAAAAAATCACTAGTTTATAATTACTTACTTTCCTCTTAGATGCAGTTGTTCACGTCACAAAAATAAAGTCCACAAAGTGGACATCCACAGTGAGACTGCAGTCAGTTCTACTCATCCATCCAACTAAAACTTTAGATTTTTTAAAAAGAGTAAGAGCCCCCATGGTTGGATTCCTCTGCCTCATCTGTGATAAAAGTGTTTGAGGGGACTGGTGAACTGTTAGGACATGAGGGTCAAGACTAATTTGCTCTAAAGTGAAGGAGCGCCTGGGATGGCACGTGAGCTGGGCCCAAACTGTGGTTTGGAAATGTGTAAATGGCCATCCATCTATTCAGGCATCTGTGCTGCATGTGTCCATCCACCCACCACCTGTCAGCCCATTCGCCCATCCTTCCATCCCTCCCTCCACCCACCCATCCACCCACCTATGCCATTACCTACCTCTCCATCCATTCAACAAACATTTTATTGTGCACCCACTGGGTGCTTAGCCTGGAGGGACAAGTTGGAACCCAGAAGAGATACTCATTTTCAAGGATTCCACAGCTTTCGGTATGAGATGCAACAAATAAACCAGCGATCACACCCATTATGAAGGCAGCTGTGACTGGAGGAGTCAGTGACCTCTGGGGACATGGAGGAAGGTGGGGGATTGAAGGAAGTGAAGGTCTAAGTTGGATCTGAAGGAGGGCGGGAGTGAAAGGAAGCGGGGTAGTGGGGAGATGCTAGTCTAGACAGAGGAATAGCTCAGCTTTGGGGTCAGCCAGAGCCCACATTCCAGGGATCTGAAAGCCAAGTGTTATCATGGGTGCTAGAAGTAGCAGTCCAGGCAGGGACGCAGGAGAAATTTGGTTTCAGCCTGGAGGCAGTGGGGAGATGAATCCCTGAGGAGGGCAAAGCCTTGCTCAGAACTATGTCACCAGGCTTTAGAGAGGGGGGTCACATTGCAGGGGGCAGCCAGGAAGCTGGGATGAGAGTACACGCCCATGTCCCACAGAAGACGGAGTTGAGCATGTGGACGGGAGGAGGAGAAGGTTCAAAATGCCTAATACCACAAGCCTTGCTGATTGGCTGAACGTGGGCTCTGAAGGGGGAGAACCTGGGGAAGGCCTGTCAGGAATGGTGGACTCATCTCTGATTTGGGGATGAGGGTGGAAACCACACTGGGGACCCTCACATCTCAGCCAAACTGGCCCTGATCCCTGGTCCCCAGCAGGGCAGGATAAATCCAGTTTCATCTGCTAGAGGATGGGGCTGAGTGGTCAGGGGAATCCCTGAGTGATGGGCTGTCTGGAGAGCTCTGGGAGGCCCAGGGAAGCCAGAGCCTCAGTGGACGCTGCTGTGACCTGGGATGACACCTCTGATCAGGCTTCCGCTCCTGAACTGTGGCAACTGTCGGGTGCAACGGAAAGCTATGGAGAGCTTCCTTCCACTCCAGCCACCTGGGCCTGTGACCCAGCCCCAGCCCCAGGGAGGGGCTCGCCCCTTTGTTTTAGGGTGAGGGGCCCAGAATCCTTCTGGCCAAAGCAGGGTGGGTGTTGACACCCTAGGGCTGCTCTTACCCCAAGGGTCTCCACTAAGGCAGCAGCTGGAGGCTGGGGCAGGAGGGGACTGTGCATTGGCAGGTGGTGTCTGGCCTGCTCAGTCAGAGGGACACCAGGGCCACTTCCTTCCTGTCACACCCAATTCTCCTTCCACACTCTGCCCCTAACACCCCTGTGTCCGGCCCGTGCCCAGTTCTCCCTCCAGCCAGAGCACTGTGTGCCCTCTACAAGCCTTCCCTGAGGCCACCACCTCCCCCAGGTAACATTCCTTGCCTTCCAATGTCCCATCATCATCCAGGCCCTGCTCCCACCCTGGGATTCCAGGACTCACCAGGGAAGGTCCCTTGGAATCTGTCACTGTTTGGGGAAACAAAGGAGGATTAAATCTGGTTAATCCCTGATTAGGAAACCACCTTACAAATGTCCCTGCTCTGCTGTGTTCCAAACAATGCAGAGAGGTACCTCTGCCTCTGCTCCCTTCTGCCCTGAATTCACCAGGCTGAGATCACTGACAGTCTGTCTGCATGTGCCTGGCACTGTGCGGGGTGCCGGGGAGGCCCTGGTGCAGGGTGAAGTAGCCACAGCCCTGGCCTCACGGACATTGCATCAGGCCTGTTTCCCCACCAGAGCTCCCACTGATCTCCTAATTTATCTTCCCACATTCCCTCCTGCATGCCTTTGGCTTGGCAGTGCCAGCCCCACCTCGCTGGTATGAATCCTTGCCTACTAGGCCCATGTCACCACCTCCAGGCAGCCTTCTGAGGTCCGCAGGCCAGAAGTATCCTCTCCCACCCTGCATCTTAGGTCTCATGTTTGTTCCAAACCCTTCCTGTGAACTCCCCAAGAGCAAGCCAGGCCTCTGTGGCTGCCCCCCATCTCCTCCCATGCAGCACCAAGGGACCACCCAAGCAGTAGCACCACTCTGTCCCCCACTGGCCAGACAACTGGGCCAGCCCAGTGCTAACCCAGGACCTTTTGCCCCTGCTGCTATGAACGATTCCCTAGAAGGACAGGGGAATTTGGGTCCTTCCGGAGAAAAGTTATGAGTGGGCAGCAGACAGAGAGGACCAAGATCCAAGTAGGGGAGTTCCCCAGTAATGGAGGTCACTCACCAGCACCCGAGCAGGGTAACCTCAGTGCAGGACGGAGGCCTCTTGGTTCTGCTAATAGAGGGACCACATGGGAGGAGTCCATTGCCCAGAACAGTAATTAGGTGTAGGTGGCAAAGCCCCAAGAGGACTGGGCATGTGCCACTTGGCAGAGGGCATGGGACAGTGAGGTCGAGGGCAGCTAGCTCCGAGGTGATGCTCCTAGGACCCAGGCCTCCTACTCCAGGCCACAGCTGCCTGCCCTGTGTCTCCAGCCCAGTCCAGCCAGCATGGGTGCACTCTTGAGAAACCCACATCATGCGCAGGGTCCCCTGGGGACAGGAGCAAGGGTCCAGACAGAGAGGTTAGGGACAGAGATGTCACCCAGACTTTGGCTGGGGAGGTACAGGGCTAGGGTCTCTAGCAGCTGATGAGACATAAATACTGGTGTGAGAACCACCCAAGGAAGAACCCATTTTTCCCAGACCTGCCATTGGCTGGGCCCCTGGGAACCATTTAAGAGTTCCCTCTACTGGGGAAGCTGAGGCCCAGAGAGGGTCTGTGAGCTGCCTGAGGTCACGCAACCAGGTGGTGGGACAGGATCCTGCTCACACAGACAGGAACTAAGGCAGCACTCCTTCTGAGGGACCCTGCTGGGGTACAAGGAGCACCTGTCCTGTCCTGATACGACCTGGTCCTCTCCTAGGTGTCTGAAGGTGGATAAGGTTACGCTTGGAGTCCTGCCCCAGGGAGTTGGTTTTCAACAAACACCAGTACTTGTTATCATCACTGTTAGTGAAAGTTTAATAATGATCCAATGATTATCACAGAGCTGACCCCAAGAGAACCAAATGCACCTAACAGCATGGAGGTGTCATTCCCAGCTGCCCCTGGTCACTCAGGGACAGGGGAAGCTGGGCCCAGATCCCACATGTCACAATCAGTCCAGGCACCTCTGGCCCCAAGCTGCCCTGCCAGGCTGCTGTACATCTGGAGGCAGGCAGAGGCTCCTTCTCCTTCATTTATTTATTTACTTATTTATTTAGGTGTTTTGAGATACGGTCTTACTGTGTAGTTCAAGATGGCCTTGAATTTATGGTGATCCTCCTGCTTCAGCCTCCTAAGTGCTGGGATTACAGGCCTGTGTCATACCTAACACACAGGTTCCTTCTAAAGCTCTGTCCCCTGGGAGCCCTGCGGGTCATGGACTGATGGGTGTTCTATGATGCTCTGACCTTGCGTTGCACAGAAAGTTCCAACTTGGGTTCCTGGAAAGCATGCTGAGCTCGGGCAGGAGCCTGACCAGGGCTTCAGGATGGACTCCGCCATGCAGTGCGGCATCTCTCAAGCATCTTCCCATTCTGCAGGCATCTGAAGTCTGGGGCCTGGGGCTCCTCACCCACTGACATTCACTGCGAGTGTGCACTAAATGTGCTTAAAGCCCCGCCTGGGGAAGGAGAGGCCACTGTCTCTCAGGGCCCTTCTGAGCCTCAGGCCTTTCTCAGAGTTCTAGGGTTTAGTCTCCCTGCAGAGCAGCTGGGCACCTCAGCACAGTAGTCTGCAGCCCCTCACGGGACCCTCCTAACACTCCAAAGCTCTTGGCTCTCCTGGCCTCTGCTGCTTGTCCACTCCATCTGTCCCCATGGGTACCAGGTCCCATCGCTCCCCAGCACCCGAGCAGGGTAAACTCAGTGCAGGATGGAGGCCTCTTGGTTCTGCTAATAGAGGAACCAAGAAATGTCCCCTGGGAAAGGAGAAGTATCACTATCATGTCCCTGGACACACGGACCCCACCTCTGTCCTCAGTTCAGTACTCATTCTCTGGAAAGCCACAAACATTCCAAGACTGGATTTCTACCGAATCTCCTCAAATTCTGTGAATCACCCTGGCCCAGGAAGGGAATGGGAGGCAACTGAGGCGGGGCACGAGCTTGAAGAGGTTAAATAAGTCGCCCCCAGCCCTGCCACCATGTTCATCTCTGCCAAGGAGATAGGCCTGCGCAGAGAACTCATCCCAGCTCTGGTGCCATGATGTCCCTACAGACACTGCTCCTGGCTGCCCTGCTCCTGGGCGCTTCTCTGCAGCACAGCCATGCAGGTGAGAGCCAGGCACAGGTGTGGGGTGCGGGGCAGAAGTGGGCCCTGTCTGTGCCCACAGAGGACACTGGGGCTGGAAGATGATGATGGTGATGATGCTGTACCCCTGCCCTTGAAGATGGGCTTGGGGCAGGACTGTGCAGCACATCTGGTACTGTGACAGGGCTTGCAGCGCAGAATGAATGATTCTCACAGCTATGGACTTCCAAGAACATGGGGGAAAAAAAGAGGTTTTTAATATTCAGGTTGGGAAGGAAAGTTACAATAAGATTGCTGGTTACCGATGCACCCACAGATATGTGCACAAACACACAGGACCCCCCCAGAGGCCTCACACACACACACATGCACAGAGACACACAAAATCACCCATCCCATGAATACAGCACAGAGAGATACAGAGACACACAGAGACAGTCACCACATGCAGACACACAGACAGACACACAGACAGAAACCCCCCACCCCACACTCAGATACCCACTCCCGCTCTGTCTGTAGCTCGAGCCACCAACGTGGGGCGAGAGTGCTGCCTGACCTACTTTGAGGGGGCCATTCCTATCAGAAAGCTGGTGAGCTGGTACAAGACCTCGGATGAGTGTTCCAAGGATGCCATCGTGTAAGTGCCCCTCTGCGGCACCCCTATTCCTGGGATTCTGGAGCTCCCAGGACAGCCAGTGGGGAGACTGGCAAGAGCCCTTCCTTCCCCAACCGCCAGCCTGGCACTCCAGGGCAGCTGCTGCAGTCCACAATGGGAGATCCAAGGGGCTGAAGACCATGTGGTCCAAACTCCCTGCTGACTTCTGGTGAAACTGAGGCACTGGGAGGGATGGGACACTCTAGGTCATGCAGCCAGTCAGTGATCACTTCCTCTTCCTGAGCCGGAGCCACGTGGAGGCTATCTGCCAACACAGCCCCCTCCAGTACCCTCTGTCTCCGGACTCTAGGTGGGGTGGGCACATGGTCTGCAGCCCTGGCCCCTGAAAGCTGTACTGGGAGGGGGAGAGTGTGACTTTCACTGAGCCATAGCAGCCTGATGTCCCAGGGCTGCTGCTGCTGACAGTGTGGCTCCAGGCAAGTTCTCACCTCTTGGAGCTTCTGGGTCATGGGTAGCCCTGGGTAGGCAGGCTGTCTGGCTCAGGCCCCTGATGCTTCCCTCCGAGCAGGTTTGTGACTGTCCAGGACAGGCTCATCTGTTCAAATCCTGAGGACAGGCACGTGAAGAAGGCAGTACGACACCTGCAGAGCCGCAAGAAGACACGCAGAGCTGCCGTCTAGGACTGATGTTCTCTCTGGACCATTCAGAGTCTCCAGCATTGGTGTTCAGGCCCCCAGCCCTAAGCTGCCTGAGGAGTCACAGGGAGGGAGAGGGTCCCCTCCTGAACGGGCACTGGTGATCAGAGCAAGGGGCACTGATGATCCCAGAATAAACAGCCTTTCCTCATCTGGGTCAATGTGTTCTGTCCCCACAGTGCCAGACACCCATCCCCTCTGGGCTCTCACACTGGTAGGGTCCTCAGAGAATATCTGATCCTGGTCAGCCTGGGTCAGAAGGGAAACTGAGGCAGAGGGGCATGGCTGCTGCAGACCACGCACAAGTGCGGGGCAGACCTGGCGGGGGCTGAGCAAGGCAGGTGGAAAGAGCCCAGCAGCCCCCAGGCTGGCCCCTCCCCTGCTGGCAGGCAGAGTCCCAGGAAGGCCAGCTGGTCTTTTCTGTGCCCAGAGTCACCCCCTGACCAGCCCCTATCCTTCCCTGATGCAGAAATGGAAACACACATGGCTCCCTTTGTATTTTGGAATCAATTGTGCAAGTGTTCCCAGAAGCCTTCAAGCGCTGGGCAGTTTCCTGGCTGGATGGGGAATGGGGCAGTGTCCTGCAGCCCCTGGCCCATCTGCCCCAGTCCCCAGTCCCTCAGTACTCACTGCACTTCAGCTGACTCCAGAAAACCTCTGGGATCCCCTCTCTTGGCTCACTGCGGCACCCCACTGCCAGCTGAGCCAGCTCTGTGGGCCCTGGGTCCTAGGCAGCTTCCAAGCACCAGGACTGCTCCCCTCCTACTTCTCCCGTCCCTCCTTCCCCCGGTCTATCCCATCCCCTCCCTCTCCCCTCTCCCCTCCCCTCTACCTTGCCCTCCTCTCTTTGCCGGCAGCCCCAGTATGGCTCCTCGCACTTCAGTCCCATCAAGTCTGAGCCCAGTGCCACCCCACTCCCACCCCCTCTCGGGCTTCCTCAGGTCCCTGGTGTGGGTTGTTCCCTCAGGGATCCCTGGCCAACCTGGCTGTACCTGTCAGCCCCAACTCCTGCATCACACTGGGTGCTCTGCGAGCCAGAGCCACTTGGTCCCCCCACCCAGCCTCTGCCCAGGTCCAGCTCAGGGCTGGAGCCACAGTGGGCAGCGGGAGAATCAGGGGTCTTTGCATTCCAGGGCTACCGCACACACCAGCCTGCTGTTTGGGGGACAGTTTGGGGCAGAGGCACTGGGCTGATCCGCCCAGCGCTCACAGCCCTGTGTAGTTTGGCAAGGCTGAGGTCTGATCATTTCCAAACGAGGTGCTCGCCTCCTGCTGCCCCTTGTGGCCATTCGTCTCATAGCAGGGCGGTTGTCCACTCTCCAGTAGATGAAAAAAAATCTTAACAATAGAGAGGCAACATCAGAACGTCGGCGACAGACCTGGCTCCTCCAACCCCAGTGTCTCTCTTCCTTCCTGCCCTGACATTGAGAGGGAGCCCTTGAGCCACTGCACGAGTCCTGGGGCAGCCTGTCTGAGGACCTTGTGGAGTAGGGTCCTCTGGGTCGACTAGACAGGAGGGTGACCTAAATCATGAGGGACCCTGAGTTTGAGGCCAGCCTGGGCTACATAGTGAACTCAAGGCCATCCTGAACTACACAGTGAGACCCGGTCTCAAAAAAAAAAAAAAAAATCCCAAATAAATAATTAAATGGAGAGAGGCCAGGAGGCTGTCCCCTAAGGCAGTAAGGGGGTGAGGGCGGAGTGCAAGCCCTGCAGCCAAGGCCTGAGGTCTCCGAATGCATAACTCTGAAGAGGATGCAGAATGGTACTGCACTGCAGTTTCCCTAAGAGAAGCAAGAACTTTTGGGGACTGCACAGTGCTAGGCGTGTGCTGAGGCCCTGGGTTCCATTTCTACAACTGGAGGAAAAAACCAAGCCCCCGCCCCAAGAAGCCCACGGGGTAAACTCCGGCAAGGAGAGGTGAGGGAGCTCATGGGGAGCCTTAAGAACCAGAGGGCAGGGGCCAGGTCCAGGCCACTGGGCAGGGACAGCTGGAGCCAGGAAGCCAAGTACTCAACAGCACTGGCACGATGGCAGGTGGTGGGTGAGGTGCTACCCTGTTCCCCAGTGCAGGTAAGGAACTGTGACTTGGAGACCCCCACAATTGGCTGGTGGGCAAGGAGGGAAAAGAGGAGTAAGCAGCGACAGTGAAAAGGGGCACCAGCCGTACAGTTTCCTCCTCTGGAAGGAACCCCCTTTCCTCCACTGAAGTCCGGTTCCCACTAGGAACTCACCTCCTCCAGGAGGCCCTCCCTGGTCTCCTTGGTTGCATCTAACCAGCAATCTAGCAGCTCCTTGCTCTCACCTGTCTGATATTAGCCACATGCTGTCCCCCACCTTGTAGCTGCTCAGGGCTGGATTCAGCTAAGGAGCTCGCTGGCGTGGATTTTCAGCTCAGATAATTCAGTACATGGTGTAGTTATAAGGGGAAGGAGTATTCTGTGCATGGCAGGCATATGATTTATACATTTGCATCAGGTGAATTCCACAGAGGTACTAGTGGGGAAAGAAATGTCCCAAGGTGCCTAACTGCTGGGCTTTAGGCCCACACATCCTAAAAGGTGAAATTTGGGTCCTTCCCCAATGGTCCACCAGAGGGCGCCATGTAACACAATTCTGAGGTTGCTGTCTGAGGCGGGTGGGTCTCAGCACTGTTCCCTGGGGTGACATCTGATGGTAGCTGAGTGCAGCTGGCTAGCTCTTCTGGAGGAGCAGAGGCCAGGAAACCATCAAATACACTGCCTGGGGGTAGCTGGGTACAGAAGAGAAAGGAAAAAACGCGGCTGGAGTTGCAGGACTCCTGTTTTCAGGAGAAACTCAGGCTGTGATGGGAGCACTAGGCGGGGTGGCCTGTTTTCTGAGTCTGTTTGGCCACGTGGCATCCATTCATCACAGGCCAAAGGAACAGCTGACGTTGTTAAGGCTTCTGTGGTTCAACTTTTGTGGCTGTTCAAAAACCATATTGTAGCTGGGCGTGGTGGTGCTAGCCTGTAGTTTCGGCTACTTGGGAGGCTGAGGTGGGAGGGTCACTGGAGTCCAGGAGTTCTGGGCAGTGTGCTATCTGCACTAAATTTGGCATCAGTATGGTGACTTTCTGGGAGCTGGGGACCACCAGGGTGCCCAAGGAGTGGTGAGCTGGCCCAGGTTGGAAATGGAGCAGGTCTAAACCCCCATGCTGGATCGTGCCGGTAAATAACCACTGCACTCCAGCCTGGGCAACATAGTGGGGCCCCATCTTTTACTCCTTCACATAACCCATATTTAGGGTACTTCACTAGTGACAATTCCAAAGTTAAAAAAAAAAAACATATTATAAAGCCAAAGGCAGTGGAACATACCTAGAGTTTCAGCCAAGGCAGGTCACATGAACCCGGGAGTTTGGGACCAGTCTGGGGAACACAGCAAGATCTTATCTCAAAAACAAAAACCAAAAAACCCTGCAGGGCGTAGTGGCACATGCCTGTAACCCAACACTCAGGAGGCTGAGGAAGAAGGATTACCACAAGATCAAGACCTGACTGGCATACAGTGAATTCAAGGCCAGCTTGAGCTATATTGCAAGACCCTGTCTCAAAAACAACAAAAATCTTTTAAGCCAATCCTGAATTCAGACCCCCAACTCTCTCCCTTGTGGAACTCTCATACCCCAAGCCCAGTATTTCCGCTGCCCTGAATTAGCCAGCATCAGGAACCAGGCCCAAGGCCCTCTGGGAACCACTTACCTGGCCAGTCCTAAGATCGCTCCATCTTTCCCTCCCTGCTTGGCCTTCCCTGAGGAAACCTCAGAAAGGTCATGCCTAAGTTTTTCTGCCTCCTGATTGGTTCTGGTGTGTCTCTGTGACACTACATGGCTCAGTGCCCTCATGTCTGGAAAACACAGGTGACACAGTCTTCATTCCATGGCATTGTAGTCACCTCTGTAAATTCAAACCCCACAGGTGCATTTTAACACAGAGGGGAGGAACCTGTTTCCAGTTTGACTTCACCACTGACTGGCCATGGACCTTCCCATGCTTGCTTGTCTTCCAGGGCCTGTTTCTCCACAAAACAGTGAACATGGGCCTTCTCTGACCTGCATTCCATTGGCTGCCTTTCTGCTCCTCACACTGCCCTTAGGAAATCCCAGTCTGAGGAACTGTGCAGTTTCTTCCTAATACCTTGCTGGTGCTCCCCACCCTGACCTTCTCCAGAGCCAACATGGCAGCCACAGGGATGGAATACTTGACCAGATGCAGACACTGGGGCTTTGTCACAGTGAGTCCAGTGGACTTGTCAGAGCTTGCACTGTTGTGATTGCTGTAGGATTTTCCCAGCAGCCAACAGGTGCAAACAGCCAGCATCCCTCCTCCTGCAGGTGAGCGGCCCAGCAGCAGAGGCAGGCATCCGCCCCATGCAGTACCACTCCATCCTGCCAGCAAAGCAAGGCAGGCTATGACTTGGAAGCCACTTGAAGTTATGTTAAGTGAAGGACGCCAGCCACGAAAGGTCACACATTGCATGATCTCCTTATACGCTGTGTTGGAAGAAGTGACTCTGTAGTCAGACCAGAGAGTGGTGGTGACCAGAGAGGCAAGAGAGGGAGATGGGGAGCAGCACTTACTTAAAGGCTATGAGGCTTCCTTTTCCGGGGATGAAACAAGAAGAGCTGGTGTCACACAGCACGGTAAATGTTTGAGATGCTTTTTCTTTCCTGGTGTGGAATTGAACCCAGGGCCTTTATACTGAGCTACAGCTCCAGCCCTTTTGTTTCCATTTGGAGCCAGGGTCTCACTCAGTTGCTAAGCTGCCCAAGCTGGGTTCAATTTTGTGACCCTTCTGCCAATGTTTACTGACTTCACATCTGGAATTTTATTTTTTCACTTTTTGACTCAGATCTGCTGATTCACGTTTTCATCACACATCTATGTCTCTTAAATCATCTCCTGGAGCTCTTGGTTCTTTCTCCATCGGATCTTATACATTTGTGTAATTTTCAGCACAAAATGTGGGCACGGCATTCATCTCCTCCGTGCAGATGTTCTCCACTTATTTGTGATGCTGGGATGGAAACCAGGGCCTTATGCCTAGCAGGCAAGTGGTCCTGTCCCAGACACACCCAGCCCTCCATCACTTATTCTTGGTGTCACTACTGTTCTGCAGAACTTGGGATGGGTGTGGGGGAACCCAAGGCCTTGCACTGAGCTACTCTTTTAAGTTTTTGGACCACTGAGTCATTAAATTGCCCAGGTTGAGGCTCAGACTTGGAATTCTGTCTCAACCTCCCAGATTGCTGGGGCTGCTTGGCTGCACTATCTTTATATCGAAATCCAATGCTGGCTTTTTGTTTAAACACTGATAAGACTATAACGGGGCCAAGTGGTCCCCAGAGGTTCATGTCAGCAGGGTCAGGACTGCGCTGGTGTAGAAGCACTTTCCTTAAGACTCAGGTTTATGGCCCTGAATCAAGGCCGGCAGTTTTCTGAAGCTGTTGGTTTCAAAGAGCCTATCGTGGTATCTTTTTATGGTCTGCTGGCCATCTCAGCACTTTAAAAATATAATGGTCAATTTAATAGAAGGAAACCACCACCCACCCCACCCCCTGACATGAGCCCACCTCCCGGTGTTGTGACCTTGTCTTCTTTTGCACGTGTAACAAATGGTGTAAGAGACCATCAGATCACTGGACAAGCTTGAGTGAAGGCAACACAGCACAAGATTTATTGTACCTGGGCACAGGCAGACTGAGGTTGATAAAATTATCAGTGCTAAACAAAGAAAAGCAGGGCTTTTTATTTATTTATTTTTATTTTTTAAAATTTATTTTTATTTATTTTTTATCAGTACTTGGGATAGAACTCATGACTACCTGCTTGCAAGGCAGGCACTTATGCCACTAAGTTAAATCCCCAAACCCCATAACAGGGCTTTTTATAGGGTCTGGGAAGGAAGGTCAATTGAGATGAGGGAGGGGGGTGTCTCGTGGTGGTGTGCTGAGCACACATCTGTGGCTGAGGTTCTCAGAATGTCCCATACAGATGCAAAGATGTTATCAGGTGTTTGGCACTGAGGTCTCCTGTCCTGTCTTACTTCTTCATGATAACCTGTCCTGTTTGTCCAGGGACAACACGACCTCTTTGCGGTTTCCTGTCCCTTGCTGATAGCAGCATGCTTTATGGGGGCTGTAGTTTGCTGAGAACAGTGCAGTTGCTGGGAAAGTCATGTCCAGGCTGTGCCTGAGAGCATGGAGAGAATTTCTCTAGGGCAGTGGTCCTTAAGCTTGGGTACGATTCACAATCACTGAGGGAAGTGTAAAAATGCTGATGCCAGCTGGATATAGTGGCACATGCCTGTAATCCTAGTACTAGGAAAGCTGAGGTGGGAGTCCCATTGAGTTTGAGGCTAGTGTGGACTATATAGCAAGACCCTGTCTTGAAAAACCAAAACCAAAACCAGCAGATGTCACAAGTCCCACTCCAGCAGAAGCTGACTTACTAGGTCTTTGGAAGCAAGACCACATGAGCCAGTTTTGCTTTTGGAAGTCATGCAGGTGATTCTAACACACAGCTAGCAGTGAACTGCCCAAAGGAACCCCCCCAAAGTGTGTTCCCAACTGACCACACCTGCCGCTGTGGTCAGCACACTGCTCTTAGCCTTTTTTTTTTTTTTTTGTGGTACCAGGGATCAATCTCATGACTTTGTGCTTGCCAGGCAGGCGCTTTTGCCACTGAGCTAAATCCCCAGCCCATGCTCTTAGCCTCTCACAACTGTTCTGCCGTTCACAAAGCAGCATGCCTCTGCCCAGCTGAGCAACAGTGCTTCCAGTACATGGGATTCTCCCTTCAGCCTGGCTGGGAGCCACTGTTACCAATTGGGGTAACGTTCCCACTCAAGAAGCTGCCTCACTCCAGAGCAGTCCGCAGCACCATCTCCCTCTTTCTCCAGCTCCTGGGTGCCTGCTTTTCACTCCCTCCAAAGTTTCAGCTGTCACCTAACCCCAAGATGTGGTTCATCTCTGCTGCCCACTGCACTTGCAGCTCTTAAGTGAATTCAGCAGGGGGCAGCACCAGGCACCATGGAGCATACCTGCGATCTCAGCCCTTGGGAGGCTACGTCAGGAGGATGGTTTGAGGCCAGGCTAGACTCCAAGGTAAGACTTTAAAATTACAAACAAAAAGAAATCGGGCAGGGGGAAGTTCCAAATGTACACTGCCATGTTCTAAGGTTCTAAACCAGTTAAGACTCACAGTCCCCTCAGACCTACTGATTCAGAATGTCCACAGGTGACATCAGGCATCTGTTCACTTTTTGGATTTCATGGTACTGAGGAACCAACCTGGGGCCTTGTGCAACTGAGATTTGTCCCCTGCCCGTCATCTGTGTTAAAAAGTAGTCAAGTGACTGATGGTTGCAGGTCACTTCCAGCACTCACCATTCCCTTCATTGTAAACTAAGATTGCATTCAGGGCAAGCCAACAGTTTTGGGCTCCAGCCTTGTCCTCCGTAGGATGACACAGCAGCTGCTGGCATGGTCTCATTAACCACACCACACAGAGCTCTATCCTCTGTGCCAGCAATGGCTGGGACTCAGAAGAGCCCGTCCTGGAAAGCTCTGGCTGGGGATTGTGTCCCACAACTAGGCAACCGCAGCAGAATTACCAATGGGTCAGCTGACTGGGCCACAGGCCACCATAAGCCATTCTAGGGGCTGTGTTAGTTTATTGCCATGAACAAGTCACCAGACACTTGGATGCTTCAGACATCCACTTATTATGCTGGTTTTTGCGGGTCCAGCCCCCACTTAGGCCTCTCACAGCTGCGGTCAGGGCCACTCTTTTTGTGCAGACTTGAGGTCTTGGTCCAGCCATGTGCTATTGGCAGGACTGAGCTCCTTGTGGCTGGGCTGAGGACCCACTGTCTCAGTGCTATTGTTGGGGCCATGTCCCCACTTGGATCTCGCACAACGTGACAACTTCTGTACTGCTAAAAGCTTTGTTCTCTGGTTCATAAAGATCACCTGATTGCGCCGTCAGGCTCACTCAGGATAATCTCTACTTTAATCAACTCTAAGTCAGTAGGGACTTTTAACTAAATTTGCAAAATCTCTTGGCTTTTGCACAGAACCTCCTCTAACCCTAGGAGGGAGATCCCATGGCTTCCACAGGTCTTGCTCAGGGGTGACACAGGGACATGGGTCACTGGAGGCCATCTTGGAACTCTGCCTCCCCCAGGCTTTGGAGCCCAGCTTCAGCCACAGCCCTAACTAAACTCCAGCAGCAGTGACCAGAAAGAAAAGCAAGTCAGGAGAATCCAACCAAGATTTGCAGATACATACCAATTAGCACTTTTATTCACCAGTGAAACAAAAATCTGTGTCTCTTAAACACACACAATCTCTCCAAATGTCTGGCAAGATCAGGTCTGGGTCTGGTGAGAACAGTCAGAGAAGTGCTACTGATTCAGTCTTCTCTGCTCCTCCCTAGTATGGACTCCTCTAAAAGCCGATACTTGTAAGGACAGCGCTAGCCCCGCTGTGTGGGCCACCAACTCCTCCACAAAGGAGGGCTGCTTCCCAGTCCAGGCAGAGCCTGGATGATGTGCAGACACCACACGCACCTAACACATCCTCTTAGAACTGAGGCACAGGAGTGTGCAAGTGTAACACCTGTCAGTGAACAGAGATGACAATAGATGCAGATGGATAGAAAGGGAGAGACACACAAGATGGGCTCACAGTAACCAGCAAGTGACCCTTCTGGTGCCCTGAGGTCATGAGACTCAAGTCACTAAGAGAGTATACTGACTCCGACGGGCAAATAATGGCAGGTCACTAAGCTCACAGCAGATGTGGCATCTGGAGCCTGTTATAGGGCATAAATACTCAAGGACAACTGGCTCAAGAGTGGATTGTCAGTGTTTTACCATGAGATTCTAACACTTCAGGGAACCAGGCCCCCCCACGCCTCAGTCTTCTGGGAGACAGCAGCACTAATACCACTGCACTGCAGCCTGCCTCACCCTATCTACAGATTGCAGAAATTTCAGAGTGGGCGAGTCCAGAGGAGAGGATCAGGAGTAGCTGCGGAGCAGACCTGGCCTGGGGTCCCTCCTAGGCATCGTGTAGGCTGCTGTTGCTCAGAAGCACCTTCTCCCCGGGCTTGAAGGCTGGCATCCCAAGGTAGGGGCAGCTGGCGCAGCGGAATGCATCACCCAGGTAGCACTGTGGGGAGAAAACAGGAAGTCACACAGGGACACCAAGGAGCAGCTCACCCAGGGGAGGTGGACCCAGGAGAAATGTCTGGATGCATTCACAGGTCCGGTAGGACTCAAATACTAGAAGTTTTCAAGAGCTCTAGCTTGCTTAAAATAGTTAAGAGAAGGTCTCCATTCTAAGCATTTCAACTCACAGCCAAGCTTGGCCAAAAGGCTCAGTAACTTCCTGTCCCACTCTGGGGCAGGAACAAAAGAGCCAAAAGTAAGAGACAATAAGCTAGGCGTGGTGACACACACTTGTAATCCCAGTCCTCAGGAGGCTGAGGCATGAGGCTCACCATGAGTTTGAGGCCAGCCTGAACTACACATTGAGACCCTGTCTCAAAAGAAAAGAAAACAAAAGACATGACAAGAGCCCTCTCTGTTGGCAGGAGCAGCTGGTGCTACCCACACCCAGGAGATGACTTCTCCCCCATCACCATCTCCACACGGCCCCTTGCACCAGCCTATGTTTCCACCATGTGAATCAAGCATCTTAGTTTAGGATGACGCCCCCAACCACAACGGGTCACAGAAGAGCTAAAGAGCTGCAAGGTCCAGATACTTACGTTTCCGCAGGCTGACTTGGGCTGGGAGTTCTTCTGTGCCTCTGACTTCTCCTTCTCCAGTTCTTCCGCTAGGCCACAGGTGCTAGGGGAAATCAGTTGCTGCTGAAGGACATTTGCCAGTACTCAGGAACCCCAAATCCACAGCTGAGCCAAAGCACGCCCTAAAACTCTTCTCTTTCCACTAAAGTATCAAGTTAGATGCCTTAGGGGGCCAGGCAGAAAGCGCCATGCCTGGCTGGTCCTGCACTCTTAATCACGAAGAAGCTGAGGATCACCAACCACTTCAAGAAAGGTAGAAGTTAGGGACCAAACTAAAAAAAATAAAAACAAAAATAGGCAAATGAAATAGAAAGCGGGGCGTGGTAGCACATGCCTGTAATACCAGCACTCTGTAGGCTGAGGCAGGAGGATCATTGAGTTCAAAACCAGCCTGAACTATGCAGTGAGACCCTAGCTCAAAAAACAAAAGACAAAAACAAAACATAAAACAAAACAAAAAACTAAGCAAGGAGTAAAAAACAGAACTTTCAGCAAAAGAGAAGATATCGCACCCATGAAATAGCAAACTATAATTTTCTTTAGAAAAATCAAGGACAAAAAAAACCCCCACAAAAACTTAAAATAGAAACAGAATAGTAGAATAGTAGAAATAAATAGTACTGGAGGTTTTGGAAGATAAACGAAGAAATCTCCCCGAAAGGGGTACATGGAAAATGTGAGAGAAAAGAAAATCACAGGATTAAAATTCCAATATTTGAGTCATAAGTCACTCAGAGAAAACAAACAGAAGGTGAAACTTATAAACAACTTTTTTTTTTTTTAAATTTTCCTGAGAAAGTCTTGCTATGTAATTCAAGCTGGCCTTCAACTCATTATGTAGCTCAGGCTGGCCTCAAATTCATGGTGATCCTCCTGCCTCAGCTTCCCAAATTCTGGGATTATAGTCGTTCACCACCACAGCTGTCTAAACAAAATCTTTTTAAAAGGTCCTAAGGCCACAGACATAGCTTTTTAGACAGAAACTGATACACTACATGGTTAGTGCAAAATATAAGAACAAATCCCTATTCAAGACATTCTACTACACAATGATAACAGAGATAAAAAAGATTCTACAAATTTCTGAAATAGAGAAAGAAGTCCTATGCAAAAGATTAAGATGCTCTAATAGAATGGATCAAAGATACATGTTTGGCCTCAGATGTCAAAATTAAAATAAAGAAAACAGAATCATCTCCAAAATATAAGGAAATGCTTTCTAAGCAAGATTTCTGAACCTTAGTCACCAACCATTTATGAGTAGAACACAGATATTCACACACACACACACACACACACACACACACACTGAAAAAAGATAAAAAAATAAAACAATAAATCGAAACCTTACCTTCCAGGCAGCCTAAGAAACTACCAGAGAATACACTCCTCCAACACATGGAAAAAACCTAACAGGAGCACAGGAAACAAACACTAATACAGGTGGGGTGGGACTTGCAGGGAGCAGTGAAGGAAGGTGCAGGCATATCAGCCCTGTGACAGTCACAGGAGATGGATGCCCTGAAGGCTGCCACCACCACACCATGTTACCCAAGGCCAGGCAGGTCAGCCTAGTTTCCAACCTCAGCTCACCTCAACCGTGTGCTGACAGCATCCAATTTTCCGCTGCACCCTCGGAAGCCAGACCTGCTGGGGACGCGTCCTCCTGCTCTGACCCACTCCCGAGGGCAGAGCCTGGCCCATGGCAGGCCTAGAACAGCCCCTCCCTCATCTTACACTAGCTGCCTTGCAGTCACTGCACCTCCACAGCTCTGTCATCTGCTCCAAGCACATGCACCAATTCATTTTCCTCCAATTCACCCAGGACTCTTCCCATTATCTCACTAAGGGTCTTCTGTCCACTCTCAAAAAGGCCAAGACCAATGTAAAAGAAAGCCCCTGCTCAGCTTTCTTTCCCTGGGAGCCCTTACGTAATGCAGGAATATTTACATTGAGTGTGGGCTCCAACTCAATTACTTGTAACATGTTAACATGTTTGGAGATTCACACATGGGTGGTCAAGATCAAAAACCCATGATGAACATAGACTTGGAGCAGGAAGCATTTGGGGGAGGAGCAAATGCGGCTGAGGAAGCGTGCACAGGTGACATGGGAGGTACCAGCAACGTTTCTGTTCCTTAGTCTGGGCAGTCAGTACACGAGAGCCTGTCATGCTTTGAAACGCACATGTTTAATTGACTCTTCTACCCGACATCCTCACTGTAACATGTTCTAACCCAATCAGGCAGTGAGGACTTGAGACTCACCAGTTCTTACAGGCCTTCCTCTTTTTCCCCTCTCCACAGGAAGCGGCCCGCAGGGAAGCAGGATCAGGCTTTTTCAAATCTTCTGGGTCCAGCAGCTCATCTGAGTCAATGAGATCCTGGGGAACATTCAAAGCCATTAGCGACACAGTCGTGGTCTCGTGAATTAAGAGTTTAGGGTAAAGGAGATACCATCTCTGCACTACTTTGGGACTGATTACCACACTCACCCCTTCTGCAAGCTCAAGAGAAGAGGCACGACAGTCTGAATGAACTAGGAGCTGACTTTCATGAGAAACAGTTGTGTGGCCCATGACAGGTAGAGCACGCGTGTGTTGGGGCTGGGAGAAGGAACAGCAGACAGAGGGGTGTATTTCTTTGTATAGAGTCACATAAAAAAAAAGGAGTAAAATATTTTCTACATAATTCCAGAGAAAGGGGCAAATATTTATGTGTAAAATTCTTTTTAGGTTTTTGTTGGTTTGGGCTAGAGATACAGCTCAGCAGTACAGCCTATCTGGCAAGCACAAGGCTGTGAGTTCAATCTCCAGTACCAAAACTAGAAATAAAAGCTTTTTTTTGTTTGAGACACTATTATGTTCAGGCTGGCCCAGCCTCACTATGTAGCCCAGGCTGACTCAGTTTCCCAAGTGCCTGGATTATAGTATGTTCCACCTTGCCTGGCTTATTTGTGCAATTCTTTGTAAATGTGGACATTACCTACTTTGCTCACCACTCTAGCCTCAGTAGTGGAGGTTGGAAACGAAGGACTTGATTATACATAGTGCTGATAAAAGATGGAAAGGGTGCTTTTAACACTGGGAGCATTCAGTGACTTGTCCTGAGAAAGGGACTGATAAAAACAGTCCGGTGGACAAACTCTTTTTTAGTTTATTCCCTTCCACAAGGGTCTTTGATATATATCATAGAGAGACAGAAAATCTCTGTGTACAAGATGCTAAAAATTTTTATGGTGCTACCAAGATGTAGTGTGGTTCTAAGCCATAGACACCAGTGACAGCACAGACATGATGCTGGCTTCAAAAACATCCACACGTGAGAGTTCAAAAAGGTCATGCCAGCCTGCAGCTATCACACATAAGGCAGGACCTGGAAGTAGCAGTCAATGAGCACAGTGCCAACTCACCATGCTCTCGTCCTCCATGTCATTGGCTGAAAGGGTCCAGAGCTTAGCGGCAGCAGGGTCCACAGCAGGCTTCACTGAGTCCAACCAAGAAAAGAACTCCGTAAGGAGCAATATCATGCAAGTGCTTTCCGCAGAGCCTGAGGGCAGCGGCTGGAGAGGGAGCCAGAGGCCTGGTCTCCACACAGCTCCACCTCTCAGAAAGACAGGGGCCTGGGCTGACCGACTTCACGCACTCAGAAGTCTGTACTTTCACACTGCTTTCTCTGTTATCTCAGTTTCCACTCGTCTAACATAGGGATAAACAGCATCCCCTCTGCTTACTGTAGGTATTTTAAGGTTTAAATGAGCAATCTGTCAAAGACTTCACAAATGACAAAGTTGTAGCCTCCTCTAAACCTGTTACATGACAAATTGGGCTCTGTTCGTGGCAAGATCACATGAACAGTGGCAGATACAAGCTTCACACTTGTTGATTCGCTGTCCAGGTCAGGAGAATACAAAGGGTCCAAAAGAGTAGAGACCTGGGGGCCTCAAAAAGGCCTCTGACGTGAGCACTCTCAGTGACCACTGTCACTGCTGGATCTCTGAATTTCTGCCAGGCCATCCAGTCATTAAAGCTGCTCCTACCTATTCTGGAACCATAAACTCAAAGGCTAGATTCCAAAGAATTTCTTGAAGACTTAGGGTGGTCAGTCAAAATGGTGCAAGGAAGATATGCCAGTAAATAAGTAACTGTAAAGTTTTGCATTCACTACAGCTGGGACAGTAATTCAGGCATTAAAAAAAAAAAAAAAGTGATGGGAAGGATGAAAGTGGTGGTGAAGTGTGCATATACACATGTGCACATGCTAAACTTTCTGGGCAGAAGAAATAGTTTAATAAGCATCACAGGACCCTCAAAGTAAGAAAAGCTGACTTTATTGGTGTAGGAAAATAACTGTAGGCTGTGTGTGGTAATCCCAGCTACTCAAGAGGCCTAAGAAGGCTGCTCTCAAATTAGAGGTTAGCCTAGGTGACCTAGTGACCCTGCTACAAAATAAAAAGTTCTTGAAACATAGTTGCAGTGGTAGAGCACTTGCCTAGCATTTGTAAGACCCAAAGTTTAATCTCAGTACTGCAAAAAGAAAAACAACTATTTGGGAATTTAGCTCAGCAGCACAAATGCCTGCCTGATAAGTGCAAGGTCATGAGTTCTACGCTGGCATCAAAAAACAACAACAACAAAAAAAGACTTTCTTAGGGGCTGGGGATTTAGCTCAGCAGCATAAGTGCCTGCCTGGCAAGGGCGAGGTTGTGAGTTCGATCCCCAGTACCGGAAAAAAGCAAAAAAAAAAAAAAAAAAAAAAAAACAAAGAAAGAAAGAACAACAACAAAACAAAGCCCTACAGGGTACCAGTATCACAAGTACCATCACCAGTAGCATGAAGCACCCTGAGGGTGACTTCTGTACCTCTGGGACCTGGAAAATGTCATTATCTAAACATATGACTCTGGCCTCTAAAGTTAAGAGGCCTCTGGTGCAGAAGGGGCTGTGCTAGATAATATCTATGCATAACTGCATCCTAGTATACATTATGCATTCTGCAATTTGGAAAGGACAGAAATTAAAGAACTAATTCTCTAGAAATACTTGGATTGCTGGCTCAATTTCCAACATGTCCTTCCACGCCCATTCACACAGAAGTATGTGCATGCGCTGGCATTACCTGAAGAAGGTTTCTTGGTGATGGAAAGCCAGAGCTGACTAGAAGAACCCACTTCAAAGTTAGGCTTTTTGCCTGTGATCTGAACAAAGAGCAGACTGTCGTTGTTGTAACCCAGATGTTCCTGGACAGACTGCATCTCCCCAGGGCTCAAGGGCTCCTGCTGCAGCTAGAATTCAAGATATTAAGGGGATCACAGTTATCACACAGGGTTAAACATGCATCTCTGTGTATTAAATATATAATAGCAGAAAATAACAGCATGTCACTATTCACATTCAGTTGCTCACTCATGAGAACCCTAGAGTCTAATCTCATCAACATGGTAACTTTGCTCCAACCACTGGAAACTTTTAAAGGATTTATGAAATATTAGGTACAAGATACCCTAATCATTGTGAGGGCTTAATGATTATGATTATAGAGATGTGTCAAGACATGGTCACAATGTCTGATAGAAACATGCCACAATGAAGATAGCGGAACTCTTTAACCTAAAGGAAAAAGAAAGAAAGGTATATTTTCTTTGTTCCTTGAAAAGTTACAGATAGTAAGGGGGTGGGGAGTTAGGGTACCAACTCTATGGCCAATAGTTACTTGAATTTTCTATTTATTTTTTGAGACAGGGTCTTAGTACATAGTTCAGGCTGGCCTTGAGCTTACTATGTAGTCCAAGCTGGCCTCAAACTGTGATGTTTCTCCTGCCTCAGCCTCTCAAGTGCTAGGATTACAGGTGTCTGCCATTACCCCTGGCCAGTTACTGAATTTTAAGTAAATCAAATAATTCTCTTGCAACATGGACTACCATTACATCATTAATAAAAATGAGGAAGGAAAAATATATTGAAATTGATGTCTAAGACAGCTAAGGATGGAAAAAAAGCTAGTAATTGAACAATGTTTACATGTGAATTTATTTAATTTAAAAAAGTATGTAGATACATATGATGCTTAATACAGAGAAAACAGTCTAAACAGAAATACAAAAATGCAATGTTGGCTTCCTCTATGAAAATAGTGTAAGAAAAAACTAGGAGATTATTTTTATTCTACATTCTTTTTTTTTGTACTGGGAATCAAACTCAAGGCCTTGCCAGGCGGGTGCTGTGCCATGGAGCCATGTCCCCAGCTTACGCTATATTCGTTAGTATAACCTGAATTTTTACAAGCATTCTTTATTTAGAACCAAACACAGAAAGTTTTAAAGGAAAAGGAACAATAGGTATAAAAAAATCTAAGGCACTATATCACATAAGAAGAGGTATAACAGTTATCCTAGGATAACACATACTTTCCCCATACCCAAGATAATTTAGCATTGAAGAATATGGAAAGAAACACACACACTTCTATTTAATTCACTTACCTCCACTGGACTATCAGAAATGCGATTTCCTCCTAACTTATCCCACTCTCACAAAAAGTGGGAGGCTGGTCTAGATGATTGTGTTTCAGTGGACCTAGATTTGGCCACTGAGATGGGGCTGAAAGAGCCTAGCAGCTGCTGTCCAGGCCCTGCTGCTGCACACTAGGAAGTTCTGGACAAGCCACCCCAGGTGATTAGCTGAGTCTCTCCAAAGGAGATCTGCTCCCCGAAGGCCTTCGATCCCAATGTGCAGCAAGTGTGGGCTTGCTTCCTAGCCCATGGCAACGTTCCCGTCTGCCCCACTGCTCTGACAGATTCTGGTTTGTCACCCAAGGTTTACTGCAGTAAAAAGAGCTGTCTACATACACACCTACCTCTTTCACTTCCACAAGACCAGAAAGAGTCAGGGCTGAACACAATTTAGATGCCGTCTTCACTTTGCTATTGTTAACTGCCAAGAGGAAAACTCCAATTAACAGTTTTATAAGTCAGAGAGGGAAAAATAATTAAGACTTTATCCTGTATGAGTCAATAGGTACTCAAATAGTAACTGTTCTGTCTATTGTGTACACAGTTTAGTGAAAGCATCTGAATTTGAAAAATCCTTTCAACTATTCAAAGTGCCCTTATCTATGCTCTTACATATTACAATTCCATTATTATTTCTTACTACTCCTCCCTTCTAACGGATGCTAGATAATAAATATTAGAAACTGCAAAGAGTAGAAAATACAAGTATTCTTTCTGTAAAGTAGCTAGAGACACTGTATTTAGTTAT
Organism: Hydrochoerus hydrochaeris; assembly: GCA_004027455.1. Lineage (NCBI taxonomy): Eukaryota > Metazoa > Chordata > Mammalia > Rodentia > Hydrochaeridae > Hydrochoerus > Hydrochoerus hydrochaeris. The sequence continues at coordinate 391,984 of PVLA01000831.1, read as the reverse complement.
TTAGTGGTACCTAAATTTTCAGTAAATACTGATGTCTCCAAACAATTCACAAGTTTGCAGTGCCACATAAATAATGAGCATCTTTATACACTTCAAAATACTTGCATTTCTATTGCTTTAATGAAATAATGTCAAATTTTGATTGAAAGTATTGTGAATGACTTTCTAACAGCTACAATAGTTTCAAATGAATCAACAGCTATCTCATGGCTTCAGACTTCCAAGCATTATTCTGAAATAACTGTAAAGTCACAGCAAGTATAGACTCATACACATGCAGAGACACATAGACAAGTTCAGAGAAGTCCTAGACCCTTCATCTGATCTCTCCCAGTGCCACCATCTCTCACAAAATGCAGATAAAGAGACTGGAATACTACCCTTTTGTGCCAGGCACTTCCTCTCTCCCATACCTAGCCCATAGCAACTACTAACATGATCTTCTTTGGTACAACTTTATTTCAAAAATATGAATAGGGCTGGGCATGGTGGTGCACACCTATAACCCCAGCACTCCAGAGGCTGAGGCCAGCCTGGGCTACAAAGTGAGCTCAAGGCCAGCCTAAACTACATAGTGAGACCCTGTCTCAAAAAAACCAAAATCAAAAAAAAAAAAAAAAAAAGAATCATACAGCAGCACAGAACCTTTTGAAATTGTTTTTTCTTCTCCGCACAGTTTTCTGTATCTAACAATAGTTTGCTCTGTTTATTTATATTGAGACAGGGTCTTGCTCTGTAGCCCAGCTGGCCTGGAACTTGTGGCAACCCTCCTGCCTCGGTCCCATGAATGAGCCCTGGAATTATAGGCATACACCGCCATACCCAAGCTCAATCCTGTAAACTCTTACCTACAGCTGTCTCTACCGGCTCTTTCAGAAAAAGACACCCTCCAGGCCGAAGAATCCGGGCTATCTCTGCCAAAATCTCAGCACTGTGCAGAGTAGTACTTCCTGGGACTATACCCGACAAAATAAAGTCAAAGCTGGATTCCTTGTGGGCAGCTGAAAAGAAAGAAGACCCTAATTAGCAACCACCTAAGCCCCAGAAGCAATTTCCCAAGCCATCCCAAGCTCCCACAAAAGCTCTGAGCTCCTACCTGTTTTAGTAAACTCTATCAAACCACAAGCACTAGCAAAAGAGGGATGCAGCTCTGCCTTGCTCTCGGTCTCACTAATTTCATGTCCCTTTCACATGCTCAGAGAAAGAAGTAAAAACGGAAGCAGGAAGAAGAGCAAGCTTTAAAAAAAACAATATGCAACAGCTATTAAACAGCAAGAACATACTTACAGAAATCAACTACATGCTAAGTCCACTGCATCATGCCTGAAAAATAACTAGTAAGCCACTGCTTTCCCTATGCCATCCAGAACAAACACTCAGACACGAAGGAACTACAGACCCAGTACTCTCATCAACACCCCCCCCGCCCCCAATCCTGTGTAGACCAGTGGGAAGATACTTACATTGCAGCAGTTGATCAATGTTTTCCACAGATACTCGGTCCTCACTGCCAGTTAATCCTTGAAGCTTATCCACCAGATCTTTCAGAGCCTCGGTGGGGGTTGACTTATCCCAGATCACTGCCACCAGCTGGCCAGCTGAGATCCCGAACTCTGTCATTGCTGCAGTGTTCATGAGTCTAAAAGCTACTGGCCAAAAGAGAATCATGACTGAGCAGAGACAGTGCAATTTAATCCAGGGGTATCATTAAATACGATTAGAATCACAACCTACTTTCAACCTCCCACCAGTGAATGCTGATGACATTAGAGAGCTGACTGTAGCTGCTAGTTTAAATAAATGAACCTATTTCCCCAGGGTTTCATAATCCCAACAGTCCTCAACAAGGCACATGGCTAGAATCCTGACACAGAAGCAAGCAGAGTCAAGAAAAGGGAGTAGTTTACTACTCAACTACTCAGGGTTAGTAGTTAGAACACTAACCCTGGTATTGATCCCCAGCACAGCAGAAAAACTGAAGTGAGGTGGGGAGGTGGGGTTTAGAGACAAGTAAGGTTAGAAAGAGATTATTTCTTCTTTGAAGTAACTCAGCTTAAACAATATAAAACACAGGGCATTAATTAGGCAGAATTATGACTCAGCAAAGAAGGCAAACAAACTGGCAGATATAACCCAACCAGAGCATAGAATTTTTAAAAAAGAGACAGCACATTTAAATTTTGCAAACTGCATACTATTTTCTCTTTTACAAAAATTTAACCAGGTAAGGGGGCATACACCTGTAATCCCAGCACTTGGGAGGCTGAGACAGGATGACTGCCATGAACTACAAGTCAGCCTCAGCTACATAGTTCAAGGGATCTGAAGCAAATGACACTGCAAGTAACACAACTAGAAGAGTTATGAGGATAAAGTAAGGAATAGAATTTGAATCGCAATCTATCTGCTCATGAAGCCCATGTTTAAATATGGAAATTTCACCCTGTGGGTCAACTCTGATACACAGGAGAGTATGTAAAGTGTTTACAATGAAATTAGGCCCAGAGATGCAGTTTAGCCTGCCTCTTTGGTTATTTGAGACAAGGCCCTTACTATGTAGTGCAGGCTGTCCTCGAACTCACTTCTGTAGCCTCAAACTCACAGAGATCCTCTTGCCTTAGCCTCCAGAGTTCTGGGGTTATAGGAAGACACCATCACAGCCAGCTTCTCCTCTCTTAAACACTAATGCCACCAAGTGTCTGACCAGGTGAAAGAAATGAAACAAAGACAGAAACAGTGGTAGAAGGTCAAGCATAAATTAATCTCATCCTGAACACTTCTGACTTCTGCAGTGATGGCTGACAGTGACAATTATATCACCACACAGATTCTGGGCCTAAATTTAAACTGCATATACTACATTCTTCCTTTTTAAAAAATGTTTCCTTTAAATGACTGTCTTCTGGCTCCGCATGGCAGGACACGCCTGTAATCCCAGCACTTTGAAACTAAAGCAGGTGGATCTTTCTGAGTTCAAGGCCAGCCTTAAATAACACAAAGCAAGACCCTATCTCAAAACAAAACAAAAAACAGGAAAAACAAATGACTGTCTCCTCCATTTACAAGCTAGAGTCATCCTTTTTTTTCTCTTTTTTTTTTTTTTTTGGTGGTGGGGGCTGAGGGGTAGTGCTGGGGTTTGGATCCAGGGCCTTGTACATACTAGGCAAGTATTCTACTGCTGAGCAGCACCTCCAGGCATTTTCAATTACTAATGATTTTAATTTTTAGAGCAAAATCAAAACTCCTTAGCCTGAGCCAAGCATGGTGGCACATGCCTGTAATGCCAGCAGTCTAGGAGGCTGAGGCAGGAGGATCACAAATTTGGGGCCAGCTTGCCAACTTAGCAAGAACTTGTCTCAAAATAAAAAGGGTTAGGAAGGTAGGGCCTTGGCTTCAATTCCTAGCTGTACACATGCACACCTTAGCCTGCTAGATTTATAGCCTATTCCAACATTCACATACAAATCCTTTTTCTATGAAAAATCTTTCTATTTTCACTATATCTAGCCTTTTACCCATCTTCATGTGAACAACCTTTATCAATCCTGATCTGACTATCAGCCCCAGTAAAAGGATACAGGCAACAGGCAGGCAGGTTTCATTAGTCATTTAACTTTGGATTTTAAACCCCTAAACCATCATACACTGAATACTGCATCTTTTGTCACATGTTGAAAAAAAAAAAAAAAAAAAACCTCTTGCAATATCTTTAAGATAAGCAACTTGGGATCAATCTCACATTTAAAAAACTGCCAGAGAAGATGGGTGCAGATTACTAGGCAATAAATTCTAAGAAATAAATGGGCTGAAGTTCTACCAATGGGTCTTCTCATTAGGTGCATGACCATAAGATAAGGTCCTTGTCTTTTCTGACTCTATTTTCCCATCAATGAATAAAGTCAGTAAAATCATATTTTGCAAGGCTGCTTAAGAAATAATGAAATATGTAAGGCAGTCAGCAGAATCTGGTAGAGTTCAGTGAAAAATGTTCTTCGAGAACACTGTGCTTCTACTTCTCCATTGCCAGTTTATTTATTTTTGTGGCAAATCGTCTTATAAAACTTTTTCCCCCCTCACCCATGCTTGCTAGGAGGACTTCCCAGGGAGCTGCAAGAAGCTTTCTTTCCCATAGAACTACAGTAGGACGATTACACTTTAAGACATCTTAGACAGCACCTAACTTCCCTAGGACGGTGTCAATAAATTAGAAGACTAAATAAAATGCCTTGTTTTCATATCTCCCGGCACTAATCTCATCGCTACAGGGAACTCACAAGATATATTTATTAAGTATCAACTCCCCCCAAATAGGGATAACCCCTACTTTCAGTCAGTATTTTCTAAGTCAAATAAGAGGCAGTATTTTTAAATTTTTAAAAGCCAAAATGTGATACTTTTCACACAGTATCACAGATCAGAGTTTTGTTTTCTTTTTGTGACTCTGTTTAAAAAAAAAAAAAAGAGAAGAAAAAAATGTCCTGCATCTAAGCAAACATACTTAGGAGCTGTGACTCAGGGTCCAGTTTCACAACTAAAAAACGTGGCGTCACATCACTGACCTTGTCTGTCACATACCTCTCAAACTGACTATTGCATACTTACCCATTGCTCTTATAAAATGTTATAGGCAGTAAAAAAGCAGATGTCTGTGAACACCACATGCAAATGCACTTGTTTATTTTTAACAAAATAAAAATTTTATTAAATCTTGCTTCCTCCTTGGAAGGGAGGGGATGTCCAAGGCCTAGGGACAATGGTAGCTCAATGGTAGAACACTTATCTAGCATATGCAAGGTCCCAGTTCACTCTCCAGCACCATATGTGTACACACACACACACACACACACACACACACAGGTAGCCAAAAGTTAAAAATAAGACTGAAGTTTGAACTTTAGTTCAAGTTAAGGATCAAGTCCTTTTAAATTAGGTACATAAAAATTTTCCAAATACTGCTAGTTATCAGAAGGTGAAATTTTAATTAAAAATTAACAAAGCTTACATGTCCACAGTGTGAAAAAATTTTTTTCAAAAGCAAGAGAATTGATAGACTGGGCAGGTGGATAATTACATTTATGTGAGAATTGGGCTGAAGTATAGTTCATTGTAGTGTATCCCACCTTAGCATGTGCAGAGCCCTGGATTCCAACCCTAGTGCCAAATATTAGCTTCCACAGGAGAGACCTACTCAAAGATGCAGAGGCACTACTCAGAAAATAAAGCCTAGACAGGCACAGTGGTACATATCTATAGTATCAGCTACTCAGAGGCTGAAGCAAAGAAAGTCAGAGCCTATGAGTTTGAGACTGCTGAGGTAGGATTACAAGTTTGAGCCTGGCTTGGGCAATTAGCAACTGTTAGACACCAGCTCAAAATGGGGGTGGGTGGGCTGCGAAGGGAGACTAGAGGATGTAGCTCACTGTAAAGGTCCTAGGTTCAATTCCCAGTGCTGCACCAAATAAATAAGTCTGAAATTTGGAGAAAATTTTGGTTCAGGTCTTCCCCCACGCACATGCCGGAGAAGATCAGGCTGTTTGAGAAAAAATGTGCAAAATAATTTTAACAAATAAAAAGAAGAGTCTTGTCCAAGGGCGTGGTGGTTCATGCCTGTAATCCTAGCACTCCGGAGGCTGAGGCAGGAGGATTGTAGTGAATTTGAGACCAGCCTGGGCTACAAAGTGAGCTCAAGGGCTGCTTGAACTGCAGTGAAACCCTGTCTCAAAAAGACAAAAAAAAAAAAAAAAAAAAAAAGATGTCTAACTTCAAAGGCATTTATAGAATTACATGGTCCTGTGGCCAGTCATCCCCAACCCAAAAAACCATTACTTCTTCCTATGATTAAGCCTTCCCCCACGGTACCCCAAGGAGGAGCTACTCCTCATTTACATTTCAACTTAGCGACAATACCCTGACCTTCGCAGGCCACCGAGGTCACTCAGAAACGCCAGAAACAACGAAACCAGCCTCTCCCAAACTCCGCAAACCCTACAAATTACCCGGAGCCATCGTTAGCTAAAGCAAGATTTCTGGACCCGCCTAGACGCTGAGTCAATCCTTCGGGACAAAACCTGGATGTTAGTTTTATTAACAAGCATCCTAAATTCATCCGATCGTGTTTGGGAAATACTCACTACGACGGAGGTTGACACAAATCCTAAATTACACATAAATTACAATCTGGGGGGTTCAGATACAGCTGAGCTTTTGTACCGTGCTGCACGGGCCCCTCCGAGGCAGTAACTTCTGAGAAATTGAGACCCAATGTCACAACAGCGGGTTTAGGGTGGGACCGAATCCCAGACCCGCGACCCCGTGGCTCAGCTCAGGGCTTTTCCCGCGCAGTGCCCGAGGCCGGCTGCTCGTATACCGAGGCAGCCTACGAAGGACAGAAGCCGCCGCGTCAGGAGCCCCGGGCGAGCACAGCCCTCACGCCGGCTTCCCCAGCACAAGCCCGCAGGGGTTCTCCGCCGGACAGCCGAGGCTACGTCCCTAAGAGGGACAGGGCTGGGAAGAGAAAATGAAGGGTATGTAGGACAACAGTGGGCCGAGAGGAGACCATTGGGAAGGGTTAGGGACTCTCAGGTCGCCCAGAGTACACTCACCTGCCGCCAGGCTTCCTCCCGGGCTAGCTGTAACCTCCCTCTTGGCGTCTCAGGCCTCTCGCGAGAGGAGAAAGGGAAGAGGGCGGAGCCAGTTGTTTGGTGTCTTACCCATCGTGTTGCGGTCGTCAGCGTGGGTGCCCGCTTCCAAGATGGCGGCGGTAGCGGCGGTGACTGGCGTTCTAGGCCGGGCAGGCTGGAGGTTTCTGCAGCTGCGTTGCCTACCTGGTGAGGGGGCGACCGAGCCGGGGAGAGGGGAAGACCGGGGAATGGGTGTGAGGCCGGCCAGGGCAGGTGCGGGGCGGAAGAAGCTTATCCGGGAGGCCCCGAGGAAGGTGAGGTGAAGGGCGTAGCGGGCTGGAAAGAGCGGGTTGGCCGGTTTGCGTTCTCAGTCTCTAACCGTTAGGGGCTAGAGATTCCCGGCATGGCCTGTCACTCCGGTGTTAAGAGGTAATAAACAGTTTCAGAGAGGGCTTTGAGTGCCCAAGGTCACACAGCTTGCTGGTTGCAGAACTGTAATAGACCCATTGTCAAAAGTCCATTATCATTGATCCCTGGACCAGGATCACCGAAGGACGGTTAGCGTCCTATCTGTTATCTCAAGTCAGTCCTGTTCGCTGCTGTTTCATTAATTCTGTGACATTCTTTTTGCCATCTTTGTTGCTATACACTCAGTATTTTTGCACGTCTGAATATCCTAAAAATAGACATTCAGTTAGAGGAAACTTTATATTACTATCATAAATGGTAAACTAATATCACCTTCCACAGACAGAATGTGCTACGCATTGACATACTAACATAAATATGTACCTAATGAGATAGTCTTGTATTTCACTTAAATTTTGGGGCAGGGTGTTACTAAATTGCACACACCCCCCACCTACTTTAGGAAAGATCAAGAGAGTGTTTTCTAAACATAAACTCGTACTACTTTCTTCTTCCCCAACATTATATCCTAAAAATTTTCAAACGTACAGACAAGTTGAAGGAGTTGTGAGCACTTGTAAACATACACTAGCTTCAGAACATCTGTTATACCATTCATTACTTCAGTTTGGTATCTGACGCATTTACTGCAAATCTCAGTATTGTTAACGTTCAGTATATATATCCTTAACCAGAATTCACTATGTACTGTTTCTTTTTTCTATACTGGAGATTGAACCCACAACCTCATGCATGCTAGGCAAGTGCTTTACCACTGAGCTATATCCCCCACCATTTACTGTTCTTTTTTTTTTTTTTTTTTTTTTTGTGGTACCGGGGATCAAACTCACGACCTTGTGCTTGCCAGGCAGGCACTTATGCCACTGAGCTAAATCCCTGGCCCCCTTACTGTTCTTTTATTGAGTGCTGTTGCTATACAATGAAAGACACATTATACTAAGTTGTGACAAATGTGTGCTCTTGCATATCCTGAATTCTTGTAGAGAGACTATTACCATCACTCCAGAAAGCTCTTGTACCTTTTCACAGTCATTCCTCATCAATAGTATGCTAATTTTTTTTTTTTTTTTGTACTGGGAATCATGCTGTACTAAATCTTTAACCATACATTGTTTAGTTTGTCTTAGTTTTAACCCTTCCTAGGATTTCATCTAAATATATTCTTTTCTGTAAGACTTCTTTTGCTTAGTGTATATATATATATATATTTTTTTTTCGATTGGTCTATTTTTTTGTAAATCGGTATATCTGACAAAGATTCTCGCCTTGTCCAAACTCTAGCCAAGCTCTTCTTGCCCTATTTTTTTTTTTAAGCTGGTACATGTTTGTAGTACATATTGATACATTCATCATGGGGACTTGGTATTTATACATGAGATTTCTTAATTCTTTTTTTTAACCTCTGCCTCTTCCCTCCTACATCTGCCTACATCTCTTGTACTCCCCTGCCTACATCTCTTGTACCCTTTCTCACAATTTTTATACATGTTTATAGTATATAATGATCATATTTCTCCTGCTGTGCCCTATTAACTAGGCCTTAACCTTGGCTTATAAAGATTTGAGCACACATTAATGTAGTTTTGCTCAAAGCAACCTCCCTAAAATGACCCTAACTCCCTTTAAAGTTACTGCCAAACTGGGTGTGGTGGTATATGCCTATCTATAATCTCAGCTACTTGGGAGACTGAGGCAAGTGGATCACAAGTTCAAGTTCAGTCTGTATAACTTAGCAAAAAAGACATGAGATATTTTCATGTCTCAAAAATAAAAAATAATAAAGGTTGGGGATGTGGCTCTGTGCCAGGCACTGGGTTCAAACTGCAGTACCAAAAAAATAAATAAAATAAAACACCCTATGGGTTGAGGTATATTACCACACAGCAGGCAAGTAGTAGAAACAGGCTGAGAAGCCAGGTAGGTGTTCTGTTTCCTGTTTCACCATCATTGTCCATAGATGCCAGTCTACCCAAGATTTTTGTGTGGGATAAAAGTTAGTGGTTCTGAGAAACCTCTGCCCTGCATTTCCTCCTGGTTTTTTTTTTTTTTTCCACTCTGGACCTCAATCTTCTCTGGTGAATTTTCTCACTAGTCCAGCTTCTGTTGCAGTGTCGCGCTGCCGACTAACCATGGTGCCACGTGCCTTCCATGCTTCAGCTGTGCGACTAAGGTCTTCAGAAGAGCACAAGCAGCCACCTCCCCCCTCTTCTTCTGGACAGCATTCTGAGACACAGGGGACAGAAAAACCTGATGCGGAACCTCCTCGCCCACCCCCTAGGTAGGTGCCAGAACCCCAGTCCATCCATTTCTGGCCAGTTTGTCTGCTTGGGTAACTGTGTTTCCTACACTTCCTCTCTCCTTTCCATTACCTTACTCGAGTTCCATCATTTCCAAGGCTATCCTGTTTTCATAAAAATGGTTCCTAAAACATTTTTATACATCTAAACAGTACTGAGAAGTTCACAAAAATAGGACAAAAATTACCTGAAATCCTGCACAGAGATAACCTTGTTGACATTTTTGTGAATATCCTCTTAAATGTTTCTCTGATCATATTTGGCATATAAATATATATGTAGTAAATGATTAATTACATACCACTGGTGTCCCACGGCCTGCTATCTTATTCAGCAGTAAGATTTTTAATGTCTTTTCATAATTTATATTATTTTAGTGGTTATACAACATTGCAGCAATGAGTGGACCAAAATTTATTTAACCTCTCTTACTGATGAACATTTGTATTCCTTCATGGTGTGAAGGATAATATAATAAAAGTGTGTGGTGCTCCTTAGAAATAGAAGTGCTGAGTCAAAAGATAGCTTATTAGGGCTGGGAGCATAGCTTGGTGGTCAAATGCTTGCTTAGCATGCACAAGGCCTTGGCTTCAATTCCTTGCAAGAAGAAGGGAGGGTAGTAAGGCAGGAAGGAGGGACAGATAAAAGATGAGTACGTTTAATGTTTTGTTACATATGTGGAGCCAAATTTCCTGTTAGATTTGTTATTTCTTAATCCTGCAACTAGAAATTAAATGTTCTTCAATGTAAAATGAGCTCATTCATAATCTTTATCTGGTTTCCTAGTTAAAGTACTTTTCAGTTCTATTCAGCAAATACTTCTTGAGGATCTACTGTGTGCCTACCCTGTAAATAATGCAGTCATCTCCCCTCATGAAAAGGCAGAGTTACAGTCTGGTGCAGATTACAGATAAGGAAGCCCTAGAGTACAGCGTGCTAAAGGCTATAAACGGGGAAACCCAGGGCATTGACTTCGTATGACTGTATGGATTGGCTCACTGGGTACCTTTTCCCCACCATGAGGTGGGAGGACAAGGGTGCCAGTGTTTTCATTGGCAGGGAAACGTCCATACTGACACAGAAGTTAATGTCCTTCCCTCATGTGCTTAGAGGAGACCGGGAACCTCAGGTTTCACTCATTTTGGCTTTCAAGCAGTAGACAGTGAGACAAAGTGTGGGGGCCTCTGTCTCTGTCCCAGGTACACAGACCAGAGCGGGGAAGAGGAGGAGGACTATGAGAGTGAGGAGCAGCTGCAGCACCGCATCCTGACAGCAGCCCTGGAGTTTGTGCCTGCCCATGGCTGGACAGCAGAGGCAATTGCCCAGGGAGCCCAGGTGTGTGTAGGTGAGGTGGGGCAGCCTGGCCAGTGTCAGCCAGGAGTCAGATGGTGGTGCAGCAGTGTGCTTCATGCCCTCTTCCAACCCAGCCCGGGTGCTCCCAACCACAGGATTCTCTTGCTTTGTTTGATCAGTTTTTTTGTTTTTTGTTCTTGGTGGGAAGGGAGGACCAATAGGGTAGAAATGAGATTATTTTTTAATTATAAAAAGAGTTGATTCTTTTTTTTTGAGACAGGGTATTGCTGTGTAGCCCAGGTTGGCCTTGAACTCATTATGTAGCCAAGGCTGACCTCAGACTCACAGTGATCTTTCTGCCCCAGCCTCCTGAGTGCCGGGATTACAGGTATATGCCACCATACTTGGCAGGAACTATGTTCTAAGAGCCTTTTAGGCAAGAAATAGCTGTAATCAAAATTACCATATTTCAGCCAAGAGTGGTGGCACACACCTGTAATCTCAGCATTTAGGAGGCTGAGGCATGTGGATTGCTATGAGTTTAAAACCATTGTGAGCTATATAGTGAGTTCAAGGGCAGCATGAACAAAATAGACCCTGTTTAAAAAAAAAAGTACATCATAGAATTAATGAGATACGATATTTGAAAACTCCCAAGAGGGTACCACCTAAGACCAACACACTATTTCTCTCAGTAAGTCTGACAGCTTTTGCTCCTTCACTCAAACAGACTGCTGCTGTAGTGAAGCAACAGGCTCCTGTTTAGACTATAAGTATAGAATCATCCAGATACCATCTGAGAACAGCCTGAGGGAGGTGCAGTCACATCTCATTCCCAGCTTGCTGCAGGGCATGTTGGACAATAGGCAAATTTGCTACTTTCTTAAAAACAACTCTTTATTTGTCTTATTCCTCCAAAGAGCACAGATGGTAATGGAAGTCATACTAGTGGAATGTGTAAATGTTGACTCCACTGTGTGCAAACTGGACCAGTACAAAGGGATATAGAAAGGAATGTAAAAATAAATCATCTGTGATTATACCAGAGATCCTACTATCAGTCTGCTCTTTCAATTAAAAAAACTTACTCTTTAAATATTTACTGACCGAATAATGTACATTGGGCATTTGTGCTAGGTGCCAAAGACATGACAGTGGTCATGACAGATACAATTGCTGCCCTTGTGATGCTTCCAGGAGTCACAGCATTAATCAAACATGTACTGTATGTACTTCTAAAATGTGGCACGTACTATCAAGAAAAGGTGCTATCAGGACATGCGGTAGAGCGACCTGATCTCAAAAGGCTGAGAACTGAGGGATGAGTTGGCTTTATCTGGCTTAGGCAGGGACCAGGGGCTGGAAACATTCAGATAGAGAAGCCACGTGTGCAAACTGGAGAGAACCGTGTGGTGTTAGGAGAACCAAAGGAAACCATTAAACGTAGTGAAGAAAGAGAGACTTGAGACGAGTAAGACTGGAGAAGGGTCTGTGGAGGCCAAATCTGACAAAGCGCTGAAGGTCATGGAGGTGGGCTTTCATTCTAAGACTAACTGAAGATACTGTGCTGAGTTTTATGTCACAGAATTCTGAGTGAGTGGGAATAGATGGAGCTAGAGCAGGGTCTGCTATAGTCATCCAGGAGAGATGAAGCTGTCTGGCATAGAGTGATGGCCCTGCAGTAGAGAGAAGGGATGGGTTTAGTGGAACTTTGGACATGGGACAAATGTGACAAGATGGCACCAGAGTTGCCAGTTTACATGTGTGGTTCATGGTGGTGGTGTTTTCCTAGAGTAGGCCCAGTGGAAGCAGGCCAGGTTTAGAGATGGATGGTGGTACATTCTTGGTCTTTGTTGAATTGGAGTCTTTGAGTCAGCCAAGTAGAGGTGTCAGTCATACCAGTCTGCATCTGAAGTAGATGGCTGGACTAGATATTGGCCTTTGGGCACTGTAGCATTTGTATGTCACAAACTGGAAGTAAATTAGATTGCCCAAAGCAAGAGTATATATAATGTGGTAAGAGGAAAGTGTAGACCCTTAGGGAACTCTAAACATTTAGAGGTAGGGTAAAGCAGTGAGCCACCAAAGAAGTTTGTTAAAAGTTTGTAATTGTTGGAGGCAGAGCAGGGGAAGTGAATTAAGCAGCTTCACATTGAACCCTGTAACTACAGCCATTGGGGTGGAATCTGGGTCAGAAACTAGTCGCAGTAAATGCAGGCATGAGGAAAAGGTGATGAAGTGTGGAAGCATTTGACAGTGGAGGGTGTGCCCAGCAGGGGAAATGGGATGGAGGGCAGAGGGTGGTGAACACTCCTGGGAAGGGTTCAGAGATAAGCAAATGAAGATGTGGGGGGAAAATAGGCAAAGTCCAAACCTTAAAGTTCCCTAGTGGCAAGAATTATGAGATCAGGAAAAACAGGTGGAAGGACTGACCATGACTTGTTAGGCATAGAGCTGCAGAAGCCAGCTGTGGGTTTATTAGGGGAGATCCCAGGGGATGACTACTGCTTTTCTCTCTGAGGCAGGAGCTGTTGCGTTGGGAACCTGAAGTTGGGGGAGGGAGGAGGCAAAGCCTTGAAAGTAGGGGTGAAGGTTCTAAAGAGTCATTACAGAAAGTGGTGGAACAAGTAGAGGACAGAGATGTCAACAGATTGTTGAGAAGAATCATTATACTGGGTCTTCTGCTAACAGACCTTTCTCACTCTGCGTATCTTCTGCCTGATTCTTACACCTTTATTCGGTCTCCACGTTTTGTATGTATTTACTGAGCCTTAGTTCATAAACATTTGAATGTTTCCTTTTGCTGTTGTTGTTGTTGTTGTTGTATGAACCTGTTCACACAACAAACTTTAGTACACTTTTTATTCATTTCTTTGTGACAGATTTCAAGAAGGGACACTCAGGATTTAGTCAGGAAACAACAACCACACCAGTTTTGGGAATGGAATGTAATATAAGGAATTGTTAATGAGGTATGAAGTTGGTAAGCAGGTAACAGGATGGAAAGAGTAAGATACTGTAGAGGAAGCAACTGCAAGAAGCAGCTCTAGCTAAGGCTGAGGAACCAAAAGGAAGAGTAGGAGTAAAGTAAGTCTTTAACTTACAGATGAGTTCCATTTGTTCTTATGTCAGATTTGGACTTGGATTAGGCTTTGTCCATAAGCCGACAGTGAGTCTTCTGCAGTACACTTGAGAAAGTTCACAACTTGAATGTTCATAAGGTGGGGACTTACTGTATTCAAACTGGATGTTGGCAGGAGAATCTCAAGAAGGAGAATCTCAGGCGCCTGCAGAGGAGACACTGCTCAGCTGGCACTGGAGTCTCTGCTTGGAGGGAGGGTCCTTTGGGGCTGCCACCCAGCCCAAGAGGGAGAGCTGGGAGGGTGAGGAGAGGATGGTGGTAGGTGAAGTCAGTTCTGCAGTTGTTGGGAAAACTGCAGACTGAGTTGAACTGCTGCTTTGGTGGGGGGAGGAGGTGAAGCTGTAGCTTCTGGGTGAGGAGGCTGCTCCCAGGAACCTCAGCCAGCAACAGAAAGGAGCCAGTCCCTTTTTCCTCCTCAGCCCAACTCTAGGGACCCTCTGGCAGAGCTTATCAGGGGAACCAGAAATGCACTTTGCAGACTCTCAGCCTCTGCATCGCAGACTGAGCCTGGAAGGACAGATTTAGAACTGACAGTGACTTCCTAACTGGTCCAGGAGTAGGTATATTCTTGAGGTTCTTTTTATATCCTTATCAGAGGCACCTAACCTCATGGATAAAAGCTTGAACTCCAAGATTTCTCATTTATAAAGTGATAATAATACTGATATTATTACACAGATAATATTATAACACAGATATTGTGATGATGCAGGTGCTAGCGGATGCTTGCATGAAGTAAGCATGTATCACCATTAGTTGTGATCCTGTAGCTCTGTCCTTCTGCCAACTTGTCCTTTTATAGAGCTCTATAAAAGCTACACACTTTTCCAAAAGAGGGGCAGTTTCCCCTCCTAGCAGTAGGAATTCACTTTTGCTATATTTGTGTTCCTTTCTTGCCACCTGTCCCTGCTGTTGGTTCTACTTCCAGTAGACCCTCAGCAATTGCTGTGGATCAGTACTGGCAAAAGCTTTCTGTGTCTGTTAACTCCTTAACAACCCATTAAGAAAGTTTTGTTCTAAACACTGAGAAATCCAATGTTCAAGAAATCCAGGTAAAGCAAATAGGTAAGGCAGGGCATCCCAAGTGCTCTTCCCGGGGCCCTGCTGAGGGCTCCAGGTTTCAGATGCCAGCACTCACTATTGTTTACTTGTAGTAGAAAGGGGATATTTGACTCCTGTAATGACAGAAAAGTCTGGAAGTAACTCTGGCTCAGTGTTCCTAGATTGTGCTGCCACAATTTCTACCACTTCCTTTTGCTTTCCTTTCCAAACTTCCCTCAGTGCACACTTCCCACACAGGACTAAAAATGGCATAGCGGCCCCAGTGGAGAGAGAACCTTCCTTTCATTGCTAGCAGAGGTCCCAAGGTATGGTCGTAAGGCCTGCACTCAGTCATGTGCCCATTCCAGAGCTAGTCATTCTGCTCTGGTTGTGCAAGCCTGGAGCCTATGCTTTGTACACACAACTGCAGGGCTTGGTGGGTGTTGGAGGGACTGGTGGTGGTCAGCTTCACCCAAATCACGTGACGGGTGAAGAGTGGGGGTCTGGCGAAAGTCCTACCCCTGCTACTGGAAGAGGCCTGTTGATTATTGAACAACAAGCATCCACAACCCCTGCCCACCACTTTTCTGTTTTTTTCCTCCCCGCTGTAGTCTCTGGGTCTCTCCAGTGCAGCAGCCAGCATGTTTGGGAACAACGGCAGTGAGCTCATATTGCATTTTGTGACCCAGTGCAATGCTCGGCTTACCCACATTTTGGAAGAGGAGCAGAAGCTGGTGCAGCTGGGCCAGGCAGAGTAAGTCCTATGGCTCAGGGTGGCTGCTGAGGAAGGGAGACTTCAGTTACAACAGCTGACCCCAGACAAACCAACCCAAACAAAGCCAAAAGTGAGTAACACTAACAACCTCGCTGCTTGGAAGGGACCCAGAAGCCTGTGTGGCAGCTTCAGTGAGATCACTGTCAGGAGCCAGTGGGACCTGCCCCCCCAGGTTGAGTAAGCAGTGCCACACTGAGCCTCTGCCTGTGACCCAGAGACACTTTTTCTTTTCCCTCATCCAGGAAGAGGAAGACAGACCAGTTCCTGAGGGATGCAGTGGAAACCAGACTGAGAATGCTGATCCCGTACATTGAGCACTGGCCCCGGGTACAGAGTCCATATGCAGGCCCCAGAACAGCAATAATACAATATTTCTCATTCTCAACACCTTTCACTCAGAGGACTTTGCACACTGTTGACAACTTAGTTCATTAATTTCCATAAACCCAGGAATGTGTAATACGGTTCATAGAGCTAGGTTTCAAGCTTGTGCGTGTAAAAAAAGCAACCGTAAGCTAGCAGTGTCTCAATTCCTAGATGTATGAATGGCTGCACATCTCAGATGAAGGTCTAGTAGCCTGAGTGTGCCACTAGATCTTCAACACGGAAGAATCCTTGAAAGAGGCTAAAATAGGCTGGAGATTGTATTGCCTGTCTTCATCAGTGGCCCCATATTGGCTGGGCGTAGTGGCACACACCTGTAATCCCTGCACCTGGGAGACTGAGGCACAGGATCACACAAGTTTAAGACCAGTTTAAATTACATAGTGAGACCCTGTCTCCCTCCAAATAATAATAACAGCCCCCTGTTTTTGGCCTCAAAGATGGGGACTTCTTGTCAAATTGTCATTGTGACCCTTGGATAAAAGAGTATTCACTCCATAGGTGGTTTTTTTCCCTTATTTTCCAACTTTTCTGAGGATTTCTTTTTCAAAGCATGTTACCATGTGAGCCATTCCTTGAGTTCAAAGTCAAGCATGTCATAAATGAGAGGAACTAAAGCTTTCAGTATCTTCAATCCAGCTGGAAGACTCCTTTGAGCTTGTAATTTCAGTCTTCTGATTGACAGATACCCAGGCACTTATAGTGCACCTGGCCCCAGCTAGGTGTGAGAGGAATACAGCAGGAGTCAGTCCTGCCTGTTGCAGTTGAAGCCCTGGAAGTGTCCACATCAGGCCCGCCCTGCCTTGCCAATTCACTATTCATGATTCATGCAGTTTCCTTCTGGGCTGCTTTGCTAAGAGAGAACTTCCAGCCAATCCAGCTTCCCAGACCACAACCCCTAGATTTTAGCACTTGTAAAGTGATACAACTTGGGCTTACCAGGCCAAGTGGTGCTGTGTCTGCTAATAGAATTGTCTGGTTTGTGTCATTGCTAGTATAAATTAAAGGATTTTTGCTTTCAGGAAATAGAAGTCAACTTGTATTAAGCAGAAAAATGGGGAGGAATTTAGTGTGATACTACAGTGGTACTCCCTGAGCAGGATTGTTGCTGGGCCCTGGGGGTGGCCTTGTGTGTGATTCTGGAAGCCACTCCACAATCCCCTCCCTTTTGTCTTCTACCCTCTGCTTCTAACTGACAGAGTGGGGTGCTCTCCACATGCTTGCCTTCAGGACTCTAGAGCAGTCTAGACCCTTTGGCTGTCTGCATTCCCAATTCTAAATGTTAGAGAAGGATAATCTGACTGGGCCAGCTTAGGACAAACATATGACCTGGCTCCCATCAGCTGTAGTCAGGGTCATTAGCTGCTAGGAGTTCACACTGTGGGGGTAGAGTCTGTGGGTCTCGAAGAACCAGAGCTGGACTGTCCCCGTCATGTACTCTGTAGAGCCACCTATGTGTTGTTACCTGTGTACAGAACCCCTTCCTGTTACTCTCTCCATAGGCCCTCAGCATCCTGCTCCTCCCTCAAAACATCCCACCCAGCCTAAGCCTGCTAACCAGCATGGTGGATGACATCTGGCATTATGCCGGGGACCAGTCCACTGACGTGAGTGTTTTCTGCAGGCTCACTGTACATCAGGAAAGGTTTGAGTTAAGCATTTCTTCAAGAATTTTGTGAAATTCCCTTGATCACAAATTGTCACGTGTGTGTGTGTGTGTGTGTGTGTGTGTGTACTCACATGTGTACACCGTGCATTGCCATCTAAGTGGATCTGAGAAAGGTCCTTCAGTAAGCTGAAGTGAATCTGGGTCATCTTCACTCAGAGCAGCATTGTAGCCACAAAGTAGTAATTATTCCTCCCACTTACAGTGGCAGCATGAGATGTCATGGGCCCTTGTGATTGTGCTGCTTTGTTACAACTGTTTCCTCCTCACTCTCCTAAGATCTAGATTCTGTCACAGAATCCCTCAGCGTTTGACTTTCCTGAGACTGACTTTAAAAACAATGCCGCAGAGAGGCCCATTTCTTTAAAAAGAAACTGCCTTCCCCCACCCATCATGGCCTACTTTGCTAAGTGATCAATAAGTTCTTATAAATAGTTACAGGAAATGTATCTGACTTGTTAATGCTACTATGTTTCTGGTGGGAATTAAAAAAACAAAGTACACCTTCATAAAAGAAATTAAACTGTGATGGTCTTTGTGGGATCCAAGATAAGGAAGCACACAGATACTCCCACCACACTTATAACAAAGTGCTTTAATAAACATTCTCCATGTGGGAATATACCACCAACAGAGATGATAGGAAAACAAAATTAGAAAGCAAAGAAATTAAAGGAATAAAACACCAAGCAGCTGAGCTGGTCCTCTGAAGGGTAGTTTGCCAGGACTGGCAGAAGTCTCAGAACGACTTGAACTCTTACCTCTGCCCAGGTGTTGTAACCTGTCCCTGATCCAGCCTCTCCCTTCACCTGATTACAGGCACACGGAGGTTTGACCCCAACTGGCTAATTGGCAACACCTCCCTGGGACTCAGATGTCCTAGGACTTGGTCTTTCCCCAAGCAGTTCTAAATGGGTTAGAAGTCCCCAGATCACTTGGAATGCTGATTCAGCATCCTGATACAATTTGGGCCCACTGACTATAGATGCTAGGGGTTAAGCCCAGGAGCCCAGCTAGGTTTGAGACATTAGTGTAGACCAGAAAGGTTGCATGTCTCTTGAGGGAAGGCAAAAAAATCAGAAGGGAGCGTCGGAGTCGCTGAGGCCTTGGGGAGGAACTACCTCAGGCTTCCCCCAGCCCACAGAAGCTGTAGTAACCTGCTTTTCTGACTATGTTTCCTTGCAGTTTAACTGGTATACCCGTCGCGCTGTGCTGGCTGGCATCTACAACACCACAGAGCTAGTGATGATGCAGGATTCATCCCCAGATTTTGAGGACACTTGGCGCTTCCTGGAAAACCGGATTAATGATGCAATGAATGTGGGCCATACTGCTAAGCAGGTAGCTGGGGACCAGCCATTTGCAAACCTCTTCAGTCAGCATACCCATCTTCAGGCCACAGCTGGTCACCTGGCTGATGTCTTGCTTCTTATGGCCTCAGTTGCCAAGGGCCCTTCTGGGGAACCTGGCTGGTTTTTCCTCATACCAGCCCTCCCTTAAGAGCTGTGCCTTGCCCATGGTGTGTTGTCCGTGGGCGGCTCCTCCATCGGGACTCCACCTCTGGGTGCACATAGGCTTCCTGATTTGTCCCCCTCCCACCGTTGAGCTCATACCAGGACCTAAGGGAATCTGACCTGTACTCTTCTAGGTGAAGTCCACTGGAGAGGCACTGGTGCAAGGACTCATGGGTGCAGCAGTGACAGTGAGTACTGCCCAAGCTACCCCCACCTACCCCCATCCCACTCTGGCCCTGTGAAGCTTACTGCATGTGTCACTGATCCCACATAGCTTGTAGCCTTAAATCAAAAGCTAATAGTAAGACTGACACTGGCTCAGCCCCAGTGTCAGTCTTGATTCAGAATATCCTACCTTGTTATTTTTTACCGACATCGAGAAACTTGACTACTTCCAGAACTCAAGAGTGTCATAGCCATGCCTGCTGCCTTGTAAACCTCAGTCTTTCCCAGAGGCAGGGCAAGGCTTCACTACTCTGTTTCCTTCCTGTGTCAGCTCAAGAACCTGACAGGTCTAAACCAGCGCCGGTGAGAAGGGGAATAAGCCAAAGTGCCTGGAAGAAAACAATCGAGTAGATTTAATGGGGTTTGAGAAGCATGGAGCAGCTTCCATGGAATATGATGTTAATGAGCACACACTGGAGGACTCTAAAGACACTCCCACAGCCACCTGCAAACCACAGGGCACTTGATGCTGCGGTTCTGGTCTAGCATTGGTTCACCTCTTCACTTCCTGATAGCAAGCCTGGCCTTCTGATGCCTTTGTGTATTGCAGCCGTGTGATTGAAAAATATGACACATCGAAGCCACAGGAAGCTAAGCACACCACTGTTGTGGTCTGACAGGCATCCTGATCATGGTTTAGCTGCCTTAGAAATGCTCCCAGGGCTCCCAAGACAGAGTAAAGGTCTTAAGCTACCACAAGGTGGCAGCTCATCCCCAGCAGAGCACTGGCGTGAACACAGTTCCTGGTGCTGGCCTGAACAGCCTCTCCTGTGTGTCCCCTCACAATACTGCCTGCCTGAGACGGGTACTCTCTGGGAAAGTGCTGTGATTCAAGTCTTGTCATCACGTTACACCAATGTTTATTGAAGGGTTATCACTGTATTTAGGATTTGTAAAAAATAAATATGTTTGAAGCAGTTCCCTATTTTGTGGTTTCTGTCTAGTCCAAGATAAGTATCTAGGACCCCAGTGGGAGGCAGCAGTGTTAGGGAAGAGGCTTGAGCCTAGCAGCCCAGAGACCGGAGTTCTGGGCCTGGCAGTGCCTTGAGTGGGGTGGGAGGCAGTACCCAATGGGCAGTCATGGTAACTGCATTTCTGGGTCCAGGTGTTCCCATCCATCAAGAGAAGGTAACAAACCAGGGCCTTTTCCCCCAGACCATTAGCTCCTCACTCTCTTAGCTGCTGATGGCTAAATGATACATTTTTTTTTCTTTTTCTTACCATACTGTGCTGGGGATTGAACCCTGGGCTGTATGCCTAGCCCTGGTAATACATACTTCAGTTTACTGACTCCATTTGTGACTGGTTAACTTTGTCTTCTGCTTTGCCCTAACCTGCATAAATCAGCAGAATATCAGCAAGAAGTCAAGAGTTACAGGAACTCAGATCTCTTCTGGGCCTTCCACTAGGCCCTTTCCATGCCTCAGACTCTTTTTGTCTCTTGATACACCCTGTGAGGTTGCTGAAATGCTGTTACGCATTTCACTGCAGTCTTTCCTTTTTCCTTCATAGCGTCCACCTCACTAAGCAGACAACTATAATTCATAACTTAGTAATCATGGGCAGTGGAGAAGGGGTCCACTCAGTGCCCCTGTCCTAGGAGAGATGTCCCGGGAAGAGATATCACTCCCTGCTACAGCTGACTCTATTCTCTGATTACTTTTCTGGCCCTTAAATGTGACTCCTGCTCTGTTCTATTTAAGGGTCTCTCTCTCTCTCTTTTTTTTTTTTTTTTTGGTACTGGGGATCAAACTCATGATCTTGTACTTGCCAAACAGGTGCTTGTGCCACTGAGCTAAATCCCCAGCCCTTAAGGGTCTTTTTTCAAATGCCACTTTTTAGAGGCCCATTTAAACTAACCTCTAAGCCGTTTAGGAGTCTTTTTTTCTCGTGTGTGTGTGTGTGTGTGTGTGTGTGTGTGTGTGTATGTCAACATGTTTTGCCACGTTACTTTCTAAGATGGTTGAACCTGCACTTGGAAGGCTGAAGCAGAAGGATCGCTGCGAATTCGAGGCCGGCCTGTCCTACATAGTTCAAGGATAGCCTGAACTGCATAATGAGACCTTGTCTGCAGGGAGGGAGCGTTGGGAGATGGTTGAACCTGGTGCATTTCAAAGCAGGCAAGTTAAAAAACGCTGGCCTGGGGCGATCCCGGCCTCCAAGAGGCAGGTGGCGCTGCAGCGCGTCTCTGCGGAAGTCGCGAGGGCCGCGCCGTCGAACTTCCGGTAGCGGCGGCCTGGTGGAAGCGGGAGGCCAGGAGGCAGGGAGTCCAGAGCAAGATGCCTTACGCCAACCAGCCCACGGTGCGGATCACTGAGCTCACCGACGAGAATGTCAAGTTCATCATAGAGAATACGGACCTGGCGTAAGGCGACTGTGGGATGGGCCGGGGGCCGCAGCAGGGTTGGGGAACCAGAGCCGTCCACCCTGTGCCAGGGCTGGCGGGGAAGCGCGGGGCACGGGGCCGTCTTGCCGAGGCTGTGGCGTCCTCACGCCGCCCGTGTCTCTTCTTCAGGGTGGCCAATTCTATTCGGAGGGTCTTCATCGCAGAGGTCCCCATCATAGGTAAGACGCCCATCTCCTTGGTGCCAGATCCTTGCCCTCCTCAGTCCCAGTCTCCCCACTAGGGCTCCTGCCTGGCGTCCTTGGTCAGGTCTAGGGGTGCCGAGAAGCCCACGGTGCGGGAGGCTTGACTGGACCCTAGCCTCGCTGGCTCCCGAGGGCCCTTTAGGTCCGCCTTACACGGTATGTGCCCGCTGAGGAGCGTGGGTTCCAACCTGGGCTGACTTGGCTCCGACAGTGTTCATTTGCTGCCCTGTGGAAGCAGCAGAAAGTAGCAGGTGCTGACCAGGGTGATGGCAAGGATTAAGTGAGCTCACCTGTATTAAGTGCTTTGTGTTTAGTGAGAGAAGACTGATGGATGTCTTTTTATGAATCTCGTCTTACCACTTCCTGAATGGAACATCTTAGGTGCTGAGCTCTGGAAATGTGCAACTGTGTAGGACAGCAATTCAGCCCTGGTAGAGCACACAGTCAAGCCGCAGGAGAAAGATGAATCCACAGACAGTAGTGACACAAGTAAAGTGATCAGGATAGAAGCATAGCCACAGTGCACTTGGTGCCTAACACAGTGCAAACTTGTTTCAGGTCTGGTTCCAGCCACTCTACTCCAAGAGTTTTACGCATAGATTATGTTTGTATAAGTCTAGAAGTGTGTTTTAAGTATCAGCTCAGAGAGTTCAGTTAAGCAAAGTCCTAGCTGTTGTGTCAGGTGTTCAGATTTTTAAGAAAATAAGCAGGCTGCATAGTTAGTGGTTTACAGAATGTTGTGCTTCACCACCCCAGTCACTTCTTCAGCTCTGTGGCAAGCTGGTTCTCCCTCTGCCAAATGTCTGCATGCCCCTGGGCCTCGGTATCATCATGAATACAGTGGGGCAGCCCTGATGAGCTGAGTGTAAACACCACTTTTCTCACAAATTCGTTTCTGAAGATGATACTGAGCACCCACTCTATGAATGCAACAGCATCTCTGAACTCCACCACGGGAGTTTTTAAAGCTTGAAGTAGAGAAAAGACACACAAATATGATACAAAGCAGAATATGACAGGTGTCTTGAACTCTGGACAGTGAGAGAAGAGTTCCAAGGGAGGGAGTGATCACATCTGCAGCATGGAGTGTAACAAGACTTGGTTTTTAGGAGGTTTTAGGTTAAAACTTAGAGGGTTTTAATTAGGGAGGGGGTGTACAGAATAAAAGGGGATGAGGGGAGAGTAAAGAGATAGAATAGCTTGAGTCATGATCCTTACTTAGATTAAGGCAACATAGCAAGACAAAGTAAGTAGTTGGGCCCTAATAGCATTAATTTCTGAATTTCATTGTTTACATGCAGATGTTTATAAATAGATAAATGTGTATTTAAATCAAGCATATGTAAAGAGTACAGTCTTTGGCTTCCCAGCACATTGATGGTAGGGACTGGATTTTATATTAGTATGCCTAACCTATTAAAGGAATTAAGTAAATATCCATTTTGGAGTGGTAACGAAGTTCTAAATTGGGTGATACAGTCATTACGTCATAAAATGAGGGATAGCATTGGCCGTGGTGGCGCATGCCTATAATCCCAGCACTGGGGGAAGCTGAGGCAGGAAAATCACAAATTCAAGCCCAGCCTGGGCAACTTAGTTACTTAGTGAAAACTTGTCTTAGATAGATACAGACATACTTATGAGTCTGTTACTAAATGCCCAAATAGTTTTTATTAGGTCTGGTATTAATACAGGTAGCACATTGCAGTGCTTCTCACAGAAATATTCAGCTCAAAGATAATGTCTCAGTGTTTCTTTGTGTAGTATAGGGAACCCTTCTGCCATAAATTCACCTGGACAGGGAGGGGGGATGCTGTGTGTGGCTATTGAAATGCAGGTTCCTGGGGTCCATTTTAGCACAGTGAAGTCAGAGCCTCCAGCAGCTTGGCCCCTACATCTGCCATTCCATCAAGATCTTGAGAGCACTGCTGTAAGTCTCTAGGTGAATTTGGTGGCTAAACCACATGCATGCATCTCTGCTTCATTTATTTGCTAGCCATCGACTGGGTTCAGATTGATGCCAATTCCTCAGTCCTTCATGATGAGTTCATCGCACACAGGCTTGGTGAGTGATGATGTTCTGGTGTTGGGGGTTGAAGGGAATGTATTGGGCCTGGAGTCAGAGGAGGAGGCCTCCCTCCCACCTTGCTAGCAGAGGGACTTCTGAGTTTGGGGTTGGTTTGGCTACTGGGGCTTCGGTAAAGTGCTTTTCTGTGTCTTCCAGGGTTAATTCCTCTCACTAGTGATGACATCGTGGACAAGCTGCAGTACTCTCGGGTATGTTTGTGTGTGGTGGTGGGTGGACCTTAGGTTGGGGATAGGCTTCAGTTTTCTGATTTTTCCTGATGTCTTGTTTGTGTTTTGAACTGTGTCGTAGTTCAGGAAGATAATGTGGAATTATCTAGACCCTGAGGCAGACCAATGTCCTTGGTTCTTACAGGGCTTCGGGTTGATTAGACTCAAAGGTGTCTCATTAGCCACACAAAAGGGAGCATTTACTCAAATGCTCATTTACACAGGCTGGGGAACTGTTCTTTCCAGAGCATCTTCCAGCAACAAGAGGCTGGCAGGCTGATCGGAATCAGCAGCAGGTTGGAGACAAAGAGCAGAGGAAGCAGGAACTGTTTTCTAGAGCAGCGCCTGAGGGACTTAAGTATGAGTGCCTGCCAGATCCATGCCTCTTCCAGTAGACAAGGCTCCTGATGCATGGCCACTCTTACTGTCCCTAGGGTCAGGTTTACTTTGTCTCATGATGTGTTACTAGGAGAAAGTGGGAAAGGATACTCTTTAGATAACAGCTCAGACTATGCCCTTTTGATGGCTCTGAGTGATAGTGAATCAACCCTTGTTTTGGTTTGGGTTTTTTTGGGGTTTTTTTGTCTTTTTGAAACAGGTTCTCACTTTACAGTTTGGGCTGGCATTGAGCTCATTTTGTAGCCCAGGCTGGTTTTGAATTTGCAACAGTCCCCCTGCCTCAGCCTCCTGAGTGCTGGGATTACAGGCGTGTGCCACCATGCCCAGTTTCAACCCTTTTTCTGATACCCAAGGGTGTGTCATCTATGTTTTGGCTGACTTGATATAGCTCTATGTATATAAGTTTTGCTTTGGGAGATACTGAAGCACACAGAAAAGTGTGGAGCTAATATAACAAATTTCACCTAATTGGTTGTCATATTTTATCATTTTGCCATATTTGTTTGACATCTCCAGTCCCTGTCCTATTCTTGGATTGAACCCAGAACCTCAAGCTTGTTAGGCATGTGCTATACCACTGAGCTACAAATGCAGCCCAATTTTTGTTTCTAAGAAATAAAGCATAACAGCACTCGAGGCGATTGAGGCAGGAGCATTGCAAGTTTAAGCCCAGCCTGGACAACTTAGCAATTTAGTGAGACCCTTTCTCAAAATAAAAAATTTAAAAAGATAAAGCTCAGTTCAGAGGCCCTGAGTTCAATCCCTAGTACCAAAACAAAAACAAACAAAAAATCACATATTGGTGGGAACAGTTGTATAACCAATTAAGAACAAGTTGGCTTACATGATGATATGCACACAACCTAACAGTTCTATTAAATTCTAATATTATTCTAATATATACTTACTGAGCCGGGGATTTAGCTCAGCAGCGTAAGCGCCTGCCAGGCAAGCGCGAGGTTGTGAGTTCAATCCCCAGTACCAAAAACACACACACACACACACTTACTGAACAAAGATGATAGGGCTTTTTTCTCCCTGAGAAACTATAGAAAGTTAAAAAAAAAAAAAAACAGAATAAACACTCATTTATTCTTCCTGTATAATTACCAATTAACATATTATTACATTTGAATTATTTTTTACATGTATAATTTTTGCTAAACTATTCAAAAGAAAGCTGTAGAATCCTGATCCTTCTTTCTTTAGTACTTTTGTGCACACCTTCTAAGAATAAGGATATTTTCGCACATAGCTATAGCCTACTGTCCATAAGAAAATTAGCATTAATTTGTAATATCTATATTTAGTCCTTACTCAGGTTTTCCTAGTGTCTCTAGATGTCCTTTATTGTTTCGTGTGTTTGTGGGACTATGGTACAGCCAAGTGTTTTGTGTGTTTGTGGGACTATGGTACAGCCAAGATTCTCTTGTTTCTTAGAACTCTTTATAGTCTTTGTGTTTGGTAGTCAGAGCACTGTAGTCTTTTTATCTTGAACACACCCCTCTTTTCAGTACACTGTTCTATTTTATAGGTTGTGCACCTTTTCATATTTTAACTTTCTTATGTTTTGATTCTTCCTTTCCTGTGTCTCAAGAGGGATTTAAGCTCAAGGGATTCAGGCTAGCTTGCCCTCCTGTCCAATCTTGTTAAGACTGTAGATACCCAGATGTGTCTTATAATTGCTTCTCTCTCATCATCTCTAAGTGTAGAATATGTTGGGGTTTCCTCACTAGTATGAAGGAGAAAGCAGTCTTCATGATTACATCCATGTAACTCTTCTTTTTTGTGTGTTTTTGACACAGGGTCTGGCTATGTGATTCAGGCTGGCGTTGGGCTCACTCTGTAGCCCAGACTGGTCTCCAACTTGCAACAATCCTTTTACCTCAGCCTCCCGAGTGCTGGGATTACAGGAGTGCACCACCACACCCAGCCTCATGTAACTCTTCTTGCCTAGAGTTAAATTGCCACCAAGAGTCCCTATAATGGAATAGTTGGTATATTGGTTACTTTTGTCTTGCTGCTGAGACAAAATATCTAATGCCCAAAATTAAGGAAAGAAAGGTTTATTTAGCTTACAATTTGTGGCAGTTTCATTCCATACTCAGCTGGCTCTGAGGCAGAGGGGCAACAGTTCATGGTGGCAAAAGACAACAAGAGCAAAAAGAGAGGAATATGCAAAGAAGACTCTTTCTGTCTTTTATATTGTTTGTAGGCCACCCATCCTAGGGTGTATATAGCACTCACACCCATAATTCTAGCATTGGACTATGAATCAATCAAATTCTAAAAGCCTGCCTCCTTGACTGCATGAGGCTTTGGGGGGACATCCAGCCATAAACCACAACAGTTGGTAAAGCCAAGTATAACAGTGTGTCCCTGTAATCCTAGTGCTCAGGAGACTGAGGCAGGAGGAGTACTGTGAGTTTGAGGCCAGTTTAAACTTTATAGTGAGACCTTGTCTCAAAGACCAAAAAAAAAAAATTTTTTTTTAAAATCAGTTGGTGGGCTAGAAGGGCACCTTAGTGATAAGCATCTACCAGATACACATGTACACATGAAGCTCTGGGTTCTATCCCTAGTACTTCCAAAAAAGCAAAAGTTATTTAAAGAATGGCAAATGTTGACAATTATGGAAATTTCATAACGGTCTCATAGTAGCAATATATTATATATCCTCTTTTTATGCATGTATGATGTTTTCATTAGAGAAAGGTGTTTGTGTGTGTCTGTGTGTGTGTGTGTGTGTGTGTGTGTGTGTGTGTGTCTGTGTGTGTTTTGGTACTGGGGATTGAACTCATGACTTCATGCTTGCCAGGCAGGCACTTAAGCCACTGAGCTAAATCCCCAGCCCCTAGAGAAAGGTTTTTAAAGGAGTTGGTAGTCTAGAATTTAAGTTATTTCTGTTCTTTCCTGTCATGTTATATTTTATTTTACTTTTGGCTTTTTGAGATAGGGTCTTGCTTTGTTGTTCAGGCTGGCCTTGAATTCACTGTTACCCTCCTGACTCAGCCTGCTGAGTGCTGGGATTAGCCACCACACCCAACTACTGCCATGTTTTAAATGACACTTATCTCCCCAAGGTGGTCTCCTTAGCCCATAGTCTGTAGTGTGTGAAGTGCCCTTTCTAGCCATAACTTTGGTCCTGAGGAAGGGGAGACTCCAAGGCCAGAGAGAGTGGCAGTGCATCTCCTGGGGAGACATGGCACCTAGGGAAGGGAGTGTGGGTAGCAGCACGTGTGTGATTTGTCTTTCTGCTTGAGTGGCTCATGAGAATCGTGTTCCATATTGGTTCACAAGACCCTGGAGACTGGCTGGGCCCTCTTAACAGAGGAGGAACTTAAAAAGGTACTAGTAGCAGGGGTCAGCTGGGGCTCTGCCTTTCCTCATGCACTCCTTCCTGCTTCCCTGCCGCCTCAGGACTGCACATGTGAAGAGTTCTGCCCTGAGTGCTCAGTAGAGTTCACACTCGACGTGCGGTGCAATGAAGACCAGACGCGCCATGTCACCTCTCGAGACCTCATTTCCAACAGCCCCCGAGTGATTCCGGTCAGTGTCTGGGTGGCCTCCCTCCCCAGGCCTGATCTCTGCCCTTTCTGGCTCCCAGTGGCTCTGGCTGGCTTGGATTTTTGTGAGATGTTGAGCTTCCCAATGGCCATCAGCCCTAATCTGCCACCTAAAAGTGCTGATTCTGGATTCTTGGGTAGAGCAACATAATACTCTGTGTCCTCTGTCACCCAGCAAACTCCTTTAAAAATCATGGGATTGCTGACTGAACAAGGCTGTCAGAGTAATGTGGAGTCCCTGGAGATACTTCTGCCACCTGCCCTGAGAACCCTTTCCCTGGCTTGACACGTTGTAGGATGGAGGTGCTGGGAGATGGGTGCCAGAAGAGGCAACAGAGGAGAGGCTAATTAAATGCTTGTTTGGGCTCCTTACAGGTGACATCCCGTAACCGAGACAATGACCCCAATGATTATGTGGAGCAGGACGGTAAGGGGTTGGGGCAGATGTGCAGACATGTACCTGAGTTGTGGCTTCACAGGCAGAGGGACACACAGACCAGACAGACAGAGCCTCTTATGCTGCTGGGTCTCCTTAAAACATGGCCCTAGACCTGTTTTTCCAGATGTGTGGTTTTCTAGCGTACTGTCAGATGGTGGAAAGCCAAGCCCTTGCTTGACTCAACTTTTCCCTGCCTGCAGACATCCTGATTGTCAAGCTGAGAAAGGGCCAGGAGCTGAGACTTCGAGCCTATGCCAAGAAGGGCTTTGGCAAGGAGCATGCCAAGTGGAACCCAACTGCAGGGGTGGCTTTTGAATATGATCCAGACAATGCCCTGAGGCACACTGTATACCCTAAGCCTGAGGAATGGTAGGTCCCATCTCTGGTGAGGCTGGGTTGGAAAGGGCTGCTAGTGCATGAGACGGGGCGGGCTCTCTATGAACTGAAGGGCCCTGGAAGCAGCAGTGGCCATGTGCTGACCTCTCTCTGACTTAGGCCAAAAAGTGAGTACTCAGAGCTGGATGAAGATGAGTCACAGGCTCCTTATGACCCCAACGGCAAGCCAGAGAGGTAAGACTGCAGTCCTATGCAGGACAGCACAGTGTGAGAATGTAGGGTTTATATGTAGGCTGAGTCAGGCAGCTCCTCCCCCTCACATCTCAGTTCTCATCCGCCAGCAGCCAAATTGCATCCACGGTATGTACCCATTCCCAGGTCAGTCATCACTTCCCTTTGGTCACCATGAGAAGGAAGGGCTTCCAGCAGCCCAACCTGTTCCTGTTCTGCATTTGAGCCCCTGAAGAAAAAAGGCTTTTTAGGTCTCAGCTCAGGTGCCACAGTGAAGACTGTGAAGGGATATAGCAGGGAGAAGCTATTGGTTTGATTTTCCACTTTGTCGCCAGTATGAGACATCTGTGTACAGAATTGTTTTAGGATTTTCATGGTACTTGTTTGAAATACCTGTGTCTTCGTAGGCCTGCAAAGTGGTTTGGACCACTGTGCCTAGGTGGTTTTAGATGAAAGGTCTGCCCTACACTGGGTCAGGCTCCAGCTCCATGTGGGAATGAAGCCGAGACCTAGGGCAAGGAAGGATGGGCCATGACTGGACTATTGGCTGGGCTCTCACCACATTCCTGCCTCTTAGGTTTTACTACAATGTGGAGTCCTGTGGCTCTCTGCGCCCTGAAACCATTGTCCTCTCGGCCCTCTCTGGATTGAAGAAGAAGTTGAGTGATTTACAGACTCAGTTAAGCCACGAGATCCAGAGCGATGTACTAACCATAAACTAACTGCAGCTTGCCTGTTTCAGCACAGTGGGGATTCAAGGCAGCAGCTGGAGTTGAGGTCTCTTGAGGCCTTCCAGTTTCTGGGCTCTGGGTTGCTGCTGCTCAAGCTTCTCAACAGGTCACTAAGACCAGCTAGCTGGGGGTTGCAGACAGATAATCAGGAATACCTCTCTGTTAGGCAGGGCCGATTTTTGCAAGACATTTAGTGTCCTTGGTCCTGCCAGAGTAGTGTTTAACAGAACCCGAAGCAACCCTTCCATCCTGTCTCCCAGCACACCAGTAGGGGACTGTCCTGCTTCCCTCTTGAGAACACTGGACTTCTCTACTGGTCATTCCAGCTCTTTAAAGCCTTTCTGGCCAAAAGGAGTTTTCACAGCTGTATCTAAGGTTTCTGGTATTAGGATTGGGTGCTGGAACCTTTATCCAAGCAGTCTGTAAGCCCTCTGGTCCTTCCCTCAGGGGCCAATCTCCTGGCACTAAAAATTCCTAGGTGTCCCTAATTTGAGAAGTAACTCTTTGGGAACAGAATAGCATCAGACCCTGGCTGTCTTCTGCCTCCACAAACAGACATGCTCTTACTCTCTACCTACTGGTTCTGAACGAACTCCTTCCCTGCCAGCAACTTGATCATTCAGTTTGGTGGTAGCAGATGAGCAGAACCATAGGCCCCCTCCTATGCATTTCTTTCTCCTAGTGAAGGTTCTGGTTCTGGCTCCTTAGCACTGTCTCCAGGTAGGAGCATACTCAGAGCAGCTAGCTAGGTAGCCTGGAGAAAAGCAGAAATCAGTATAGAAAAGAAGGGATATTTATTAACAATAGTTGTCTTTTTAAAAGTTTTTATTTTTGGCAATAAAGAGCACAACATAATCTCCTTCATGCGTCATCGTGCCACTAGCTGAGCCAGCCAGCTCTTATCTCCCTCCCCAAGGGCTTTGGACCCCAGCTCCCCCGCACACTAGCTTGCTCTGGGTGGTCATTTCCTGGGTCACAATCAGAGCTGAGCTGGCTGTGCCACAACCCTGGCTCTAGGGCTCCTTTGGGAGGGGCCTCCTGCTTTGTCATCATCCTGCCACAAATGTGAATAGTGGTTATTTACAAGAAGGTCTGTTCCCACAAATCAGAACCCTAAAATATTAAAAAACAATCAACAAAAACCCACGCAACCAAAAGTTTGATGTGAATAGAAAGATAGCCCTTCTGCACGGTAGTCAATAAATACCAGCACTAGAAAATCAATTGCTTTAATTGCATTTCAGCAGGGAGCCTCAGCACCATGTGGGGAGCAGGGATGGGAAGGTCTTGATTTTGAGTGCTGCGGTATGGGGTGGCCAAGCTCAGGGTGGAGGGGCTTCCCCTGCTGGGGCAGCATCCACACCTAGTCAGTGAGGGGCAGCAGGGGTACTCCCCACAGCAGTCCTGCCGCAGCCTTCCTGCTTGGCCCCCCATCCTGCACCCAGCTGAGGTAACAGCACCCTTACTCCAAGGGTATCTTCATAGCAGCCTGTGCAGAAAGTACATTTTAAACCAGATTTTCACCTGAGGCATCAACCAGATGTCACCTCTGCTTAGAACTCCAAGTAGAAGGCTGCCAAGTGGCACAGGGAAAGTTCGGATCCTTCCTGTATCACTCCGTGACCAGAGAACTGGGAAGCCACCTACTGTCTTCACCCCTGGGCTGCTTGGGAAAAGCTAGCAGGCACGCCACCCTCAAGTTCTGATTGTCCCTCTCTGCTGGTCCTGGCAGCTCAGGTCCTGCAGCAGGAGGGCTGTACAACAGAGGGCAAGGAAACAGCTGCCCTCATACTCAAAAACCACCTTGACCATGGCTTGGTCATGGCATTAGAAAATGTGTTATGTGTTGGTAGGAGGGATGGGGGAAATTTCATTATATAGAGTATGTCATAAGCCATATATATTAAAATGAACAGTATATAGTCCCACAGTAGCTCAGCCCCTCACATGCTGGTGGGTGGCCAGCCCTTTGTCTTGGTCCAGCCACACCCTTGGGGGCAAGGGAGGAACAGCTCCCTCTCTCTCCAGGCCCTTGGCCAACAGCCCCTCGAGGCTGTCCACAGGACACTGCAGTCAGCTCTGCAACAGGTGGCCCCAGCAGTCGTTGGTACCCACCAGCCCTGTTGTCACTGGGAAGGGGTCTTGGGCTCACTGCTGTCCCCCTGGCTGGGCTTTGGCTTTAGCAGGATGAATCTGTTGAGGAGATCTGTTTCTGAGCTGGCCTGGGCTGCCCCATACCCCTCACCTGTGGGCACAGAAGATGATTGGGTTCAACTCAGAGCCACATCAAAAGACCCCTGCCCAGTAGGCCAGGTCCTCTATGGATGCAGAGCAGGGTAGCAACTCACCGGTGTAGCTGGAGGCTTCGGCAATGTTCTGGGAACCTGTGATATGGTGCCAGTAGGCACTGCGGGGTAGCATGGTAGTGGGTGTGCAGGGATACGAGTAATGCTCGGTGCCCTTGTTCAGCAGCTGTGGGGCAGAGAAGGGGTCCTTCCCATTAGCTCTAGGGGCTGTGGCTGACACTGTCTCTGAGCACTGGCTCAGGACTGCCTGCATCAGTCTGGTGACATGTTACAAGCCTGTAGTCCCACAAGTTGGGAGGTCAAGGCAGGATGATTCTGAGTTTGAAGCCAGTCTGCTATAAAGCAAAACTGTATCGCCTTCCCCCTCAGTAAAAAGCCTGTCTGCCTCCACTATATACACTCTGGCTTGAAACTTGGCTGAGAGGCCCCAGGCACTCAGGCCTGCCCACCCTGGCTCCCCTGAACCCTGAACTCTCCACTGGCCTCACCCTCACATTCTTCTCCATTTCCAGCAGGACCCGCTTGTGCTGCTCAGCGATGGCCAGGGTGGCACTGTGGACCCGCTGGTAAATCTGTTCTCCTTCCTGTGTCTGGAAGGTGTAGAGCCCTTCCCCAGCATCGCACATCCTAAGAACACAAGTGGCAAGAAGGCAAGGTGGTGGGAACCCACCAGACTGCAAGTGCCTGGCCAGTGCTCCTGCACCCAGGCCACCTGGGGCCCTGGCAGTGCTGCAGCTGGGATCCAAAGCACCAGTGCACACGTGCTGAACACACCCATGTGTGTGGCTGACGTTAGTATTTGCCACAAGAATTAACCCACTTAGTTTTCTTACCACTACCTCCTGGTCTCCACATAATTAACAATTCCCTTGTTATGTTTTCTCAAACCATTTTACATTTTACAGATGCAAAAATAAGCATATAGAAGCTGAGTAACTCAAGTTTGTATAGTGGATTACAGAGGGCTTTTCATTTTTTTGAGTCAGGGTGTCACTATGTAGTTTAGGCTACCCTTGAACTGTGTCACCCAGGGTGGCCTTAAACTTGAAACAGCCCTCCCACCTCAGCCTGAGTCTGGGATTACAGGAGTACATCATCATGCCCAGTTTACAGAGCACTTAAGGCTAATTCAAATTCCAGCTAAGAACCATCCTCGCCATAATTTCTCAGTACTTTCATTATCCCCAGTACCAGCACCTGATTTGGAGCAGTTAGACCTGTGGTAAACAGCATCACTTGATTGGCCTACCCTGGACAGTTTACTTCTCTGAGCCTTGATTTCTTTCTCTGTAAAACCCTTTGGATTTCTATATTGCTGATTCTGGACTCCTAGTTCCATTCCTGACAGAGTGCATGACCATTCAGGGATGGGGTGGGGAGGCAAGAGGGTCTTACCGGCCTGCCTCAAAGGTAAAGCGTGTGGCATCTCGGCCGTAACGGCGCAAGGAGCAGAGAGGCCACGACACGAGCTTGATTCGGGGGTTATGTATATCCCAGAGGTAGATGTTCTCGTGGGTGATCTGCAGCTTGCACTCGCCATACACGTCCAGGTTGGGACAGGGCAGCAGGAAGACATTGAAGCGATCTGGGGCAGAAAGGGGCAGGTGGGCAAGGAGTAGCAGAGACCCATACCTCTCCTTCCCCCTCCCTTCCCCAGGGCCAGGGCTCACCTGTCTGCTCACACTGCACCCCAGGGGCCAAGAGGTCAGGCTCTCCCAGACTGATGTCATTGAGCCGTGACCCTAGACACTCCACAGACAGTGTCTTGTACCACTCTTCCGCCTCCAGTTCTGGAGAAAATGGATCCTCATTTTGGTGCCAGCTCAGGGTTGCCAGGAGTCCCCCCATCTGCCTCAGCCCCAGTTATCCCACCACAAAAGGGAGGGAGGGTGGGCAAGGCCATGCTGCTTGCCTGCCCTCCTCAGTCTGTCACAGCTCTCTCAAGGGCACCCTGCCACACCCTACATCACCCTCCCCAGCTTTGTCTCCTAGCTGGGCCATTGACCACAACCAGGACAGGGACACCACATCGAGGCTGCAACCCCAAGACCTCACCTGAGTCACAGGTAAAGGTGCGTGCAGAGTCATCAGTAAATATGATGGCCACCGCCTGCCGCTTGGTCTCCTTGGGGAGCCGCGTGACACACTTGACATTGCTGATCTCAGTCACCTGGGGTGGCATTCACAAGGGGCTAAGCCAGGCTGGCACAACTCTCTGCCTCCCCAAGCTCTGCCGCCCCCTGGAGGTATTCTTGGACCTTAGGATTCAGCAAATCACTTTGGTTCACAGGATGGAAAAGCTAGGGCCCAGGCCACCTAACCTTGGGGCAGCCTCGGAGGCACACAGACTTCTCATCCGGATACTTCTCCAGCCGCTGGGGCCCCTTGCTTGAGGACTTCCGGAACACCAGCCAGCACCTCCGGTAGATCTGTAGAGGCAAGATGATAAGGGATCAGACCTCCTGGGATCTCCCAACCCCACCAGGCAGCTGTGCAGTTACCCCTGCCTGCCACAGGGGGCAGTGCTACACAGCCCTCCCTGTAGCCCCTGCCTGGAGAAAACTACCTGGGTACAGAAGTCACAGGGTGACACTGCCCTGGGGGAACAACTCCCCTCCCCAAACCATAAAGCAGTTATTCTGTATTACCTCCGAAACCTATTGGAGGGCTTCTTATCCCCACTTTCTGGATTAGCACCCTGATCCCAGGATCTCTCCAGAGGCCAGTTCTATTGTCCCCATTTTATAGATGGGGAAACTGAAGCAGTAGAAAGTTAAGTAACAGATCATAAACTGGGAGCTGATACTTAAAGCAGGTTGTCATGATCCAGAGCTGACATGCATGGCCCACTGCACAGGCTTTCTGGCCAGGGCTGTAGCACCACCAGGTGCCACATAGGGAGTCTTTACAGGACAGAGAGTAGAGGGACACTAGCTCCATAGCCAACCTGTGGTCACTAAAGTCCTGTTCTCTATGCTGCACAAAATTCCTGGTAACACTGCTCTTGTCCCCAAATGTTTTCCTTTCTCTTTTATCCTCTTGCCAGCTCTGCGCAAAAGAGGGTTACTTCCCTATTCCCATGGGGACCTCAGAGGTCCTCAGAGGTAAAGAGGCAGAGCTGAGAACGTGGGGTGCCCTCTGGCAGTTCCTTGTCCCAACCACTGTCAGTACTGTGCCTCCTACCACCTACATTCTCTAGAGCTTCTAGAGGATTCCCCGGGTAAGGAGAGAGGGTTGATCATTCCCTAGGTTTAAAGGTTTAAACTGGCCAGTGAGGGACTTCAACAGGTGGCCCAACCCACCACCTCAGCTGTTATTTTACCTCTTCTTCCCAGGGCCCAACCCTTCCACCAAAAGCCCTTCTCCAGCCCAGCCTGTGACTGAAGTCTACCCACTCATATGGCTCCAAGGCCTGGCAGGCTCTGCCCTAGGTATCCCCAGTGCCACTGTCACCACAAACAGGGAGTCTGAGGGGTGGGCCAGAGTAGAGCAGAGCAAGAGGCTAGGGGATTTGGGGGCCACAGCTCCAGAACCCTGTTCCACCTCAGCCCTCATCTTCCCTGGTACACCAGTTCATGGCAGGCAGGATCACAGGGTACCATGGGCCTAGACTGTCCCCATCTCATGAAACCTCACAAAGCCTTAGTATTCCCAGCCCCTGTCTAGGACCCCTACGTCTGCCCTGCACCCCTGACCATGGCTTGGCCCCTGGACAGTCCACCTAGGACACAGCAGTCCCCAGCTCCAAGCTGCAGAATACCCCTAAAGCAAAGACTTTTATTCCCAGAATGCACATTCGTAGCCTGTAGCCTTGTTACAGAGCTCAGCTGAACACATGAATGAACCTAAGAAGGGACAGTGGATGGATGGATGGATGGATGGATGGATGGATGGATGGATGAGTGTGTGCTGCTGACCCAGATACACCCTGCAGGTCGGGCACCAGGCAGCCCGCAGTGGTAGGGGCATGAGCCTGGGGGCCTAAGGACCCCAGTTGCCTGGTTACATACATATACACACTCACACAGCCAGGCAGCCACGTGCTCAAGAGCCCTCCTTCCTACTTCTCCTAGGGCTTTGATCAGTGCTTCAGAAGCTCTCTGCCACAGCTCTGCCGGGGAGGGAGGCCTGGCAGGTAGGAGGGTGGGCTCCCATCTGTACAGCTCCTCCTCCACCTCAGGGCCAAGACAAGCACAGCAATCCCTTGCAAGGCTTAAATCTGCAGAGGGCAGCTTGATCCCCTGGGTGGGAGTAAACCCCAGACTGGGCCTGGCTATACCCCACCTCCTAGCCCCTTCTGGCTGTGCCCACCTGTCCACTTGGGGCTCCAGCATTCCTTCTGATGCTGACCCCAAGCAGCTGCCCCTGTGGTCAGTGCCCTCCTGGCAAGTTTTGCCCTGGACAGGCCCCTGGGGACTTGCTAGGTATAGGCTACAGGAAGGAAGAGTGGGTCCCAGTCCTCTTGGCCTTCCAACTAGGGCCTCAGCCTCTGTCTTTGTTCTGGCTCCAAGTCAGTGGGCTAAATCCTTGTCTTAGGGGAAAAGTAAAGTGCCTGGTGGCTTCCAAAGCCCAGGCTAGGGTCCAGTCCAGGCTACCAATTCAAGCTCAGATAGTACTCCTAATATGCCATCAGCTCTGCCCTGCTGGATTATGGCCCACCTGATAGCAGTGAGCTGTTGACCCCTTCCCAGGCACAATGCACACCCACAGGGGCTCCAGCAGGGGAGAGATCCACCTTTCCCCAAGACTGGCCCTGCCTGCCTAGTATGTAGGAGGGAAGCCAGGTGTCAGACCCTGAGACTCCCTTCCTTGTCCTCCACCCAGCTCAGGCTGAGCCAAGGACCCTTGAGCAGTCTGACCCCTCCCCCACTCTCACCCCATCAAGGCAGTGGAGCAGGGAAGAAGGGAAGGACAGGCATGTGGATAAAGCATAACCTGGGCAATTCTGGTTACCCAGTCTTTCCTTCCTGCTGGGGAGGGGCAGCTGCCAGCCCCATCACTGGAGATGGGAAGAGAATTGGCAGGGAGTAGAGGCAACTCCTGGACACCTTACCAAGATGGTTAAGTGGGTCCGTGGGGCACCTACTCATGTTTTCTGGGGGCCTTCCCCAGCTGAAGGTACAATGTACTCTGAAACTCATCTCTGCAGACCCTCCAAGCCCCAGTCAGGGCCAACCAAGCATGGTGCCACCTGCCAAGAACTTGGAGCACAGTGGCCCCATCCCAGAGAAATAGAACCTGGGCCACTCTGGCCGAAGTTCTAATTGACAGATCACAAAAGTATTGGCTTTGACCCTTGGCGCCCCCTGTCCCCTCCCCCCAACCAGTGTCTCTCCTTTTCAAACATTTCTTTAACACCAAACACAACAACAAAAATAGGATAAATATACACACATGCAGAAAGCAGTGGGAAGCAGAAAGATGAGGTACTTTAAATAAAAGGAGGCCAGGAGAGGTGAGGAAAGAGGGGAAGAGGCCCCAGGAAGTGGAGAAGCTGGTCTCGCTCAGACACAGCCCAGTGTCTCCAGCAGCTCCCGCCGCCGCCACCACCACCGCTGCTGTGGCGACAACTTCAACAATAGCAGGGGAGCCACTGCCCATCAGCCACACCGCTGGCCCAACAAGCCAGCCAGCCCTGTTGGGTGGGGGCTGCAGCAGGCAAAGCCCAGTGGCTGGCACATGCCAGGTGGCCCACTGCGAGAAGCCTGGAGATCACAAACACATGATGCCAATCCACAGGCAGACAGCACAAACTAGCACACCATGCCTCCAGACCAGTCCTCGGGGACGGTCCCTCATCGGGGCCCTGCAATGCTCACTCACCCCAAGCTTCCTGCTCTTCATCTTCACATAGCCCTGCTTGACGATGTCGTTGAAATTGGTCGCCATGGTGGCCCCACCGGCTGTCTTTGGGGCGGGGCGCCGGGCTGGGCCGAGGCAGGGGAGGAATGCCCAGGTGGCCTGGTCTTGACTCCTCTGATCACCTGTTTCAGATGCACTGTGTCTGTAGTCTGTCCGTGTCCGTCGGGGCTGCTCCTCACCTCACCCGCCTCAGCATTGTTTTAACAGTTCCTTCGCTTGGTGCTTGCTGGAAACACAGAGGACAGGGAGATTAGAGACAGTGACATCTTTCTCTTCCCTTCGCTGTCTCGCTCTTTTTTCCTTCCTCTTCCCACACTCCTCCCTCCACCCTCCGCGCCCTTCTTCCTTCCCTTCCCTCCCCACCCCAGAACGACAGAACCATTCAGGAAAACTGAGGTGGAGGCAGCAGCGAGGAAAATGGTCCAGCCCAGTCCCCTCCCTCACGGCTGGGGCTGGCAGTTAACCCCTTCCTGGGAGATCCAGTTCCTGCTCCAGAGGTGGAGGTAGGGGTGGGAGAGGGAGGTGGCTGGAGCCCAGGGTGGGGGATCAGAAGCTACTGTCCCTCAGCTTCTCTGCCTCTGACCCTCTCTCCTGGAACAACTTTGGGGCAGCTCCAGGGCAATCTGCCAGCACAAACCCCCCACCTGAGTACAGAAGTCCTGAATACAGAAATTGGGGTGGGGGGAGATAGTCCAGAGTCTGGTGTCTCATTGAGCCCCACACTTTGCCCTGTTGCCCTTAGAAGACCCCAGATCCTTTGCTGCACCCAATCGACACCTGGTCTCTTCAGTACCCCAGGCCCACTCAGGCTCTCCTCAAGGTTCCTGAAGGCCTCTGTCAGCTCCTCTGGGCACTGCTTCCGGGTGGGAGGGCAGAGTCCAGTGGGGCGGGGCCCCTAGATAAGCCTGAGGAATGTGCAGGGCCAGCCAGGGGTGGCTGCTGTGGAAACAGACAGTGCTCTAGCCTAGCTGTGGCCTTGGGAAGATGGGGCCAATCTAAAGGTAGGGCTGGGTCCCAACAGGCTGCTGGGTCTGGCCTGGTCAGCCAGTGCCTGCACACTTTGTGCATGGGCAGGAGTTAATTACAGGGGAAAGTAGGCTGGGTTCAGGCCCCAGGACAGCCCAGATGATGCAGAAGACCATATGGACACCAGAGTTCAGTATGGAGTAGGAAATGGGATGCAGCAGGGCGGCTTTCAATTGAGCAGATCAACTGACAGAATAATGGGAATCCTGTCAATGACCTAGTCTATCAACCCCACTTTACAGATGGGAAAAGAAAGTCACCCAGAGAGAGTAAGCCACCAGAATAAGGATACAAAGCAAGTCCATGGCACAGTCAGAATGAATGAGACATTC
Source organism: Hydrochoerus hydrochaeris (assembly GCA_004027455.1). Lineage (NCBI taxonomy): Eukaryota > Metazoa > Chordata > Mammalia > Rodentia > Hydrochaeridae > Hydrochoerus > Hydrochoerus hydrochaeris. The sequence continues at coordinate 352,486 of PVLA01000831.1, read as the reverse complement.
CAGAACATCATTGTGATCCAGAACATCTTGCAGCCACCTCCTGCTACTACCTAAGCCAAAGTAGCTGCCTGCTATACTTAAGCCTTCCCTGTGTTTTCAAGATCACTTGGTGGGAATTTAGTAGCACTCTGGGGGTCAGCTGAGTATTTGTGCTGCCAAGATGAGGCCCCAGGGCAAGCATGCTGCAGCAGCTTAGCATTAATTAATCTCCTGGAGGCCTGTCTGTTGAATCTCTAACAAGGAACAGATGGGACACTGCATTGGGCACGTACAAACAAGGGGCAGGGCAGAGGGGTGATGTTCTCCCATCCTGTGGGCACCCTGAAAGCCTGCCAGTACCCCTCCTGCCCACTCACTTCCTAAATCCCAGTTCCCAGGGATCCCAGACCCTCCCACACCCCACAGCTAGACTTTCCTCCTGGAAAGTCCAGTCCCCATGGGGCCTGACTCACCTAGGCTCTGGTAGTCAGAAGAGCATCAGTTTTCCCAGCTCTGTCTCCACTGCCTGCCTCTAGGGCTGCCTTGTCTCCAAAGACCAACACCATAGTGTCCTTCCACCAAGGTGGCCATGGCTGTGGATCCAGCACAAAGGCCCCTTTCTCAAAACACCTCCTAGAAGCCCCCAGACTCCCTCATTCATTCAGAGTGCGTGAAATACAGCATAACAGGAGTGTGACTAGCTGGTAGTGTAGTCATGGGCAAGCCAGTGAACTTTTTCATGCTCAGTTTCCCCACTGATTTTGTTTTAAAAGATAAATCTACCTGTTTTAAAAGAGGAAATGAATTCAAGAGGTACCTAGCTGCCCACTCACTCTGGGCTCAGAATTTCCTCCTTGAAAACTCCAAGGGCTGGTTTTTCATTGTTGTTGTTGTTGTTTGTTTGTTTGCAAAAGCTGCTGCCCAACCACAACTGTGAAATCACCCCAGACAGCCTTCCACTGCCCAATGTGGCTCCCAATGGCAGCCTGGGAGGGACAATGGTCACCAAGCCTGAGTGCTCCTGCTGTGTCTGTCCATACCACATCCCATACCTCCAGCCCTAGAAGAAGCCCCACAGAAATAAACCTGCAGTAAGTGTGATCTTCCCAGGGAAGGCTGGCAGGCAAAGTCCTGGCAGCTTACTCAGGCCCCAGCCACAGGCGCTCCTGTAAGAACAATCTCCAATCTGGGGCCCAAAATGCTATGACAAAGAGGGATTAGGAAGGTTAGGGAGTAGGAAGGGCAGAGGGTGGACCCACAGATCTGACAGGCAATAGGGTCAAGGTGAGGACCCAGAGCCAAGCCATCCCCCAGAGGGACTGTAGTGTGAAAAGCAACAGAGGTAGCCCCCAAGATCTTCCTGTTAAGGCCCAATGGGTGTCAAGAAGTAGGAGGCAGCTGGGGCAGCCCCTAACCTGTCTACTCTAGGGTCACTGTCCCCATTGTTGCTGAGCCATCGCCACTAGCCTTTCTCAGCCCTGGGAAGGGAGGGTCCCTCTTCTAAGAGGCCTCCTCCCCAGCAGAGGATATGAGGTACATGAACTGGGATCCCCCAGAATAGTGAAGCAGGGTGTCCAGCAGCCCCTCTCAAGATTGTTCCGGTGTAGACCACAAGGGCCTCAATCCCTCCTCCCAGTCTGGCAACGATCTGTCCACTCCTCCAGAGTCAGTGTCTGCCCTGGGCCAGGCCACCACTAGCTCCTCATAGAGACAGCCAGGGTAGGAGTTGCTCTGCTCCCCAGGGAGGGCAGGTGCTCATGAGGAGAGGTGGCAAGAGGGTGTCTCAGGTGCCCAGCAGGGGCAGGGCAGGGCCCTGCCTGTCCACCTGCCTGTGGGGCAGCCACTGTGAGCTCTCCCTCCCTGGATTCTGCCTGGAGGCTTTGGCTCCAGAACAAACACTACTTGCTATTCTCTGAGGCCAGCAACCAATGCAACCAATGAAAGAGCTGCATGCTGGCCGGGCCTCCCCACCCAGCAGATTGGATCTTATCAGAGCATCCTGTCCGACAACCCTACCTAAACACCTCCTCACCATCACGTAGTTTAGCTGTCTCCACAACACAGCAAAGATCCTATCAGTGAGGCGGATTCTCTCCAGCACCTAGGACACTTCCATTACCTGCTGATCTGACCTCCCTCCCCCATGTGCTTGTCACAGGCCACAGAAGTGCTCCTGAAAATCCCCAAATCTCCATAAGGAGCCACCATCCCAAACAAAGTGGGTAGCAAAGACAGACCAATACCTAATTGGGCAGAGTAAAAGGAAAGGGGGCACGTCTGAACAGCACAGTCTCCAGACCTGTAACCAAGGTAAGTGGTGCTATGCCCCTGTACCCCTGCCATCTGTTCTCTCCTGATCCCCTGACCACCCTGTAACCTACCAAACTCCTCCTACAGTGTACACTTGCGTTCCCTGCCCACAACACTGTTCCCTTACATGATCTCAAGAATCATTCTACCACTTCATGCAGATCTCAGGTCAAAGGTCATTTCCTCCAAGAGGTCTTCTCTGACCATTCTGGCCAGAAGTTAGCTCTAACATAATCCAGTGTCACTAACTTTGTCACACACATCACTACAGAGTTTTATTATTGCTTCATGTGTGCATTTGTTACTTGGTCATGAAGAGACATATAGAATGTCAGCTCCCTGATGGCCAGGCCTCCTCTCTGGTTACAGCTCCATCCCAACTTCTAGAACACTGCCAAGTGCCAAGGAGGTGCTCAATGTTTGAGGTCTGAATAAATAATTCACTCCAGGATTGTCCTCACCACCACCAACATCCATCCAGCTACTGCTCAGCTTCCAGAAGCCAGCTCCCACTTCCCTGGATCCCAGCACTGACCAGCATGGCCAGCAGAAAACCAACTGGGCCCAAGACCCCACAGTTTGGTTCAAAGCTGCCTTGAGGGACAGTGAGCTGCTGGCACTGTTTTGCAAACCTGGCCAGCCCCACCTTAGGTGGAATTGTTGGGTGAGGTCATGCCCAGTCCATTGCCCTGGCAGGAAGTAACCAGCACCCAGGCATAGAAAGACAAGCAATGGAGTGAGAGAGGCACAGCTCTTTGGACACATCCAAGATAGGGAACAGGACCACCTTAGCCTGTATTAGAGCCACATCCCCCTGAAAAGGGCCAGAAACGAAAGTGCATGAATCCCAGTCCCTAACTGCTGTCCAGGGAGCAAGCTAGAACTGGTGCCCAGCACTCACTGCCCTAGATTATCAGACCCCACACTCAAATCCTTCATCCCAGTGCCTGGCAACTGACCTGCCCAAGCCCATGCTCTGCCCACATCACTTAGGTGCCCAACCTTGGCTCGTGCCCCTTAAGTGGTGACAGAAAGCGTTTAACTGGAGCTAGAGCCCTTAAGGAGAAAGTGGCCGGGATCTCTAGGTCACAGAGAAAGGTTCAAGGGCCAGAGGCAGCTGGCCATGAGTATAAGCAGTGGGTAGGAAACCCCATCTGCAGGTGGGGTGAGCACTGGGGCCAGCAAGGGTAGGGAAAACAGTCTGTAAGCACTGGAGATGTGGAGCCAGCAGGAGGCTACAGGGAAGCAGGAAACGGGGGAGGTGGGGGCTCTGTGGCCCGGGCAGTGTCCCTTCTGGAGGGCAGGCCCGGAGGTGGGGGCAGGGGGTTGGGGGGCCGGGAGTCTGTGTTGCTCTGATGGGTACCTGTGAGTGCAGGTGAGGTCAGATCCCCAATCTGGGCTCCCCAGAGAGAAGAGTTGGGGGTAGGGTCAGCTCAGGGAGAGTTTCCGGGCAGCGCACTGGCTGGGGTTGGGGTAGCGTCTCCGAGCCCCCACTCCTAAGCAGGAAGGTCCTAGGGTCGGAGTCCGAAGATTCGGGAGGTGCCCAGGGTTGGGAGTGCCCAAGGTCCCGCGGTCTCGGCGCGGCCTATGTCCCTCTGCCCCCATTTACCTGGGCGTCGAGGCCCGGGCCGGGACACTGGCTTGGCGGGGCCGCGGGACAGGCTCATGCCCGCGTCACAATGTGGCCGGCAGGGGCGGCGGGTGGCGCCGGGCTCTGGGCGACTACTGAACGCGAGGCGCTGCCGCTTGACTCGATCGGGTCGTAAAGGGACTCAGCCGGCAGCAGCCTCTGCGGGTCCCCGCCCAGCCCCGCCCCTTCCCTTCCCTTCCCCACCCACCACCACCTCCCCGCCCCCGCCGTATTTCTCCGAGCGGTGGGACACCATCGGGCCTAGCCCCACCGCTCCTCTCTGGACCCCAAACCCCAATCTCACGTTGCCTGTCAGCCCCTGAAAGCTGAACCCAAGATCAGCACCCAGCCCCCTCGTGCATCTCATGCACACCCACTGCTTTCTAACCCTGTGATTTCCCGCTCTCTATAGGTCGCCACTCTTGTCCCCCAGTGATCTCTCCTTCTCCCTAAATCCCCATGACCTCCTCCAGCCCCCACCCCAAAGCTCATCTAGCTCCTCTCAGGACTGTGCAGGTGCTGGGTGCCTGCGCTGTGAGAATCACAGATGGTGACAGGTGACAGCTGTGCCAGGGATGGGGAAGTCTATCCTGCTGGCTTAACACCTTTTGCAGTGTGTGGGCTCTGGATCAGAAGTTTTGTACCACTGTGAAACTTGTCAGCAATGCAAATTTCCCACCCCACTGGGCATGGTGCCACCTGCCTGTAATCTCAGCATCCAGGAGACTGAGGCAGGAGGATTATGAGAGTGGAAACCAGCCTTTCTACACTACATAGCGAGTTCAAGTCTTATCTGATATAGCAAGACTCTATCTTTAAAAAAAAAAATCTCTATCCCAATCCAGACCTATAAAATCCAAGTTTCTGGGAATTCAAGACAGGACCATCTCTCTACCCCCATCCCAGTAATTCTGATGGATGCTAACATTTGAAAACTCCTGCTTTGCGACATATATACAAAATTAAACCCAAGGCCACACTTGAACAACTAAAATCCTGAGAAATGAAAATACCCTCAAGCCCAGCCTAACAATGTGATTAGGCCAAGTGTCTGGATGACCAAGAACCCCGGGTGTTTACCCATGTAGTTCATCTGCCCAACTACAATGCCCCTAGACCTCAGCCTTGCCCTGGGAACTTCAGAGGGAGCTACTTCCTTCCCCCTGAAAATGTCACTAAACGGCCGTTGTGGTACCTTTGACGAGGAAAGAAAGGAACCCCTGGTGCTTCCAGCAGCTCAAGCCCTGAGCTTGAGTTAACCAGCCCCAGACTGCAGGGAAGGAAGGAGGAAGTTGCCAGTACCTGCTGGCCTGGGCCTTGACCTCTTGACCTTCCTATCCATCTTCCAAACTTGACCCCACCTGCTCTGCTTCAAACCACAGCCCATAAAGGCCAAGCACTTAATCCATCAAGGACACCAGCTTTCACTCCCAGCAACCTCTGGAGGAGTTTTGTCAGCAACAAAGAAAATGAATTTTCACAACAAAAGACATCTTTTCCAAGTGCGATTTCCAAACTTCATTCTCAGAATTGTTGCCCAGTCCGCATTCAATCTGTACAACTGTCACCTAATTTTTTCACCTACATTTTTCAACTAAAACTTTATTTTGAGGTATTTTTAGATTCATGTGCAGTTGTAACATATAATACAGAGACATTATGAGTACTCTTTACCCTGACCAACAGTGGTAACATCTTGCAAAATTATAGTACTATAGTCCACTCAATCAAGGACATCCCAGAAGTTGGTACAGTCAAGACAGGAAATGTCTCCACACCATTAAAGTGTGGTGGTGTATGCCTGTAATCCCAGCTACTTGGGAAACTGAGGCAGGGAAATTGTTAGTGAGGCCACCCTGGCCAATTTAGCATGACCTTGCCTCAAAAAATAAAAAGGAATAGAGATGTAGCTGAATGCTAGAGCAATTGCTCAGCATGCATAGAGCCTTTGGGTCAATCCCCAGTACTACCAAAAAAAAAAAAAAAAAAGAAAGAAAGAAAAGAAAAGAAAAGAAAAGGAGGCCAGGGATATAGCTTAGAGGCATAAAGTGCCTGCCCAGCAAGCACAAGGTCCTAAGTTTGATTCCCAGTACCAAAAAAGACAGAAAAGAGAAACAAGGGTGGGGCGAACCATTGGTCAGGGACATACCTCACTTTTTCTAGTGTGCTTCTGGATTCAAGTACCAAGTGGAGACCACATCTTTTGTCTTTGCTATACTGTAATCCATACTATGCTGATTCTTAAGAACCCAAAATATTACCGAAAGAAGGCTGGCAGAACACAAGTGAATTTTTCATTATGGAAGAAAATATCAAGGGACATCATTGGTTTTTTCCTGGTTGTCAACTTCCTAGGCTGAGTAAAAAGCTTGGAAATCCAGATTTTTGGTCTTGATTCTGCCACTAATTGGTAGAGTTCTAGAGCAGGTTAAGTTAACCTTCCTTGGCCTTACTTTCCTCATGTGTAATAAAGAAATACTTCATGGTAGTACGACATCAGCAATAGAATACAACCATGATGACATTCCATGAAGTGGTATTGTTCTAAATTAGTTTTCTTTGTGGAACAAATTGCTAATAAAGTGCTTGGTTTTCAATTAAAAAAAAAAGAAAAAGAAAAAAGGGTGAGAAGAACCATTTCCATCCCCACAAAAAAACCTTTTTGTTGCGCTTTCCTAGCCACGCCCACTTCCCTGTTCCACCCGTTCCTCAGTAACCCCTGGCAACCACTAACAGTGTCTTCATTTCTGGTCTTTGGTTATTTCAAGAGTGTTCTACAATTAGAACCATAAGTATGTAATCTTTGAGAATTGGCTTTCTTTCACTCAGTCATCTTTGGTGATTCATTCCCATCCTTGCAGGGATCGACAGTCTGTTCCTTTTATTGCTGTGTAGTATTCCGTGGTAGTATAGATAAAACCAAGTTGTTTATTTGTGCACCCAGTCAAGGACATCTGGGTTATTTTCAGTGTTTGGCTGCTGCGAATAAAGTTGCTATGAATGTTGTGTAGTGGTTTTTGTGTGAACATATGTCTTCATTTCTCTGGGATAAATGCCTGCATTTCTCTGGGGTAGTAGTTGCATGTTCTATTTTTCGTTTTCTTTTTAAATGAAACTCCCAAACACTTTTCTAGAATGGTTGTAACATTTTACATTCTTACCACTGATGTACAGTGGTCCACCGTCTTCACATTCTCTCCTGCATTTGGTGTTACCTCTGCTTTTCTTTTCCTCAGCCATTCTGGTGTGTAGCGCTATCTCACTGTAGTTTAAATTTGTTATCAAGTGGTTCTGACACAGGACAGCTCTTCATCACATGGTAATTTTCTGTGCAACTTCTTTAATGAAATGTTTCTTCATTTTTTGGTGCATGTTCCAATTTGACTGTTTGCTTTTTTGATGTTGAATTTTGAGATTTCTTTATATATTTTAGATAGTAGTTCTTTTTTGGGGGGAGTATGTGATTTGCAAATATTTCCTCCATATGTATCCTGCTTTTAAATCCTCTTAACAGGATCTTTCACAGTGCAAAAGTTTTAATTGTGACAGTCCAGATTGTCATTTTTTTTCCTTTTTTTATGCATTATGCTTTTGGTGCCAATTTTACAAAATCTGGACTTCCTTCTATGTTTTATATTGATAGTTTTTTAAGTTTTACTTTCAAATCTGTGAACCTTTGGTGTCAGGTATGTGTGTGCGTGTTTTGGTTTTTGACTTGGTTTGGTTTGATTTGGTTTGGGGTTTTTTGCCTATGAATGTCTAATTCTTCTACTACCATTTATTGAGAAGGCTTATTCTCTGTTTCCCACTGAACTGTTTTTGCAACTTTGTCAAAAATCAATTCAACCAGTGAGCCACACCTCCTGTAACTCAGTCAGTAAGGGGGCTGGCAAGTGCGTGGGTGGGGGTTTCCCCAAGTTCAAGGCCAGTCTGGGAAACTTAACAAGATCAATTCTCAAAATAAAATATACAAAAAGGGCTAGAGATGTAGCTCACTAGTAAGATACCCTCCTTTCAAAAAAAAATTAATTGGATCTATTTCTAAATTTTCTGTTCTGTTCCATCGAAGTGTTTATTCCTCTAAAGCACATGGTCTTGGTTACTAAAGTAATATAATAACTCTTGAAATTAAGAACCATTGTCTCTTCTCATTTTATTAATTTTCAGAATTGTTTTAGCTACTCTAGTTCCTTTGCTTTTTCACACAAATTTTAGAAAAATCTTTACTTTTTTTTTTTTTTTTTTTTTTTGTACTGGGGATTGAACTCATGTCCTTGCACTTGCCAGGGATTTAGCTTGCACAGCTGAGCTAAACCCCTGGCAGAGCAATCTTATCTATCTGCATAGAGCAGTGATGGAGAACCTTTCAGAGACCGAGTGCCCAAATTGCAACCCAAAACCCACTTATTTGTCACAAAGTGCCAGTACTTCAATTAAAACCGAATACTAAAGTTTTAATTTAGAAAAAATAATTCATACATTAAAAGAAAAACAATAGCAGAGCTTCCAGTGATACAAACAGCTGGCTGAGGCACATACAACGTAGGTTCAACACCGCTGGTAGAAAAGTATCTTTTTGGGATTCTGATAGAAATCTTAAACGTGTGTACTAGTTTGGAAAGAACTGATATTTTATAATGTTGAGTCTTCCAATCCAAGAACATAGGAAGTCTCTCCACTTAATTATGTTTTCTTTAATTTCTCTCATCGATATAAAACTTTTGACATACAAGCCTTATTTGTACTTTATTAGTTTTACTTAATCTTTTTTGGTTTTGTGGTCCTGGGGATGGAATTCAGGGACTTGTGTAATCTTAGGTAAGAAATCTACCATTGAGTTACATACATCTAGCCCCTAAAATTTTTTTCAGACAGTCTCTCACTGTTAGGCCAGGATGGCCTTGAACTTCTGAACTCAAATAATCCCCCTGCCTCAGCTTCCTAAGTAGTTGGGACTACTGTCATGCATCATTTCAAATATGTTTTTGTTTTGCTTTTTTTTTTTTTTAATCAGTACCGGGAATCAAAGTCAGGACCAAGCACTTGCAAGGCAGACAGGCGCTTATGCTGCTGAGCTAAACCCCCAGCCCCTGCTTTGTTTTTTTGAAACAGGGTCTTGCTCTGTAATGTAAGCTGGTCTTGAACTCACTATGTAGCTCAGGTTGGCCTCGAACTTACAGTGATCCTCCTGCCTCAGCCTCCTGGGTGCTGGGATTACAGGTGTGCACCACCGTACTCAACTGAGGCTCGGTGACTTCAGCTGATTGAACCAGCTTTATATCCCTGAATAAATCCCACTTGGTCATGATGTATAATTCTTTTATATTATAGCTGAATTCTAGTTGCTAGTATTTTGTTAAGGTTTTTTTGCACCTATATTTATAAGGGCTGTGGATCTGTGGTTTTGTTTTTGTTTTGTTTTACTGTCTTTACCGGGTTTTGGTATTACAGTAATACTGACTTCTAAAGGTGAATTTAAGAATGTTCTCTCCTCTTCTGTTTTCTGGAACAGATGGTGTAGAATTGGTGTTAATTTTTCAAATGTTTGGTAGAATTCTCCAACTAAAATCTCTGGGTCTGGAAATTTCTTTTTGGGGGGTTGTAAATTTTGATTCAATTTCTTTCCTCGTTATTGGTCTATGTAAATGGTCTATTTCAGGATGAGTGAGTTGTGGTAATCACAGGTTTTGGTGGGGAGCCGTTGTCTCAGCTGCGTTGTGCACAAAGCTGTTCCTGGTGTTTTCCTTTTTTGTCATTTCTTGTCTGCAGGATATATAGTGATAATTCTGTTCATGCCTGATACAGGCAACCATGCCTTCATTCACTTTTTCTTTTTTTTTTTTTCAAGTCATTCTTGCTAGAGATTTGGCAATTTTATTGATCTTTTCAAAGAACTGTCTTACTTCATTGATTTTTATTTTTTTAATTAATTATTTATTTATTTATTTACCTGGTGGTGATGATGCTGGGGATTGAACCCAGGGTCTCGCATATCCTCGGCAAGTGCTCCTCCCCTGAGTACACCCCTACCCCTTATCTTTTTTTTTAAAGAATAAAAAAAAATTCTTCTGCTCTTATATTCCTTATTTCCCTCTAGTTGTTTCCTTTTTCTTGATCCTGAATATGGGAGCTTACAGATTTGTAGATTTTCTTCTCACGTAGGCAGGCACACCTGTAATTTTTGCATTGGAGGCTGAAGCAGGAGGATAGTAAATTCCAGGCCAACCTGGGTAACTTATAAACTGTCTTTAACAAATGGCTCAGTGAGAAGGCTCTGGGCACAGGCCTCAGTACTGGAAAAAAGAAAATAAAGTCCCTCTCAGCACTGCTTTAGTTGTATTCTACAAACTTTGATGTTTTACTTCATTTTTTCATTTTTGTTGAATTAATGAATTTTGGAGTTTTGTGTTATTTATTATTCTTATTGTATTTAGCTTATTTTTATGTAATCTAATTATTGACATGCTAGAGTGTCAGTTCGCCATTGTGTTTTTCTTTTCTATTTGCTCTCTGTTTTTTATTTTTGTGTTTTCTGTTTCCTGCCTTCCTGTGGGTTATTTGGACATTATTTTAGAATTCCATTTTGATTTGTCTTTTCTACTTTAATATATGTTTGTATAGCTCTTTAATGCTTGGTCTAGGTATTATATTATGTCTATATATAACTTATTGCAATCCCCTAGTATGATTATTTTACCAGTTTTAGTGACATATAGAAACAATGCTTCCTTTCAGGTCCCTTTAATTTCATTTATTTATCTATGTAACTGTTTTTGTGGCATAAGGGATTGGACCCAGGACCTTTGCGCAGAGCTACATTCCAGTCCTTTTTTTTAATTTTGAGCTAGCATCTTGCTAAATTGATAAGTTGGCTAGGCTGGTTTTGAATTTGTGATCCTCTTGTCTTGGGCTCTCAGAGTACTAGGATTACAGGTGTGTATGCCTGGAAATTTCCCCAATTTATAATATGATTGTTTAAAATTTTTTATCTAAATACATTTATTTATTTATTTTGAGATAGGGTCTCACTAGCTCAGGCTGGCCTTGAACTCATAGTGATCCTTCTGCCTCAGTCTCCTGTATGCTAGGATTACTGGGGTGTGCCATCACACTCAGCTTCATCTAAACACATCTAGAACCATATCAGATGAGGCAATAATTTCTGTTTCAACTGCAAAACATAATTTAGAAAACTCAAGGAAAGAGGGAAGTCTATTGTATTTACCCATTTGCTTCCCATATTCTTTCATTCTACCCAATTTCCTAAATTTCCTTCTTTTTTTTTTTTTTTTTTGCCTTTTTGAGGCAGGGTCTCACTATGTGATTCAGGCTGGCCTTGGGCTCACTTTGTAGCCCAGGCTGGTCTCGAACTCGCGACGATCCTCCTACCTCAGCCTCCTGAGTGCTAGGATTACAGGAGTGTGCCACCACGCCTGGCAAATTTCTTTCTTTCATTGTTTCTGTTTGGAGAATTTCCTTTGACTATTATAGTAGGTATAAATTCCTTAGTTTGCCTTTATTTTAAAATGTCTAGATTTGCTTTTCATTCCTGAAGAACTTTTTCACTGGATATAGGGTTCTATATTGGTAATTCTTTTCTTTCATTATTTAAAAAATATTGTCCCACTTCCTCTTGAACATGATGGTTTCTGATGAGAAATCTGCTGTCATTGGAACTGACCCATATGTAAGGCATCATTTGTTTCTGGCTGCTTTCAAGATTTTATCTCTAGTTTTTAGAAATATAATCATGCTGATTTTGGAGTTGTTTCTTTGGGTTGTCCTCTTTGTGGTTCATTCATCTTTTTACACATGTAGGATTATGTCTTTTACCAAATTTGGGAACTTTTTCGATTATTTCCTTGAGCAGTTTTTCAGTTTTGACCTCTTTCTTTCTTCTTCCAGGGACTTGGTTAATGCAAAGATTATAGTTTTGTAATCCCATGGATTCCTGAGGCTTTATTAATCTACTTTTATTTTCATCCTACTTTTACATCATTACTCAGATTGGGCAATTTTTAGTTTTCACTTATTCTTTCCTGTGTCCCCTTTATTCTTTTGTTGAGCCTACCCACTGAGCTTTAAATTTCATTTGTTGTGCTTTCCAGTTCTAACATTTCCACTGGATCTCTTTGTATCTGCTGTTTCCTTTTGAGATTATTTTTATTCACATGCTTCAAGTGTATTTGTAATTGCTTATTGAAATGCTTTTATGATGGTTACTGTAAAATCTTTATCAGATAATTCTAGTACATCTGTCATCAGTGTTAGATTCTGTCTATGGCTTGTCTTTTTTCACTCAGCTTGAGATCTTTCTGATGCTTGGGAATCAGTACCTTTTAGAAACTTGGACATTTTCATATCATGTTTTGAGACTGTGGACCTTATTTTTATTATTTTTAATTTTTATTGGTACATATTTGCAGCACATAATGATCACATCCCTAGGGGGGAGTCAGTGACACACCTTAATTATTTTTCATCTCCTTCCCCTCTCCTCCCTCCCTGTTACCTCTATTTCTTGGTCCCTTTTCCTTTTGCAAAAGATCTATCTCCTTACTCCCTATTATTTATCTTTTATTGTGCTCTTTTTTATTTATTTATTTATTTTGGTACTGGGGATCGAACTCATGACCTCACACTTGCCAGGCAGGCTCTTTAAGCCACTGAGCTAAATCCCCAGCCCCATTGTGCTCTTTTTTATATTTTGGGATTCTTATATAAGAGAAATCATAGACCGTGGGGCTTACATTTTATCTGGCTTTATCTTCTGTGCTCCACAGGAGAAGGAGTGCACCACCTGCTTACCTGGTAGCATAGAAGGTAGAGGCAGAAGTCCAAATTCTCCACTTTCCCTTTGTTAACACCTCACGGAAGGCTGCTGCATTACTGCTGGGAAAGGGTGGGAGCTCCAGCTCCCTCCCTCGTGCTCTCGCTGACATTGTGGGTGACATTGTCACCTCTGCTAGTAGTGAAAGTCTTGACTTCCTCTAAGCCTCTTCTGATGCCAACCTGGATAGGAGGGAGCTTAAAACTGCCAGGTGACCCCACTGCCACTGCAGCAAGAGAGACTCGTTATTTGTTGGTTGGAGCTGTTGGGATGCCTTGTGATAGTCCAGCAAGAGTGGAAATTTAGGGTCCCCAGTTAGCCTCTGGTAAAATGGATGGTAGTGGGACCACAGCTTTTTCCTTTGTTTTTTGGTTGGAATAGAGTGATATTGTCTAAAATTTTTCCATCTTGCTGGGATTTTCTTTTCCTGCTCTTTGGGATGGAGAGAGCAGGATACGCATATTGGTTGGTTGTTGCTGCCTGTGCCACTGGTGTTTCTGGGGTGCAGCTCCATGTGTGAATCTCAAACCCAGGAAACCTACTGCTGTGCTAGTGCTCAGAACCCATATGCCCTAATCTTTTGTGTTTGCTTCGCTTACAAGGTATAACTTGCAGCATTACTAATTACACTGAGGGGAAGGAATAGGGAAATATGGGTGTACTCCATGTTCCCGGAAGCAAAATGGCCAACTTACCTTCAAACAAACAAACAAACAAACCGTAAACACCATCCTTGCTCTGCCTTTGACTTAACAATTAATACTCCCTAAATCACAGGTCTGATGGTGCTAAATCATATATATTTATATAATATATAATATAAGTGACATGTAATAACTCTGCATATTTAAAATGTACAACTTAATGAGTTTTGACAGAGGTGTAAACTCATGAGACCATCAGCACAGTCAACTTAGTGAACAGACCCAGCATCCAAGTTTCTTCTTTTCCTCTTGTTCTTCATTGTGCCTCTGCCTGTCAACCACACACCCACCAGGCACCCATCCATTTGCTTTCTGTCCTGTATAATACGTTACACTTTAGAGTAATTTCATAGACGCAGTTATGTGTCATTTAATAACAGGGGCACATCCTGAGGAATGCTTTGTTAGGCAATTTTGTCATTGTGCAAACATCGCTTCCTTTACTCACACAAACTAAGGTGTCTGCAACAATAGGCAATATAACTTCCTGGGACCATCATTGTGATGCGCCCCATTGTTGACTGAAATATTATGCAGCACATGAATGTATTACACATCTTGGAGTATAAGTCAGCAATAAAAGCAACATGGATATTTCTCAAATTAATTACACAAAGTAGAAGTGAAAGAGCCAGACTAAAAAGAATATATACAACATAGTTACACACATATACACACACATGAATACACACAATAATATATCACAATATAACATATAGTGTATAATATACTGTATATAATATATATGTCTCAGTGTGGCACTGTTTCATTCATAGGCCAACTAAAATAAAGTATTTGCAAACTTACTACTCTGAAAAAATCTTCTCAAGGCCCTATTTCCAAGCCCAAGTTCAGAAGTTGCACCTTTGAAGTGGTCACTCAACCTCAACCTTGAAGCTTGTTTAAGCGCAGGATCAGAGGGCACAGAGGGCACTGGGGGCATGGAGGGCATTGTGGATTACTGGGAAAAGTCTTAAATGGAAACTGCAGGAGTGGATCAGCTGCAGCTTGGTGTCCCTCTGCCTGGTGGCACATCTGCCTGGTAGCCAGGCCATTGGCAAGTCCCAGGGTCCTCCTGTTTAAAATCATGGGCAGTGTCAGAGCTGCCCCTAAATCTCTGATGAATGTTCTCTCTCTCCTTCCTCAGCATTGTCTGAGGAGGACCGTGCCAGTCAGGCTCAGCTCTCCAGCTCAGGAGCAAGGTCCTCGGCTGCAATTTCAGTCCAGTATTGACACTCGATCTGGGGCCCAGGCTGGGAAAAGGACTCTGGTCCCCAGATGTGCTTTCTTTAGGAGATCCTTCGGCCCAAACCTACTGAGCTAAAAGGCTGCTGCAGTCCCAGGAATGCTTACAGGCCACTCAGCTCCAAAAAACCCCTCTCAAGGTCCCTCCTCTGCTAGGCAGACCAATTTTATTTTATCACATTTTCATTCCTCAGCCAACACTCTTTTTAGGTCAGGAAACTGGCTTTTTCTTGTCTGACAGCATTGGACGCTCTCAGTTACTCTGGGAGCTGGCTCCTGGCCCAGTTTGTCTGGGAGTGTGGCAGGGTGACCAAGCTGGGCATTCTTTTGGGCAATGCCTGGGCAGGCTCAGGAGTGGCTATGGTGACCCCAGGTGCATGCCCTGGCAGGTGCATGATTCCAGGCAAGCCTCAGTGCAGGCACATGTATCACTTCCAAAGCCAGTTGCCTTCCCTCCTCCACTCTGGCTTTCCTGGCCTCTCTGACTGAGAGGAAATGTGCTGTCAGAATATGATGCCAAGAGAAACTGAGGCAATGACTCAGGGACCTCTAGTAGGATGCACCCAGCTCTGTGTCTCTGTTTGCCTCTAGAAATGGTAGGGAGTGAGCCTCTCCAAAAAGGCTGTGCTCTAAAGACCACGGGGACCCCAGGCAGAGAAGGGCAGCCCTGAGGCACACGGATTCTAGAACCCAACCCTGGTTCCACCCTTGGATGACCCACCCAACCTCTCTGGATTTCAGTTGTTTTCTTTCTTTCTTTCTTTCTTTCTTTCTTTCTTTCTTTCTTTCTTTCTTTCTTTTCTTTCTTTCTCTCTCTCTTTCTCTCTCTCTCTCCCTCTCTCTCTTTCTTTCTTTTCTTCTTTCTTCACTGAGGATTGGACCCAAGGTGGACTAAGCTGCATCTCCAGCCTTTTTTATTTACTTTGAGACAAAATCTCACTGCATTGCCCAGAATGACCTTGAACTTTCGATCCTCCTGCTTCAGCCTCCTGAGCAGCTGGCAGTGCAGACATGTGCCACCAGGGCCTGGTCCTGGGCCTCAGTTTTACCATCTATAAAGTGGAGGTGATAATGAGTGTCTCCCTTTGCAGATTATGAGAAAATGCATATGAAACCTTTTGGAACAGGATATGTGACATGTGGGATGGATTCCACACAGGTAAGTTGTCATTCACAGTAATCACATATTTATTGTTACCCCTTAGTTTTATAAACTTTTTACAAGGGCCATGTGTAAATTTTTCAAACCATAAACTCTAAAGCCACACAATGCATTGTTTCTAGTTACTGTACATACCTACTCCCTGCACCCACAGGGCAGGGGTGATGCGCCGAGTCATTTGCCAGATTCTGATTACCGCCTAGGCACAGCGGGCTGCGGAGTCTAACCTGGGGAACCTGCTGAAAGCACAGTAGAGAGGCAGCGTCCATGGGCACCTAGAGGCAGGAGGCACAGGGCCAGGCCTCTGGGAGCCTGGATATCAGCCCCAGCTCTGCAGCAGTGACGGCTGAAGGAAGCAGCTCCATAGATGCATCTATTCACAGCAGAGGATGCCAAGGCCCGGTGCTGTCATTTTCCCGGACCTTGGTCCCTCTGGCTGAGGTTTTCTCCCAGGAAACACAAAGCCTTCTTCAAAGTTGACCCTTTCCTTCCTTTGACCTCACTATGGCTTTGTACAGCTCAACATTCTCACCCACCCTCCAGCAGTATTTCCAAGCTCTAGCCCAGCCTGTGCAGTGACTGTGAGATTCAAGTGTCTCCTATTATTTCTTAACACTTTTCTTCAAAGAACCGTTCAGTTCATCCTTTTCTGTTTGGCCCCTGGAACAAAGAGAATAAAAACACCTTGAAAAGAAAACAGATATTAGGCTCTTTGCTAAAAAGGTGTCAGTGCGTGCTACTGAGGTGCAAAGCTGTTTGAGTCTGTCTCCCTGACCACAGACAGGTGAGGCAGAGCATGGACAGGGACTTGTTCTCTTGTAGTTCTGCCACTGTTGGCTGGGTGGGGCTGTCCTGTGGAGGGAGATGACATCACGGTGCTTGCCAGGATGGTGTGAGTGCCCCTGGGAAAACAGGGTACCCCCTTCCTGAGGCCTCCCAGCAACCAGCTGTTGTAGGAAATGTCATCCCCACTTCACAGGTAGGGACACTGAGGCCCAGGAAGTGGGAGAATTGGCCCATGATGACACAGTTGTGCTGGAAGTTGACTCAGTGGCTGTGGAGACTGTTTCTTGGGGCCTTGACATGACCACAAAGACAGAGATCTTTGTCCATGTCACCTCATGGAGGGTCCTTGCTTCCCTGTGTCCCCAGATGTGCTCCTGGGAAGTGTCGGCTTGGCAGAGCTGGGCCCCAGGGAAACAATCTGGAGTCTTGAGAAGTCCCCAGAATCCCAAGTGGCACCACTGCAGCCATCAGACTGGTGAACTCTTTTCAAAGGAGCTGGTGTCCTGCAGTGCCCAGGCCCTCAGCAGAGCAGGAGCCCCGCTGTCTCACTTCACCAGTGAAGGTGAAGCTGTATCCTGCTTCCCTCCCCCAGCTCCACTGACACAAAGCAGCCTCCCTGGGACGCTTCACATCAAAGTGTAAGGATCAGGAGGGTGGGGAGGAAGGAGATGAGCCCCTGGCTCCTGCTCCCTCCACCGGAGGCCAGGCCAGTGTGGGGCCATTTCCGATGGACCCAGAAAGCAGCGCTCAGGAAGGAGGCGCAGGAGGACTTCCCAGCTTGTCCCGACAGGCACAGGGCTCTGAGGGGGTGGGGGTGGTTCTTCCCAAGCAGGAGCACGTGTGATGCTAACAGCAGGGTTGACAAGCTGGCTGTAGAAGGGCATGGGAAGAGGCCAAAGTGGCAGAGCATAGACAAGAGCGAAGCATGGGCTTGGTGAGGCTGGCCATGCAGCATCTCAAAGGCCAAGTCCAGGGCCCAGTCTTCACTGGAAGAGTGACAGATTGCTAGTCAAGGATGTCACACAGAGAAAGAGCCAAGACCCAATTTGGATTTGGAAAAAAATATTCCTTCGGCCACCCTTGGAGAATATGAGGGGCCTGAGTGGGATTAGAGGCAGCAAGAGAGAAAGCAAAGATAAGCCTGGCAGAAGACCAGAGGGAGAAAGTGGAGGGTGGCAGTGGTGGACAGTTCTGAGGGACCCTCAGAAAGGCAAATGTCTTGAGTCTTGATGATTGGCTGCAGGCAGCTGGGAGAGTCAAGGAGAAGGAAGAAAAGCAATGACCCGAGACTAACACTGTGGTATTGATTCTTCCACACATGTAGAGAGCAAACCAAGCCCACGTCGCACACTTTTTTCAGAATTGACTTCACTGCCTCCTTGTCTCTAACAAGGTGGGTTTTCCAGACTGTTCAGCAAGCCCCCGGAGAAAAATGCGCTGTCACTCACTTAACCTGCCCTGATCACTGGCTCTGGAGCTGTCTCTATTTTTGCTTTTGTAAACAGTGCCACAATGAGCACTTGTGTGGCTAAATATTTGCACCTACACTTACAGACTACACGTGTTCCAAGATGTCCTTTGAGGTGATTTCTGAAAGAGAACTGTCTTTGTTATTGCTGTTTTGCCAGGTTGCCTTTTTGCCATCTGAGGACATCAGCACTGCTAGAAGAAATTTCCTGATACCTAAGGTGAGAGCTATTGTATCTTTAATATCCGGTACCTAAAAAATAAAAAAATGCCCCAAACCCAATACAATGACCAAAGGCTATTATGAAATCCACAGATCATTTAAATTAATTTGTATTTCATCAGCTGTGTGGCTTCTGCTTAAGGACAGTCATACCTGTTTGAGTGAAATATTATTCGTCAAGTCCACAGATGAGCTTCATGAACAGATGGATTTGGAGACCTCCTTGCTGTGCCCCTTCTGCAGGCTCTGTGACACCTTAGAGACACCAGGAGAGGCCACTCCTCATGAATCTGCTCATCCTTCCAGAGAAAGTATCTCAGGGGCTGCCAAAATGGGAGGACCCAGGGCTGGTGAAAGGGACAAAGTGTGGGGCCACACGTCCTCTGGGGGGATACTCCATGGCCTAAAGACCAGGGTGCCACCCTGGCAAGCCAACCTGTGCCCATTTCTTGAAGCAGCCCTGTCCCTTTCCAAAATGAAAATTATCATTAATTATTATAAATTATTATAAATTATAAATAATTTTGGGCTGGGGATTTAGCTCACTGGCATAAGCGCTTGCCTTGCAAGAACAAGGTCATGAGTTTGATCCCCGATACCAAAAATAAATAAATAAATAAATAATCAATAATTTCAAGGGAGCTTGAACATTAAACAAGCAGTGGGACCTTGGAAGTGCAGGGCCCAGTGTGACAGCCCAGGCTACCTGCTTACCCATGATGCCTGCCATGCCTGGCCTATATCTCTTTCAGATGGGCACAGAGCAGCAGAGAGAAAGAAGGGGACCCAGCTCAGGGGCCAGTTGGTTGTGAAAGAACCAGGGCACAGAGCAGCAGAGAGAAAGAAGGGGACCCAGCTCAGGGGCCAGTTGGTTGTGAAAGAACCAGGGCCCAGACAGACCTACCACCACCCCAGCCAGGGACCCTCTGTGGCCTTCTTGCAGCTGCCTGATGGCCTGCATGGCTGGTGTGGAGTGGGAAGAGGACAGGGCCAACAATCTGGCAGAGAGGTGTGCACAGAACAACTCTGCAGCACCAGCCTTGCAAACCTAGTGTGTGGGTGGGGAGAAGTGAGGCCTGGTGGAGCAGGGAGGAGGAGGCTGAGATGGACCATGTGGGAGCCAGGCCACAGCAGCTGTTCCTGTGCACTCCCATGTCCCGACCTCTGTGCTTGGCCCACAGAGCAACCTTTCATAACCGGACATGCCTGGATGCAGAAGAAACTGAGGTCCAGAGAAAGGGAGGGGCAGAACAGCACTCCCTGCCACCTGTTCCTTTCTCCTCTATTTCTCACTCCTCCCTGCAAGGGAGTCCTTGGGGAACAGAGGCCTGGAGCAGGTGGGGACCAGGCCACCAGCAGCCAGGGAAGAAACCAGGAATCCCAACTCCTGGGCCTCACCTGCACCCCTCCTGTCATGCGGCCTACTGGTTGGGGCTGAGTCACGGCTTGTGCATGTCTGTGTGTGTGCATACTTGTGTGTGTGTCCTGGATAGGGCCTTCCCTCTTCCTCAAGGGAGCTAGCCCCCACCTGCTAGCATGGAGTGCAAGGCCAGTATCATGACCATGCCTGGCCCGGCTGCCCTCAACGCTCGCCCCTGGTGCCCTGGACACTGCTTTGAATCAGCTGAACGGCAGCCCTTCCACCCTAGTTGGGTTTGCTTGTCCATAAAAAAATTAATGGTCCCTGCAAATAAAGCAGCATAACAACGGAGGAAGGCTTTTTAGGCAATCAATTAAAAGCCTAGGAGAGGGATTATCTCATTGAAATATCAATTTTTAATAGCGCTGCCTCTTTGAGTTTCCTCTCAAAAAACTTCACACAGCCCATTTGCCTGTCTTGCTCTCTTGCTCCCTCTCTTGTTGCCTCTGACTGACCTGAGCCCCTGGTCTGGCTTCTGATGCCTGCCCAGAGCAAGGGCTGGAGAGAGCACACAGAGGAGTACTCATTCATTTCCTCATTCATTCATTCATTCATTCATTCATTCATTCTTCCAGTGCTTAGTGAGGTCCAGTTATGTGGCCAGCTTAGGTGAGCTGTCCTAGGGCGAACACTGACAGCTCAGTGGGGTGATATCTACATCTCACTCCTCCCTGCATGGGAGTCCTTGGGGAACAGGGGCCTGGAGCAGGTGGGGACCAGGCCACCAGCAGCCAGGGAAGAAACCAGGAATCCCAACTGAGAGTCATTGCGGAGAGGGGCACATGCAACTCTGGAGGCTGAGACAGGAGTATCACAAGCTCCAGGCAAATTTTCCTCCCCCACAAAAAGTGCTGGGGTTGTAGCTCTGTGACACAGCATCCCTGGATTTGATCTTCAGTACTGGAAAAATATTTATAACAAAGGAGGAGTCACCAGTGAACAAGGTAAAAGGAAGTCAGTACTAGGTGAACAAACTGGAATTACAGGAGTGGAGGCTAACTTGAAAAACATATTTCAAGGGCTCAAAGTGAGGCAGCTGGGGGAACAGGAGAGGAAGATTCTGGGTGGCCAGAGGAGTCAGGAAAGTGCCACGCCTTCCTTGCCCTTGGGAAGATGGGAAAGATGGTTCTGGGCTGAAGGAACAGCAGGTCTGGTGGTTCCCAGGCAGGCAGGACTTGGGCTGTTGGAGGGATGGAAAGGAGGCAGTGGCTGGATTACAGTGAGTGAGGGGACAGTGCGGGGTGAAGTTTGGCAGAGACACCTGGCAAGCAGATGCCCACAGAACAGTACCTCTTTGGCATGAGGGACTGGGTGAGGGACTGGGTGTCATCTAGATCTCAAGGGATCCTGGAGGCCTGGGAAGGAGCATGTGGCACATTCAAGGAGCTGCAGAGCTTTGGGGGCAGTGGGGTCACCAGCTCTGGCTCTGGAGAGAGTGGCCCAGGTCTAAGTCCTGTTTCTTAGTGACTATGAGACTTCAGAGGCAGCCAGGGAGCTGGACCTTGGTTTTCTCACCTGCAAGGTGGGATAATAAGATATCACCCCACTGAGCTGTCAGGACCATCACAAGAAATGACAGAGGAAGACAGGCCAGCTGACCTTTTTTTCTCTCTCTGCCTGCCTTCTTAGCTCGGCAGCTTTTTCAGTTTACCTCCCCCAGGGACTGGGGGAATCAGAGAAGCTAATGCAGGATCCCACCATCCAAGTTCTCAAGATGCCCCCTGTACCTGAGTCAGCTCCAGGGGGTGAGGGTGGGAAGGGTGTCCAGGGATAGACAAAGGTGCATTGCTCTCCCTACCTCATTCCTTCCTGGAATGAAGATTCCCTGGGAAAATGGGTCGATGATCAGGTGGGGGCTTCTGAGATGGGCTGGGGACAGGAGAGTAGGGGTGGTTGGGAGGGGTGGCCCAGGGTTACAGCAGTGGATCCTGCTCCAGTGTGAACAAGGCCACTTTCCCACCTGGACAGCTGGTCCTGTGTTCAGACATACCAGAGGACCTTGGAAAAAGCTTGGCAGACCACAGCACTGTGGGGTGCTAAACCTGGGGCCAGGGCTCGACACATCTCTTCTAGCCCCCCATATTACATGTGTGGAAACTGAGGCTGAGAGTGGTGGCGCTTCCTTGTTAGTGAACAGTACAGGTGAATCTACATCTGTTTGGCTGCTCTCTACAGCTACTTTGATTATTTATTTGTTTTTATGGTGCTGGGGCTTGCATCTTGCACATGGCAGGTAAGCACACTGCTATGAGCTACATCCTCTTGAGTTACTGTAGTGAAGGGGCTCAAGGAGCAAAGGATTATAGTCCTACTAAAAGAATTATAGACTCCCAGGACACAGTGGCTGGGTGTCCTGGGATAAGTCACTCAGCTTGCCAGGCCTCAATTCCCTCATCTAGAGACTATGGTTCCCAACTGCCATTGCCTAAGCTGGAGGAGGGAGGGCGGTTCCGGAGGAGAAAGGGCTTTGTGGGTGCTCTGAGGCAGAGGCCTTGCTGATGGCCATGGTGCTACAGTAGCTCAGTGAGTGAGGAGACAGTCTGAGTCTCTCTCACTAATGCTCATGGTCCCTCCTCCTCCAACCAGGCTCAGACCTGGCTGGGGCTGCAGCTGAAATCGCTCATCCTTTGGAGTCACCTGGGTCTGAATCCTTATCTGGTCATTTATTAACCATCCCTTCCCTCTCTGGGCCTCAGTTTCCCCATTGTCTATCTCTCAGGCAGTCGTGAAGATTAGTTAAAGGCACAACAGAAGGGATCACCCCCCCCACACACCCACCCCTTGGGGATTCCACAGACAGGTCTCCAGCCGCAGAGCTCAGAGTCCAACTGTGGGCAGCAGGTCCCTGTGGAGCTGTCTGGCATCCAGTCTGACCTGGTCACTGACACTCAGGCAGGGACAGGGATGGTGCTGGGGAAGCAAATGGCAGGGACAGAAGGGCCCCTGCAAGGGGTCTGCCTGGACTGTGCCCTGTCCGGGAGCAGCAGGGTCCAGAGCATGTGGAGAATTTGCTCAGGGGCCAGAGCAGGGTGGAAAGCCCTGGAGTTCCAGGTGGGGGAAGAGGAGCCTGGGAGAGGAAGCCAAGGAGGGCTTTGTAGTCACACCTCTTCAGGGGTGGGAGTCTGAGCACCATGGAGACCACCCCAGCACAGAGTGGGCTGGAGGAGGCTGGGAGGCTCCCGCCTGGGGCCCAGGAGGCAGCTGGCATCTTGCAACCTGCAATTAGTAGATAAAGTCGGCAGAGGAGCTGGGTGGGGGCCGGCAGGCTGAGAGCTGCAGCTGGCTCCTGGGTGCTTCTTGGCCTTTAGTCCCAATCTGCCTCCAGCCACAGCGGCTGGAGGTCCCCTAGCAGATGAGGACTGGGGACTGGTGGGGTGGAGTGGTGGAGGTGATGGTGGTGTGCAGAGCAACAGGGAAAGCCAGAAAGATAATACAAACAATGAAGTTCTGTTACTGGATTTGAGTTTGGTCAACCCATTGGCTGTGGCTCCCATTTTACAGAGGGAAATAAAGCTCCGAGAGGGTCAGGAGTTTACAAAAGACACACATTCAACAGAGTAGCAGGCATGGACCGAAGTCAGGGGCCTGGAGTATGGATGGCTCACTTCTGGGCATGGTGGGGTGTGGAGTGGCCTGGAGAGTTAGGCTGAGTGAAAGGACCTTGGGTGCAGAGCAAGAACAGACTTCAGCCACACGCCCAGGCCTCAGCTTCAGGGGAAGGAGGGGCCGGGCATGTAGCACAGTGTCTGGTTCTGCTGGTTCTGCAGCCTGTCTGGGTACTCCAGGCCCAGAAGGAGAGGCCCTGGCACTGCTGCCTGGCTGTTGTGGCATCTGGTTCCTGGGATGAGTCCTTCCTCCATGCAGGGACCTTTGCTGACCAGCAGAAGACTCATCTGGGGCTGTCTGCAGATAGCACAGTAGGGCTGGGATCTGGCTTCAGCCTTCCCCATCCCACCTCCCATCTTTCCTCTATTCATCCTTCCTTCCTTCCTTCCTCCATCCACCCATCCTTCCTCCATCCTTCCTCCGTTCATCTAGCCTTTCTCCCTCCTTCCATCCTCGCTCCATCCATCCTCCCTTTATCACTCTCTCCATCCACCCATCCTCCCTCCCTCCATCCATCCTCCATCCAGCCATCCTCCCTCCATCCAGCCATCCTCCCTCTCTCCATCCTTCCTCCATCTACCCATTCTTCCCCTATCCATCCATCCTCCATCCACCCATCCTCCCTCCATCCAGCCATCCTTCCTCTGTTTACCCAGCCTTTCTCCCTCCTTCCATCCTCCCTCCCTCCACTTATCCTTCTCCATCCATCCATCCATCCATCCACCCATCCTCCCTCCATCCACTCATCCTCCCTCCCTCCCTCCATCCATCCATCCTTCCTCCATCCCATCCATCCATCCATCTTTCCTCTATCACACTATCCATCCTTCCTCCATCCACTGTAGTTCCTTCCCTCTTCCCTCCTTTCTTTCTCCCCTCCCTACACTTAAAGATGTCCACTAATCCCAGACTGGGATTCTGGCCCCTGGGATTCTGCCCAAAGAATAGCTGGTGGGACAGAAGCAGACTTCAACAGCCCATGGACACTCTGAGAATGAAAAGAGCAGGTTACATTTTGCAGGGACTCTGATGGGAGGACAGTTCTGAGTGGCAGTGAGGAGTGGGCCTGCCTGGGGCTGCCCTGCTAGGGGATGTGGGGGGCTTGGCCTTGGAGGGGCAGGGAGGGTGGGCTCTGAACTCAAGATCGCCTGACTTGGAATCCCAGCTGCACAACTAATCAGCTATGTAACCTTGGGGTAGCTACTTGCCTCTTCTGAGCCTCTGGATGGAGCATAACATAGCACAATGATGGTGGCCACTATATGGTGAAAGACTGGTAGGACAGAGGCCACAAGGGTGACACCCATTGTGGATCAGTAAATGTATTCTTGGCAGTCACAGGATCCCATGGGAGGTCTGAGCCCATGAGTGGCATGTGTGCTTGGCCTGGCCACACTTTCCCTGGGCTCAATGCCTCCTTCTGTCTCTCCTTTACCAATGGAACTGGAAATGCTCCAGGGTGGGGCAGTGATTTAAATGAGTTGGGTGCAGAGGACACTATAGGGACTAGCAAGGCCTGCAGTGCTCAGAGTCTGTGTTATGCCCCAAGGACCCACTGCTTCCAGCCTGGCAGCTGTGGCCATGCAGGAGCCTGAGCCCCACATGGTCAGCTGCGCTGATGTTTCAGGAGAGGGAAACCCACATTTTGATGTGAAAACTTCCCATTACTAATATTAGCGCCACATTAAAGATTTTTTAAAAGCATCACGTGAGCCAAGGCTAATGCTTTTGTTGGCAGATGCTGTGGCCATGACCACTAGGTGACTTTGGAGATTTTTGCTACAGGTAAAAGGGAGCCATGGAGGGCTGTGATCAGGGAAGCAGTTGCATTCCAGGCTAACAGTCACCAAGCCCCTCCACAGCTGTCCCCCCTGCTGATGTCTGTTTCCCTGGCAAGTGGAGGTGGGAGGCCAGCTCCTCTCCTGGCTGCGGCTTTCAGACGCAGCTCTGCCGGGAGATAGGGGCTGTAATGAGGCCCCTGCTCAAGGCTATCTCACCGGAGGTGCCAGGCAGTCTGGGGAAGCCGGGACAGGGTCTGTTCTGTGTCTGGGAATGGCAGGTCCCATGGAGGTAGCTCTTAGGGCTGCTGTCAGTGAGGGCCTGGCTCCTAACTCCTGGGGTCAAAGGGCAGCACTTTTAGCTTTTTCCCAGGCCAACTTCCTGTTTGAGAGAGAAAACAGAAAGACCCTTGGCAGGAAATGCTGCCTTTTCTAAAGGTCTAGCTGCTGGGGAAAGAGCCATCTAGGGGAAGTCTGCATGGCTGGCTCCTGCACCCAGGAAGCCCAAGAGAGGGGACCTGGGGCCTTTGCCATGGCAGCAAAGCTTACCCCATTAGCACTGTCAGGGAGGCTTAGCAACAAGAACATGTTCAGGGCTCCTTACTGGCTCCCAGCTAGGCTTATGTGCCAGTCTGTCCTCTTGTCTTAGCCCCCAGGGCTCTCTGTGTCCCTGTACTGTGGCCTCAGGGGACCCTTATGACTCAGCCGCACCAAGAGAGTATCACTTAGTACCTCCAGCAGGGAGCCCCTGTACCAACTGAATTTAATTCTTTAGTGCCAGGATGAAGCCCCAGTTCTCCTTGCACACTCCTTCACATGGGGAACTCACCACCTCCTGATCACTACAGGCCCTCAAAAAGCCTCTTGCAGGAAGCAGGCCCTAGCGAGCTCATCTGAAGAGCCTCATCAGGGCCCATGCCTTGAATGTCACCTTGATGTGGAGATTAAGTGTCTGCTGTTTTTACATGTGGGGGGCACTGGAGATTGAACTCAGGTCCTTATGCATGCTAGGCATTCTGCCACTGAGTTATATTACCAGTTCTTTTTAAATTTTTGATACGGGATTTTGCTAAGTTGCTCAGGTTAGACTTAAAGTCATGATTTTCCTGCCTCAGCCTTGGGAATAACTGGGATTACAAATGTGCACCACCATGGCAAGTTCTTCTCTTTCTCCACCTTTTTGTTTTTTTGAGACCGGGTCTTGCTCTGCAGTTGAGACTGGCTTTGAACTCACAGTAATCCTCCTGCCTCAGCATCCCGAGTGCTGGGATGGGGTGTGCTGTGTGCCACCATGCCGAGCTCCAATAACCATTTCCATCCATTTGATATAAATCTGATTATAGGGATGTTAGAAATTAAATGCCAAAAAATAAAAGTTCCTGGAGTTCTGTGACCTGAGCAAGGCTGAGGGAAAGGACTCTGCATTTCCAGCAGCCACATCTGCCTCTGAGCGAGCTCCCCAGCTCCTGTGCCCACTAGGCCCACTGCTCCCATCTAGGACCTCCAGGTACTCGGACATTCACTCACCTTGGCTGAGCTCTGGATGAATGCATTTAACTCTCCTGACTACTCTAGAAGACATTTTAATCAACAGCTGGAGAAGCTGGGCTCAGAGAGGGCAAGCCAATTCCCTGAGGCTACACAGCCAGTAAGGGGCAGAGCGGAGGTCTGAATCCATCAGGGGCTGGAACTCAAGTCTGGTCTTCTCCACGTCACATGGGCGCCACACCTCTTCCTGCTCCTCACAGCTGGAACCAGAAGCCTCAGCAGCTCGGATGCTCATTCATGCACCCTCTTCTCATTTGTTCGTTTGTTCATTCATTCAGCTCAAGTTCAGTGCCAGGTATGGGCTGATGCTGACCCCTCCCTTCCCCCACATCTGCTATGCTCGCAGGACTCTGCTCAGGAACTTGAACTCCATTTATTACAAAAGCCTGGGTCCGTCACACTGTATTATGAACAGGTCCTGCCAGGTCACTAAGGCGTGGCAAGGGGCCCTGGGCTGGGGCCCCCATATGCTCTTGCAACCCAGTTCACTCTGCACGAAGTCTGGGTGGGGGTGGGGCCCCTTGGACTGAGCTTTGAGCAGTCCCTTGTTTATAAAACCAAAAGGGCAGCCCTGGGCATATATATATGAGATAGGTTTCCCTTCCACAGGAGCACTGGGCTGGGACCCACAGCAAGCACAGCCCGCTGCGTCAGTCTGAGGGACTGGGGGCTTGTGGCTTCGGGTCAGTCCTGTGCAGCCCTGGGAGGCCCTAGGCCACCTGGATTTGCAGGTCCTCATCCTCGTCCAGGTCACTGGCTCCATCCCCGGCCTCCTCGGTGCCAAAACGGGCACTGCGGATCTTCCCAAAGAGGGGGGCGTTCTGCTGCTGCCTGCGGAGCCTGTGGGGCAGAGGTGACAAGAGGTTAGAGCAGGGTCTGCCTTGCCACATTCTGAAACATGACTGCAGCTGTGCTGAGAGCAGCCACACACTCCCTAGTGCTTGCAGCTGCCAGCTAATCTTCATTATTTCTGCTTCTGTGAGGCAGGCGCCACTGTCATACCCACTTACACACGAGGATACTGAGGCCCAGAGAAGTTGAGTGACTTGCCTTAAAACCTGTTCCAAGGGCAAAGGGAGCAGAGAATGGCATTTGGGGGTGGTCTGAGAGCCTACGTTCCCAGTGTTAGTGAACAAATGCTTGGCCCTTGTTCCCTGTATTAAAATTCCTAAAGCCAAAACACAGGAAGCAAACTCAGACGTGGAGCAGAGTGGGTGGAGAGCGCGCCCATCCCCCGCCCCAGCAAAGCCGCTGCCCCTGCTGCATCTTACTGGAAGGCATGAATTATTAACACGGCCGGGAGGGGCACATGCCTTCATTACTGTGATTTAGTGAGCTGTCCCGAATGATCAGCAAAAGCACAGAAAGTTGGAAACTACAAGGAGGTGGAGGTGTGGGAGGGCCCGTCCTCCCCACTGGGGGTGCTGGTCATCTGGGGAGTTTATGGCTCCTGAAGAATGTGGCCTGGACTGCGGGACAACCCTAGACACAGTGGTCTCTGGAGGTGTAAGCACTGCCGCTGGACCAAGGTCCACAACTGGACCCCTGTTCCACACTTTATGGCCATGACCTTAGGCAGGGGAGGAAAATGAGGCGCAGCTGACTACACCGCAGGTCTAGCTCCTGAGCCGGGACTCCTATCCATGGTGCTGCAGCACACAGCAGCACTTAGTAAATGTTCAGCAAATACAGGTGCCAAAGGAGAGGGGATCCGGCTGTACGGCTGTGGAGGACCTTTCCTCTTGGGCCTTGGTTTCCTTGTCTGCCATTGTGCTAGAGAACTTTGCCCACAGGAGCGAGCTTCTTAAGCATGGTTATCCATCCCAACCTAAGCCCCTCCCCAGGGGTGGCCACAATGGCAGTAGCAGCAATAGTGATAGCAGCTATATGAGCTGACAATTACTCAGCATTTATGGTTTTTATATTTTTTTTATTTTTTGTGGTACTGGGAATTGAACTCAGGGCTTTTGCAATGGACTATATCCTTAGGCTCTCTCCTTTCTTTCTTACTATCACTAGAGATGGAATCCAGGGTTTCATGCCTATCAGGCAAGTATTGTACCACTCAATGACAGCCCAGCCCCCTCCCCAGATCTTTT
The DNA here is from genome assembly GCA_004027455.1 of Hydrochoerus hydrochaeris. Taxonomy (NCBI): domain Eukaryota; kingdom Metazoa; phylum Chordata; class Mammalia; order Rodentia; family Hydrochaeridae; genus Hydrochoerus; species Hydrochoerus hydrochaeris. The sequence goes on along the minus strand of PVLA01000831.1, from coordinate 323,699 downwards.
TCTCTATTTTGTTTTGAGACAAGGTCTAAGTCACAAGTTGCCCAGGTGAGGCTTGAACTTGGCAGTTGTCCTGCCTCAGTCTCAAAGAGTGCTGGGATCACTGGTGTGCACCACCATGCCCAGTCTTTCAGGCACTTTTATAAACACAAATCAGCTCGTTTAATTCTCACAATAACCAAGAGGTGAGATTTATTATCATCCCCATCTGTAAAATAGGAAATGGATTCAGAGATGTTTACTGTCCCAAGACCACCATGGCCATCTGGCTGCAGAGGTAAAGAAAGCAGGCAAGGGGGTGGCCAGATCTGGGTGTAAGGAAGCCGATCAGTGCTGGGGCCTGATGTCCAGGGCTTCCCAGTGCAGTGGGAGCTTGGACCTGAAGTTCTCTGACATCTCCTGGCTAGACGGGAAGTGCAGAGAAAAGGCACCATTCACAGAGGGCAGGAGCAGGGGTGAGTCAACCAGAGACCTTCGGGTTCTACCAATCTGATGGGGCCTCTGCCATTCCTGCGTCACTGGAGGCCTACAGTCCTGGCAACCGCTTGTTATTTTTTGCAGTGCTGGAGATTGAACCTAGGGCCATCACACTGAGCTACAACCCCAGGTCTTTTTTGTTTTGAGACAGGGTCTTGCCAAGTCATTAAGTAGACCAGATGGGGGGCTAGATCTTCCTGCCAACATCTCCCAGATGCTGCCCCGCATCTCAGGCCTGACCTTCTTGGCTGTCCCCTGGCCTGCTAGAGGAGACAATTCCAGGTTCCCCAGCTGTTCTGGCTTCCTGAACCCACCTCCCTGGTTTCCTGGCCCTGGCCCTTCCTGCCTGGAAGGGACGGGATTCTGAGCCCAGGATCTCTTCCTTCTCTGTCTTCCCCTCTGGCCCTCACAGGGGCTCCATCTCCAACAGAAGCTTCTCGGGCAGCACCTAGGCCATGGATGCCCCCACTCCCCTGCAGACATCTCCATGACCCACCTGGACTGCAGGTGCTCCAGCTGCACCTGCAGGTTCTCACTCAGCTCTGTCTGCTCATCCAGCGACCGCTGCAGCTTCCGTGCCTGGTTGTGGGCCTCGTCCAGCTGTGGGTGAGCAGGACCAGAAGCACTTGAGCTACAGGGTAGGGGCAGCTGGGGTCCAGCTTCTCCTGCTCCTGAGACTGTGCCTCTCAAGAGCTTCTGCTCTGAGGCCTAGTCAAAGCCACCCGTCCAAGTGGCATCCTTTCTGCTCCTTCCTCTCTGTTCCTGTGGTGTCTCTCCAAATCTACCCAGCCGCCAATGCTCTAAATCACTGGTACAGCTGCCCGCCCACCTACCACCTACTCCCACCAGCCTGTCTGCTCATGGAGATACTCATGCACCCTCACCATGTAATACCCAACCAGCACCCACTCATCTGCCTGCCCACAATGCCCTTCCAAGTCCCTGACCCTCCGTTCTCCTTCTCTCTGTATTCATTCTTCCACACACTCCCGAAGTTCGCTGTCTGTCCATCTGTCCGCAGTCTACCCATCCAGCTCTCCATCTGTTTGTGCACCCATCATCCCCCCGTCTCCCTGCAGCCAGCAGACATCTGCTGTGACACCTCATTCATCCATCTTCCTTCCCTCCCTCCTCTCGCATCCATCTGCCCACCTAGTCCTGTATCCATCTGTTCACTCATCCATGGAGTCCCCCTTCTGTCCTCCATTCAGCTGTCTCCACACGCTCCCATGCATCCATTCACAAGCTCACTGTCTCAGCTTGGCCACCTTTCCCCCTCCTCTTGCCCTCACTCCTATCCTAGCACCCAGCTGCCACCCACTGGCTCCCTTTCACCCTGAGTGCCTCGTGAGAGTCCTGCCTTGCCACGTAGTGCCCTGCAGTCCCAGCTTGGACCATGGGTGGCCCTGCAGGCTGCTCCCTTGGCCCCGCGGGGAAACCTGCCTCGTCCTCTGCCTGGGCCAGCTCCTTCTTGAGCTCCTCCACGCGCAGCCGCAGCTTCTTCACCTCGGCCTCATGCTGCTCCACTCGCCGGTTGGCATGGGCCAGCTCTGCCACCTTCTCCTGGAACTGTTTCTTCAGCTTGCCATGCACATGCTTCAGGTCTGCCAGTTCCTGCAGGGGACAGACAGGGAGGGCTCAGTGTCACTGGGCACCGCGGTGTCCCACAGGTCAGGCAGCATTTGGGGTGCCAGGTGTCTCTTCTCCCTAGGGTTATCCCTTGTTCAAAACACCAGCACTAAGGTTTAGGGAGTGGTTTCAGGGGGCGACAGATGGCACTTATTGGGCTGAGAAGGCTCAGTGGGCAACAGGTAAGGCCGGGAGATGACGCCACTTGGGATATGTGACTGTGAGATGTGAGCAGGCACCTGGAGCTGGGGCAGGATTTGTGTGGGGGACAAGGTATGAAGTCTTTGTTAACAAATCCATGGCATTTGAAGTACTGAGTCTGGAAACAAACTAAACTGAGGAGTGGGTGTGGGAGGAAAGAGATCAGAGGTCAAAGTGCCTGGGAAGAGGGTGGCAGCCAGCAGAGAAAATGACTGCCTCTGAGCTCTGGGATCGGTCAGTTTTCCCACCTGTGAAGTGAGGATGACACTGTCTAAAGTCTCCTGAGTCCAGCCTTCATTTCATCTCCATCGAACCCAGCCTGGTCCTGGTCTCCAGCAGCCCTTACTGCCTCACCAGCCGTGGCTTCCCCGCTGGCCTGGCCTTCCATCACTGCCCACCCAGCTGGCCTGGTTCCCACCTCACATGCTCTGGCCCTGTGCTCACTCCCTGTAGTCACGCTGGCCTTCTCATTCCTCCAAAGTGCCACATCCTCTCACGTGGGACATTCACTCACCTGACTCCCCATTCCTCTCCCTTCCCAAATGAGGCCACCAGCAAATAATTTCAAATGTCACTCCCTCCAGGAAGCCTTTCTAGGACCCTGGATACAGGCTGAGTCCTCAGCAGTTCCTCTTCCCCTGACAACCACGAGCTATCTCTGAGTCTCCATTATGAGAGGAGGGAGACGACATACCTATCTGTCCACTGGTGTTTCTCCAGCACACAGCAGGTGCTCAATATGTGCAGCTACTGTAAATATCACTGGGCCTAATCTCATACTTGTACTCAAACTTGGCCACTGTAATTACCAGATGGTCCAGCATATAGTAGCTGCTCAATAAACGCATCTACAACTTGAACATCTCTTTTCCAACATGCCTGGGACTAGAAGTGTTTTGGATTTCAAGTTTTTTGGATTTTGGCGTATCCACCTAATAAAATACTTGGGGGATGGGATTCAAGCATAGACATGAAATTCAGTTATGACTCATATACACCTTGAACACAGAGGCTAAAGAAAACTTTATACAGTATAAGAAGTGCACAGTGGGTTTCCACTGTGACCTATCCTGTGTCAGGTATGGAAGTTCCACTTGTGGTACTGCATTGGTGATCATAAGTGTTTGGAATTTGGAGCCTTTCAGATGTGTGAGTTTGGATTAAGGAGTCTCAATCTGTAATTTACCAGGAGGCCTGGCACAGGGGAGGCACCCTGCTGGGGCTGGAGGGGAGGCCCTGGTTGCTATACTCCCTGCCCACCTTGTTCTTCTCAAAGAGCGCGGCCTGGCTGGCCCGCAGGTCGCAGTCCAGGGCACTGGTTGTTTGCCGCCGCCGCCGGGCCAGGGCCTCCTCCAGGTCCCCGACCTGTGCCCGCAGCTTCTTGTTCTCCCGCTCCAGGCCCAGCTTCTCGGTCTCTAGCCGCTCTCGGCGGCCCCACTCGGCCGCATTCTCAGCCTGCAGCCTTTCCATCTGCAACAAGGCAGGACCGAGTGAGATTCCCGGGGGGAGGAGGGGGAGGGCCACGCTGCCCCCCCCCACCTCCTGGAGCCATTTTTGGCTCCAGGAAGTAGATCCAGCTGCAGCTGCTATAATTAAGCTGGGCTTCTTTCACGGTGTGCAGGATGTGGGGGTGCTTCTGGTCCTTGTGTGGGAAGCCGCCCTCTGCAGATGGGGGCGCCCTCAGAGCAGACTTGGCTCCTACTCTCCTCCCAGTGTCCAGATGATACAGCACCCCCACGTCCTGCTGGCCACCTCACCTCGCCCCTCAGCTCAGCCATCTTCCTGTCCATGCTGGACCGCGCACCCAGCTCGTCCTCTAGGTCTTCGGACATGCGGCCCAGCTCGTCCTGGTGTGCCTCCTTCAGGATGCTAAGCTGCAAGGACATTGCCCAGCCCGGTTACATGAGGACCACCAGGATATACCCAGGAACCGAGCTCTGGGACAGGGGAAGGGATGGTGTACCCGGGGTTCCGAACAGACCCTTGCTCTGGCCATTCTGCTGCTTCCAATGTCTCTCACCCCCCCCCCCCAACATCTAGCTGCCCCTCTCCCTGTGTCTACTCTTACCCCTGTCAGTGAAACAGTAACTCACAGTGAGTTTTTAAAAAGACAAATTCAATTTCTCTCTCTGCTTAATACCAAAAGCCCCTTTGATGGCTCCTGGATACTTTGGGGAAAAACCCAACTCCTATGGTCTCACACAATCAGATTCCTGTCTACTTTCCCTCATCCTTACTCTCCATCTCTTTCCCCTTAGTTCACTGTGCTCCAGGCTGTTCCTGTTCTGCAAACACATGAAGTTCCTTCCTAACACAGGGCCTTTGCACATGTGGCTCTCTCTACTTGGGACACCCTCAGGTAATCTGCAGGACTGAGTTATTTTATCATCAGGCCTCTCCTGTGCTCATCCCACTGCCCACCAGAATGCAAAATGGGAGGTGGAGGGTGTGTCTGTTTGCCATCCTTGTGTCCTGTTTGGCCTTGACACAGGAGCCTTCAGTACATACCACTGATCTAAGGTCTGGTCTGCAAGCAGGTGCACTGGAATGGCTCAGGCTGCTTTTCAAATAACACAGTCCCCTACTGTACAGCAGCAAAACCCTGTGAGCTTTGCTCCATGCAGCCATACGGGTGAGTCTTCAAAACAATGTGGAGGGAAAGATGCCAGATACAAGAGATGATTTTCTGCTGAACCGCACACTGGTGTTTCATTTACTTTTCTTCAAATAATTATACCTCACAGTTTGAAAAGATTAAAGAGCTGGGTTCCAGGAGCCCATTCCCCAAGATGATGGATGGTTCAGGGAGGTTCTGTGGAAGAGCGGTCTCCAGCCTGTGCCAGGGCTGGGGTTCAGGCTCTCAGGGCTTTGGTCCTCTCACCCAGACACCTAGCCAATCCAGCCGGGCTTTCCCTGGGTGGCTGCGCCCCCTGGTGGCCATGTGAGCTGGCAAGGAGGAAGAGTAGGCAGCCAGCCTGTGATCCAGGATCCCTGGGGGACTCCCCTCTCTGGGGCCTGTTTCCTCATCTGTAAGATTAGGATGTCAAGACCTTGCTGTCTTGACTGCCACAAGACTTCAGCGACATCTGGCACGAAGCAGGTACCCAAGGCGCGTCACACTCAGACTCCTCCATCCAGATCACGACGCCCTGTGAAATTCAGCCCAGCTGCGGTCTTACCTCTCACTTACTATAGACAGTGCCCTTCTCTGGGTTGGGTACATATGAAGCTTTCCACCTCAGGACCTTTGCATTGCTGAGAACCCTCTGCTCCTGTATCTTCTCAAAGATGGCTTCTTCTTACCCCTTTAGCGCTTGCCTCAAATGTCACCTCTTTAGAGAGGGGCCTTCTGGGGCCTACCACCTCATCTCTCTTGGTATGCTAGTCTTCTCTGTGGCTCATGGACTTTCCATCATTTGCTCACTCCCAGCCTCTACAAAGTGAGCTCCTGAAGGCAGGGATCCTGCTCAGCCCTGCACACAGAGCCACCACTGAATGAGTGAATTCTCTTCTCTCCGATCCCCACTGCTGAAATTCAAGTATGCTCCCGGAAGCCCCTTCTCCAGACTCACTTGCTTGAGCATCTCCTGCTTGGTCTTGCTCAGCTCCTCGTACTTGATCTTCCACTGGCTGAGCTCCCCCTCCAGCTTCTCAATGTTCCTACTCAGTGCCAGTTTGTCCCTGGAGAGAGGACAGGGCAGGGAGGGATGGGCAAATATTTTTATTTCAGTGCATCAGGTTGATTTTTTTTTTTCCTTGAACAGCAGAAATTTATTCTCTCACAGCTCTGAAGTCTATGAGTCCTAGATCAGGTGCTGGCAGGGTTGGTCTCATCTCCGGCTGTGAGAACAATCCTTTTCTACGTCTCATCTCCCCTTGCCCCACTGGCCTCTGGTCGTGGTTTGCTGCCCATCTTCGACTCTCCTTGGCCAAATAAGCATCACCCTGACCTTTGCCTTCACAGGGACATCAAACCTAAGGCCTTGTGCACTCTAGGGAAGACTTCTACTGCTGAGCACAACTCCAGTCCTTATACTGGTTTTTAAAAAAATAAAATCATGTGTGTAGATAGATTAGATTATGTAGCTCCTGAACAGCAAAGCTGCAGAATATTCCTTAGTACTAGGCTGTGCCTTCTGAACTGCCTTGACCAAGGTCACTAGTAACCTCTATGTCCTCAGTTAAGTGGTCAGTGCTAAGTCCTCTTTTTGATTGACCAGCTGACCACTCTGTCCACCATGAAACCATTTCCCTCAGTTTCTTCTTCTCTGGAACTGGCTCCCTTCTCCCATCTCCTCTGCCACTTCCCCTGCCTCTAGCCAACCTCTAAACCTGGCTGACACCAGTGAGCTCTTCTGACCTCACTGGCTGCTGGCTTGCAATATCACCTACATTTGACCTACACCTACATTTGACCTCTGCCAGACCTGTCTCTTGACTCAGATTCATTTATGCACCCGCTTGCCTCCTTGCTAAGCCAACTCCAACACTTCCAACCCCAAATTCCCAGATTCCCTACCCACTTCTCTGATTTTACTTCTGCCTTGCTCTGCCAGAACACAAGTTCCATGAAGGCAGAGGACTTATCTACTTATGGGTTTGTCCCAGAGCAGAGCTCAGTGCCTGACCGACAGCAGATGCCCAAGATGAATTAGCAAAGCAAATAAAAGAAAATCTTGCTTTGAAGGTGGCGGCATATACCTATAATCGCAGCACTGGGGGCTGAGGCAGGAGGATTGCAAGTCTGAGCTCAGCCTGAGCAATTTAGAGACTTAGTGAGACCCTTTCTCCAAATAACAAATAAAAATGTAGTTCATTGCAAAGGCCTGGGTTCAATACCCAGTACTGGGGGGAAAAAATCCAGAAAGTAAAAAGCTTGCATGTATAGCATATGTATCTTGGTGTGTTTGGTGACACTGATTTTCTTTTTTTTGGTACCAGGGATTGAACTCATGACCTTGCACTTAATAGGCAGGCACTTAAACCACTGAGCTAAATCCCCAGCCCCTGTGACACTGATTTTCATACTAGGGTTCTGAGGGTGCCCCAGCCCAGCCCCCTGCCTGCCCTTTGAGACTCACTCTCGCTCCTTGAGCAGCACCTTCTGGGACTCATCCAACCGCAGCCGCAGGGCAGTCAGCTTGGAGGCATCCTCCTCGCTGGCGGCTGCATCCTCCCAGGGCAGCCGGCTGCGCTCCTGGCGGCCTGAGCTGCCCCGTGAGGCTCCAGGCCCCACACTGCGTACTTCCCAGCAGCCCTCTGGCTCCTCTGGTCTGCTCTTCAGCAGGGTCTCCACCAGTTCCAGCTCCTGTAGGGACCAAGGGAGAAGCTGCACCAGTCTGCCACTATTATCCTGATAACTTTCCCCATGGATCCTTACAGGCCCTGGGCTGGAATCAGCTTGCTGGTGACCTTTGGCAAGTCCCACTGTGCCTCTGGACCCTTGCTTCCTTTTCTGCTGTCTGCCTCTCCATCTCTGGACCTTCTCCCTTACTGTAGTCAGTTACCAAGATTTCCTACATCCTGGAAGATTCCCCAGGAGAGATGGTGAGCTCTCTGTCACAAATACATACTGAAGCAGATGGCTGAGGACTAGATTCCCTCAAAAGGAATTCCAGTTCTTTGATCCTGTTTTTCAGGGGTAAACACTGAGGCATGAGGAGACTGAGCAATCCTGGAGGAGTGACCTCTTCCTCCTATATTCAAGATTGCCCAGCTAGAAACAAGCTGGATGCCACTTGATCCAAAATCCCTTTTCACAAACAGGTGCACAAGGAAAACAGGGACTTGTACGGGGCTGCAGAGCATAGAAATAGCAGGGCTGGGTGCAAACTCAGATGCTGGCCCCAGGGCTTTCTTACTGTGATGACAATAAGAAGAGGAGGTGGGGCTGGGGATTTAGCTCAGCGGCATAAGCGCCTACCTTGCAAGCACGTGGTCCTGAGTTCTAGCCCCGGTACCGGTTTAAAAAAAAATAAATAAATAAGGAGAGAAGGCGGAGGCCCACACAGGAGCAAGAAACGCCTCCTCCAAACTTCTGGGAATCAGGGCTTCAGCCCCCAGAAGGAGGCAGTGGCAGGGAAGGGACTGGGCTGGAGTGGGGGAGGGGGTGTTGAGTCCCAGCTGGAGGAGCTGAGCCGAGATCCTGCTCCAGGTGGTCTTCTGGCAACAGGCCTGATGGCTCAAGGGGACTGTGCTCACCTAAATCCTAATGGCTACCATGGGCTCGGGAAGCAGATGACCTGGGCTCAAACTCTGAGGCTCCTTTCACCAGCCTGGAGCTGGATCAGACTCACCTGTGCTTCGAGTGCTCCAGAAGCACATTCCTCAAAGCACATGCAGGGCTGATGGGGCACCCACTAGCGTGGTCCTCTGCCTCTGGGCTCTCGCATCTCCTCGCCCTGGAATGCCTTCGAGCACTTTCCAAAACTAATTCTTGCCCAGTCTCTGCTTAAACCTGACCTCTTCTAGGAAAGCGACCGTTCAGGCAAAGCTTGGGTCAAGCACCTCCTCTGTGCGCCCAATGATCCCCGACCCACTCAAGTTGGATAGATGAATTGGATTGATCTGTGGCTGCTAATCTTGACTTTCAGGCAAGACGTAGGACCTTTCTCTTGTCCAAAGTGATCAACCACCAGGTGTGGGCGTCTCCGAAAGGGAGGCTGAGTCTAATCAGAAGGAGTGGAATCTCCTAGATGAGCTGGCCCATTACTAGCTTCTTTCAGAGCCCCGGGACCTGACTTCACCCTTTGCCCGTCTGACTCCGCAGCGGCCCTCCACCCCAAATCCACAGCCCTGTCCTGCGCGTACCTGGCTGCCCTGTGGCCTCTCTGACCCGACGTCGCGGACTGGTTCTTGCTCTCGCTCCGCGGCGTCAGGCTCCAGACCTTCGTGAGTCTTGTCCGCAGCGCCCCGGGCGCCCCGCAGCCGCGCTAGCTCTCGGCCCCGAGCTTCGCACTCGCCCTGCGCCTCCTGGCGTTCGCGCCGCGCACCCGCCAGCTCCTTGGTGAGTGCATCGAGGCGCTGGCGCAGCTGGCGAACCTCTTCGCGCGCGCGATTGCGCTCGGCGCGCACTTTGCTCCACTTCTCGCGCCAGTTGGCCGTGCAGTCCGACCACCAGCGCATCGTCTTCTCCATCTGCGCAGCCCGCGCGCGCGCCTCCTCCAGCTCCCGCAGCCGCAGCTCCTCGCGGCTCTCCCAGTCCCCATCAGCCAGCAGCGCAGGCGGCGGCGGCAAAGGCAGCGCGGGCGGTGGCCCCGGCGAGGGCGTACCGCTGGGCGGCGTGGGCGGCAGCGAGTCGGCGGGCCCCATGCGCTCGGGCGACGGGCTGCCCAGGATGGTCAGGAGGCTGCCTTTGGACAGCTGCGGGGACTCGACCAGCCGGGGGCTCGGGCCGTGGCTCATGGTGAGGGTAGGCGGGCGCTGGGCTTGAACTCGCGGCAGGACTTAGGAACAGCGGTAGGAACGTGGTGCGGGCGCGATACTCCGTGGCATGACGGCTACCACGCCCCACAGCTCTCCCGGCCACCGTCTGGGGCCCCTCGTCGGACCTGCTGGGGGGGCAACCATTTTTAGGCTGTGGCCACCATCGGTCTGTAAGATCAGCCATCCAGGTCCAGGGGTGGCAGAAGGGCGACGAGAGAAGTGGGTTCCAGGGCTACCCCTTCAGGGTGAGAGAGGGCCTCCGGACATCCCTCTAATCCCTGCTCTCTGTGGTAGTGAGGGATCTGAAAGCATGACTGCTGTCCTTTACCTTCACAGCACCAGGCCACACACCTACGCCCACATGGCTCCCTCCTGTACTGATTCCCTTCATCCTCAGATTCATCCGAGACACCCCTCCTCCTACAGGCCCCTTGGATCTCCTCAGCCAGGCGCATCAGTCCAGTCCTGCCCATCCCGGACCACTTATCTGGTTGGCAATCTCCACCACATCCCAGCTGGGAGGACACTGAAAACAGGAAATGGATCTTGGCCACTCCTCTAGGCCCAGCACATAAGGACACTGACATTTGTGGAAGGCCCACTGTAGGCCAGGTACCAGGCTTAAGGCTTTATGTTAAGTCTCACTTCTCAGATTTAAGGGGAGAGAACTTCTTATTGCCACTTAGAGTATGTATGAGCCCAAGCCCAAACACTTGGGTACTTGGAGAAACGCACACATAGGTGACAATGATGGAAAAGCCCCAGTGTCTTAGATGAGAGTCCTAGGGTGGTGGGAGGCTCCCTGACTTTTCCTGCCAAAGCCTGTGTCTCACCTCTGCCTCCCCCACACCCTGGGCTTTGCACTGAGCTTTGTCATTCATGGGCTTCACTGTCCTTAAAAATAATGAAAGCATCTATCCTTTGGTCCCAACCCAGCCGACATTCTCTCCACCGTGGCCTCATCCTAACTGCCACTGAAGCTCCTGGGAACATCCCACCTGTCCTTCACCACTGGACTCAGCCCTGGTCAATGGATATTCACACCTGCTCTGAAGATCTACATTTTTATCCCCCACTCTGGTATTGGAGATTAAACCCAGAGCTTTAGCAATGAGATGCAACCTCAGCCCTTTTTAAAAATGTCATTTTATTTTTTGAGACAGAGTCTAAGTTGCCCAGGTGGGTCTTGGGCTTGAGTCCTCCTGCTGTAACCCTTCTTGAGTGACCAGTGTATTATGGGTAGGATGCCCCACCACAGAGGGGTGCCTTGTCCCAGGCTGGCTCCCACTGCCTGGCAGCCTTCACCCCCAAATCTGACCCAACACCCCCTCTTCACTGTCAGCAGGGGATCTAAGTGGAAAGGGAACCTTCTCCCTATCATCTCCCCACACTGCCTCCCTCCCCACTTTTCTCCTGCTTATGGCCCATCTAGAGTTGCCCACACTCACCACTGCCCTCTCGCTCTCACCTGGCCACCGGTACCAGGCTGGCTTCCAGCCCCACGTGACTTTGTGTGCTCTAGACCTGGACACATCATTGCTCTTGATTCCTTGTCATTCTTCTGGGACGCAGAGCTTTCAGATGCATGGGTGCCTGGGTGGTGCTTGCTGTGCCCTTGAGCCATGGATGCAGCCTCCCTGGCTGTCAGCCTCCCAGGCAGGCTCCCCACGGGGCTCAGTCCTTGAGTGCTGCTAGCACCATCCCAGCCCCTTTCTCTTTACCTGGCTCCTGCCTGAGCTGTCTTGTCTCATACACTTTCGCCTCCTGCAAATCCATTCTTCAAGAGCAGCTACCTGCCCATGCTGGAGGCATCACCTTTTGTCACCACCAGTGACAGGGACTCCTCTCTTGCATCAGTTCCCAGCAGATCACCTCTAGGACTCCAACAATTCCTTCAGTCCCAAAGAAGCCCAGCCACTGTCCCACCACCTGTGCAGTGTCCCCACAGGCCACACCCTGGGCCCTAACCTCTTCCCCCAAAGCACTCACAGGCCCCTAGCCCCCTTCCTGCTCTTGTCTCCAGGCATCACTGGCCCTGCTCATCTCCTCGGCCCTGCACGGTCAGGCATCACAGGGTGCATGTCACCCAGTGGAGCAGTGCCACATTAAATTCATGGATGCTCCTCAGTGACCCTCCCACATTGCTCTATCCTTTGGCTGTTTACTGTTCCATCTGCCTTCACCAGATATGCCATTGAGACCCAGGTCTCTCAGCAACCTCATGTGAGCTACTGTACCTTCATGGGTCTCAGTTTCCCCACCTGTAAAGTGGGGGTGGAGTGAGGGAGCCCATTATTTCTTCATCAGAGGTGGCTTCAGATTCACTGGGCACTTGTTTAAAATGCAGTTTCTTGGTCCAGCCCCCACAGAGTGAGGTGCAGTAGGGCAGCTGGGAATGTACATTTCAGGAGTACAAATCTGGGGACATCTGAGTATTTGGTGATGCCTTATCACCCACAGGTGGGCACACACATGTGTGCACATGTCGCAGCCCAGCAACACCTGAACAATCATCAGACACACAGAGCTGTACAGATCTGGGTTCCACTCTGTGCAACACTGGCACCCAAGAGATCCCTGACAGGCTGAGTGCCCTTTCTGTGACTCAGTTTCTCTGCTTATACACTGAGGCAGTGGCCTGTATACTCCACACACCTGTGTACACACAGACATATCTGCAGCACATGTGCAATTCCATGCCCATAAACCCAGATGCGAAACAGATATGCACGTGCACACACAACTATATGGACACATTCAAAGGACAGACATACCTGTGGAAACACACACACGCACACACGCACACCACGGCACACTGCCAGGCACGAGGCCAGCAGAGGCAGATGCTCATCCCCAGGAGATCACTCACACATGCACACAGACACGCTCTCCCTCTCCCCATTTTCCTGGCCCAGCTCCACATGGAGAAGCTTTTGGAAAAGAAAAACAATGTGTGCTAGGGGCGGGGGCAGGAAACCCAAGTGCCAGCCAGCAGAATGGAACTGGCTTGGCCTTCTGCTGGGTTCTTCCTAAAGCCCCAAAGTAGAATGGGAGGGTGGGGGCCAGAGCCACATCCTCTGTCTCTGGGACCACCAGGCCTGCTGTGGGGTTTGGCTGGGAGGGGCCCTGGCTCCTTCTAGGAATCCTAAGCCTGTGACACAAGGGCACGGCAGGCGCCACCCAGGTCCCTAATGGCTTCCAGGCACCCAAGCACAAGCCGGGGCCTGAGGCTCCAGAATCAGCGCCTGATCCCTTTCCTGACTGCTGAGCCCCTCTAGGGGCTTGGGGTTAGGGGGAGAAGGAAACAGCATGAGCAGGAAGACTCAGGAACAGCCCCCCTGCCCTTCTCCTGCAGGCCCAGGGGCTGTGCGCAGAGGAGAGTGGCAAGGAGTGGGGTCGGGGTCCTCAGGTTGGCTTTTGCAGAAGCCAGCACACCAGGAACCTCACATCACCCTTTAGACCAAGGCCAGTCAGACCCTGCCCCCACCCTGCTCACACAGCACAGCCATGGGGACACACACACACAGCCCTGGTAACCCACTGGCTCACACTGCACCCCAGGCTCTAGTGGGCTGCTGCCTAGACCTTCCCCACCAGGCTCAGCGTGTTCTTCCCATGGGATCTGTGCAAGGGGTGTCGGGAACAAAGCAGGCTGGGGAGTTTCCCCTCCCAGCCTCCCCTCCTTTGTACCCATCCTTCCTTTGCACAAGGTTCATCCCACCCAGAAGGGACTCTTGTGCCACTCAGAGCTTCCAGGAAAGACCCTGCATAAAGTTTGTTAAAGTTGGCTGGTGCTGTGTGGAGCAGAAAAGCTGAACCATGATTGAGTACCTTTTTAGCTGGGCATCAGTCTGAGTGGGACTCACAGCTCCTGAACCCTGGCCTCGCAGCTACCCTCAGTGCCTGCTCCAGAACAGAAATCAAACAGTCACTGCAAGCTGCGGCCTCATCAACCTTGCTCACAGAAAGGAGCCAGTGGCTCCTTTTGCTCATAGATCTGTCTAGAATGTCTCTCCCTCCTTTATCCTCCATCAGCAAACCACTACACACCCTTGAAGGCCCACCTCCAGCCGCCCCTCCCTGGGAAGCCTTCCCTCCTGAGTATGCTACTGCTCCCAGTGGTTTTTCAGCAGCAGTCACCAGGTGGGCATCTCAGTCCCTCTAGGGCTCAGCATATGACAGGTACTGTGTGAATGCTTACTGGGTTGATGAACAGACGATGGATACCTGTTAATGTTAGGGGGTTCCCTTGTGACCAAAGAGTGTGGAGGGTTGAGCCATCCTAAGGATCAGAGGTCAGTTTTCAGCCAGGTTCTGAGACAGCCAGACTCCAAGGTGACTGGCCAAGGTCAGAGTCAGAGGTAAACTCAATGCTATTCAGGGGTCTACTCTCTTGCCTGAGGGAGCCTAATGGACTCAAAGGGGGTAGCTTGATTTTGTCCCCAGAATACCAGGATACATCTCTCCATACCCACTGAGAGGAATGAGCAATATTGAGGCCTGGCTGGGAGCCAGCTGAGGGGCTGAGGGCCCAAAAGCCCTGTCTCCCCCTTCCTACCTCCCCAAGCTCAGAAATCCTAATAACCTTGCAGAATCTTTCAGGTAGGGCTCTGGGGTGAGCCCATGGCCACAGGCCTGTTTGCGGGCAGGGAGCAGAGCCCAGCAGGAAACCACAGAGGGACAGCCTTATTGGATAAGTGTAGGGCCCAAGGCTGGTCAGCCCACAGACTGTGGGCACCTGTCCTTCTGACCAGCTGCCCAAGTTCCAGCTGCTGGACCTCCAGAAGCAGGAAGGAGGAATGTTAGGTCTTCAGTCTGGACCCGAGCCCAGCTGCCCCCTGGCCTGTTCCCAGGTACCACCACCATCTCAGACTGAGGTGCCATAAAGATACCCTAGGGCTCCTGTCTTTACAGACGGGTCAACTGCAGCTCATCTGGATTTGTCCACACCCATGCAGCACAAAGCCAGGGAAGGAGTACTGGGACTGGATGCTTCTTTTCTAGTTGACTACTAGAAGGTCACCATGCCCCTGGGATCACCTACAAGATGGGATCCTCAGGTACTAGGCCCACAGGGTAGACCCTCCCCACCCCGGTCCAGCCACACTCTTGAGCAATTCCCTGAACAACCAGCCCCTGAACAGCAGTCACCCTGCTAGTCCTAGCTCTGCTACTCATGCGCTGCATAATAGGTACATACCCCAGCTATGCTGGGCATCAGTTTCCCTACCTATGGGAGGATGGAGAGAGGCACTAAAGATTCTTTTGTCCAACAGATGAGCAGACTTTGTCCCAGCCTGAACCAAACCCACCTGACAAGGGCTCTGAAGACCAGGGTGGGATGAGGGTAGTGCTTCCACTTAAGGTAGAGAAACTGAAGCCTTGGGTGGAGAAGAAGCTTGCTAATGCCATCTGCTGGGACCATCAGAACTTTCGGTGGGGCAACTGAGGCCTACTTCTTTCTCTGCGCACTAATCCATCCTTATACGGGCCCAACTTCTTCCAGAAATTAATTTTAGGCTACTGTGGGCTTTGAGTCGCCTTGGTGCCCACTTAGTCACCCCCTCTCCAAGCCGCCCCGCTCCCCCTGGCGGCGGCCTGTTGGGGATCCCTGCCTACAAGGGGCGATCGATCCCGCCCATCCCAACATGCGGCCCCTATTGGCTGCCGCCGCCGGTCTAGACAGAGCCGCTGTATTCTGATTGGCCTGTGCTGCCCATCCATCCCGCATTCGCCATGGTGACCACGTTGGGTCCCCCGGGAGAGTTCCACATTCCGCCCCCGCCCGTCGCCCCCTCCGGTCTGGCGCCCGCCCTGGCATTCCGCAGCCCCACCCCACGCCTCCCGCAGCCCCTCCTAGACCGAGGCCCGGTGGCCCGGGACTGGGGGGCACCCTGGGGAGGAAGCGAGAAACTTCTGTTCAGCGCGTGGGGTCTGCTGCGGCGTCCTCACCGCTCCGTCCCCTCCTGCACGTCCCCGTTTAACCCCTTCCCTCCGGCGGGGGCTCCGTCCCGCGCGCGAGTTCCCGAGCCGCGATGGCTTCCTGCCCCGCGCTCCGCAGCCCTCGCTCACCTCGGGCCGGCGCTGCCGGGCTCCGGACGTCGGGCCGCCGCGGCTGGGTGGAGCGGGCACGCTGCTGGTTGCGGCCGCCGCCGGGAGGCCGAGGGAGGGCCGCGGAGTCTCCTCCTCCCGCCCGGGGGAGGGGACGGAGGGCGCCGGCGGGCGGGGGCGGCGGGGTCCCGGGCGGGAGCGCGAGCTGCGGCCCCGCTGTGACCCGGTGCGGCCGAGCTGCTGGGGCCGGAGACGCCAGCCTACTTCGGGGCGACGGCCGCGGCCCGGGCGGCGGGCTCTGCTGCACAGCGGCCGGACCCGACGGAGGCCCCACCCTAGCGTGGGGGCCCTAGGTGGGGGGACCGAAAGCTGGGTCGGGGGCCGCGGGCTTGGCTTTCCCGCCTCCGGTTCCCAGAGCTCCAGAAACTCACTGGGAGCCCCCCCCCCCCCGGTCGGAGCGGCACCGCCGTCCCAGCTCTACACGTGGAACGCGCTTAGCAAGTTTTTGACTTCTGTTAACTGTGCTTTTTTCTACTGGCATTGCTGCCACTGAGTGGGCCAGAGTCTGTTCCTTCACCGGAGCTCGGACTCTCACCGCCCGTGAAGAATCCTGGGGGTGACGTGGTGGTGGTGGTGGTGGTGGTGTCATGCACTTCCCCTCCCTCCAGGTGCACAGACCTTTTTTGTGGGGGGGATTTCCTCTTGTGGGAGTAGGTTGTCTGTGGTCTAGTAAGGAAGGCAGACTTCTTCGCATCATATCTTGTCCCTGGAGAGGCTGCTGAGGTTTATCTGTTCTTTTTTTGTTTTTTGTTTTTTGTTTTTTTTTGGTACTGGGGATCCAACTCACAACCTTGCGCTTGCCAGGCAGGCACTTAGGCCACTGAGCTAAATCCCTAGCCCGATTTATCCGTTCTTAAAAGGTGAAAAGTTCACAGGTGTGAACTTGGCTGGAGTGAGTCAGTAGTTAGAAAAAAACCTAAAAATTATTTAGATAAATTAGTTTTATCCCATGATTAGCAATATTTAGATTATGGTTGCAATCATGCTCACATTAGACTGGGCAAAGAATGAATTAAATGCTAATATTTGAAGGCTTTATTTTACTGATAAAAGCGAGTATGTAGCATCCTTCCCGAGTAGGTTTTTTTTTTTTTTTTTTTCAAAAGTGTTTGAAAGCTTCCTCAAACCCAAAGATCACTGTGAATCCTTTGGTAACCCATCACTTCGTTTTGGAAGGTCCCTATCACTTCCTTTATAAATGTTCTTTCTCTTTGTGGTCATCTGCTGGTGGTTTCTCTCGAATTTGCTTCTGTCAACTTCATGAAGTCTCATACTTTTTGCAAGATACGCAGTTTCACTTGTCATTTCATCTGCTGACCAGCTTGGTCTGGTTGACTGGTTGGCTGCTGATAGTGGGAGACCAACTTTGGTGGGCATACAGGGAGTTTGGTTAGCATTTACAGATCGCTTATCTGCAAATGTTGCAGTGATGAGCCGTGGCTTGTGCAGTTTAGAGTCAAACTTTGAGAACACAGAAAATAAGCATCTGAAATTTAGAGCATCTGATATTTAGAGCTAGGGAAATGAAGGCTCTGAGAGACTCTTGGCTGAAAGCATATGCAGGGTCTCACAGCAGTAAGTGACAGTCTTGAACCCAAAACCCAGAATTATTTCGCAGATTTTAAAGGTGGGGATGGACAAAGGTGGTAAGAGGTTGCACCTAAGCTATGGCTCCAGCCTCAATACAATGAGACCCTTTCAAGGAAGGAAGCAAGAAATACTGTACTGCCTTGGGGAATGGTTTCTTTTGGGAAGGGTACTTGATCTACTCAGATCCAAAATGTGTTCTGGCAGTTTACATGGGTCACCTAATGTCACAGCAGTCCATGTGTTGGGTGTTGTTATCACCATGTCTTAGTGAGGAAAATGAAGCTCAAAAGTCAAAGGTCATGCTGGGGAGAGGGATTGTGCTGGGAGTGATGTCTGACCCTTCCGTTTTACCTGTGTCACCCTTGTTCCTAACACTCCACCCTCCAGGTATCTAAATGTCATGTGAAAGTGGTGTCAGCCTCCCCAATGACCCTAGCAGGGCTTCTATCCTCAACTCAGGACAATGGAATTTTTGATTTGTGGTCTTGTCAGTATTTTTTACCCTACAGTTTTGTCTTGTACCCTCAGCACTTTGCCATCAATATATAGCACTTATACCTTTGTTTACTAGCCATTTTTACCTACAAGTTATTTTGCTTTTTAGGATATAACTACATTTTAAGGGACTATTTCATATTACTTGGATAAATAGGAAATCTGAGTTAGTTACTATAAATAAAAAGTTATACAAGTAAACAAAACAATTATTAAAAACCATCTAGAGACTGTTTGAAAAGGGTGTCATTTCCATAGCCATGTTCATAGCAGCATTATTCATAATAGCATAAAGTGAAAATGGCCAAAGTATCTACTAACAGTTGAACAGATAAACAACATGAGGTATATATGCACACACAAGGGAATGTTAACTTTTAAAAGGGAGGGCATCCTGACACATGTCACAACATGAAGGAGCCTTGAGGACATTATTCTAAATGAAATAAACTAGTCTGGGAAAGAAAGACTGTATGATTCCAATTACAGGAAGTCTAGAATAATCAGATTTGTGCAGATGACAGAAGAGTGGTTACCAGGGGCTTATGGTAGGTTGGAGAGTTTCTGCTTAATGAGTATACACTGAGTTTTGCAAGATGAAAAGGTTTCAGAGATGATGGCTGTGGTTGCATGATGATTTGAATGTCGATAAACATGCGTAAGAATAGTTAACATGGTAAATTTTATGTATAATTTACTATGATATTTTTAAAAATCTTGTTTTCAGTGTCTAATAGTTAGTGAGTAAGAACGCATTACAAAATAAAAAATAAAAGTGGCTAGGGTTGTAGTTCAGTGTTAAGAGCCCTGGGTTCAATATTTAGTACTGCAAAAAATTTTTTATTTTGATGCCTAGTAAGAAAAGATTGAAGGATGGTGAAAAAAAAAAAAAACTAGAAGGACCTAAGTCTGTTAGGAAGAGACTAAAGATAATTTATCTGTATACCAAGGCTTTTGCTGGATGCAACTAAAATTGGGAAAGAGGTGGAAAGTAAATAACTCCTTCCCTGTGTGACTCAGTTGCACTCGTGTTCCGTTGGGGATCTCACCTAAAGTTCACCAGGGTGAGTAGCCCCATATGGGCAGACCCTTCTCCAGGAATGACATGTGGCCCTCCTGCCTGCCTAGGGGATTGAGCAGGGCCCTGGCATGCCTCATGCTTCAGCTTCCAGAATGTTACGTAGGGGTGCAGTGGGCAGAGAAGTCCAGGCATGACTTGAGCTGGGTTGGGGGGGAGGTGGAGGGTTGTCAAGGTCCATGTGAGCTGCATCTGGGACAGTGCATAGAGGTGGGTATGAATATGGCCAGCATATACAGAACCTGAAGGAAGTAGAATGTAAGTGGGGTGAGAGCAGTAATATGGGACCACACCTGGCTTTTGAGCAGGAGAATATATGAAGTAAGTTGCAGAATACAGAATGTAGAGCTAAGTAACTGGCATCTCAGGTGGGAAACCGGAGCCGTGGGTGGTGGGCTAGGGAGGAAGGTCTGGGCCCTGAGAATAGCTACTGGGGCTTACACTTGATTTGAGGAAGGAGGTGGTTGATGGTTCAAATCTAGAAGTGACTAGGAGACCTCAGACAGAAAGGACTGGAGGTCAAGATCTGGGTAATTGTCATAGAAAACCAAAGTATATGGCTGTGGATGTAACTCAAAGGTATAGCACTTGCCTAGCATGCACAAGGTCCTGGGCTCCCTCCCCCACACCGCAGAACTGCAGCAGACTACAGAGGGGGCAAAGACTTACCCAGGTCACCAGGTGGGGGTGTGGCCAGTGTCCCTGCAGAGACTTTGTGGCCCCCCCACCGTGGGGATTTGTCTACCCAAGATGGAGCTCTCCTACCCTGTTCCACAGAGACAGCTGTGCTTCCTGCGGGCTGTGCTTGGGCTAATGCAGCAGGGTGAATGTGTCAGGCACAGAGACAGGAGACTGTGCTGGGACCTGTCAGCTTTCTGCCCATTACTACATCTCCCTCCCCATTCCCCACCCCGCAGGGATGGAAGAGCACATTCCTGAGTCATGATTTTCCCGGGGAATCTGACTGGGGCCTAGGCAGCAGAACACTCTATCTCCTTCCTACACACAAACACACGCTCACACACATGCTTGCATGCACACACATGCACATGTACCCATACCTGTGCATGTACCCAAGTCACTCCCCCATTTCTTTAGAGCTTTGCAGAGTGTGTGGCTTGTAGGGACACACACAAGCTTGTGAGGACCCCTGGTTCAAGAAGCAGGCAGTTTTACTGCCTAGCTCTTCAAGCCATGTTTTCTGAACTCTGCTACCAGGGAGTTCTCACTCCCCCAGAAGCCCCCCACTGGGCAACTTGGGACCAGGTCCTTGTCTTCTCTGGACTTCAGGTTCCTCCTGTGTGAAATGTGACAACTTTACAAAGCACTTCTGGTCATTTTGCAGCCATTCCCCCCTCCCACCAGGTGGTATTGCCATCAGTAGGGGAGCTGAACTTCGAGAGTTTAAGTCTCTTACCCCAGTTGCCCAGACGATGGTGGCTTGGTACTGGTGCCCAAGCAGCCAGGCCCGGCCGTTGCTCCAGGTCCCTGCCATCACTAATCCTGTGAACTGTCACATCAGGCAGAGTTTATTCTCCTCTCTACAGATGGGGAAACTGAGGTACTGGGCAGTGCTATCACTTTTCCCAGTGTGCAAGGCTGAGGAGCTGCTGGGTCCTGCAGAGCACCATGTTGTCCAGGACTTGCACCCCTCCATGGAGATGTATCGGTCCCCTGGAGGTGCTGGACCTTGGGGAGGAAACCCCGGGGAGATTGGCCTGGGTATCGGCTCAGGGGAAACAGTAGCTGCTACAGCAAAAAGAAGAAGTGAAGTGAGTGTGCGGTGTGCAGCGGGTGAAAAAGGCCATAGGATTGAAGCGGGAGTGTGGGTGAGGGGTGAACAGAGAGGTTCTGCAGCTGGCGTTTCCAACTTCCTCTTCTCTCGCTGCAGAGGCAGCAAGACAGCATTGAGACAAGACGGTAGCAGAGGTGGCAGCGTCCCAGGTTAGTTCCCCGCATCTCTCTTCCCTCTCCCCCTGCTTTCTGTCTTTACTCGCGGCACCCCTGCACCTCGTGCTCTGGACATACCCCTGGCCAGGTAGTCACTGGCTGTGTGATGTCCCTAGAGGAGCAAGCTGAGGACTCAACCTCCTTCCCACTCTGGGTGGCAACTCCAGATTTCGGGGATGTAGAGAGCTGTGTTATCAGAAGAGGTTTAGCAGTGAAAGGGCTGGGATTATAGCTTACTGGTATAGCACATGTACAAGGCCCTGGGTTTGAGCCACAGACTGACAAAGAGAATTTTTAAAAAGGAAAAAAAAAATATTGAGGCATGATTAGGTATTAGGTTCAAGTTTTAGCTTCCTCATGTAGCCTGGGGGAAATTATTGGAGCTATATGGACCTCAGTTTTCTCATCTGTAAAATGGGGCTGGTCCTGTAAGCTGCACCTTGAGTGGCAGGGGTGAGGGACTGTCAGGTGCTCAGTACAGGACACAGTTTGTGCTCAACAAACTGGACCAAGCGACCTTCCTCTCCAAGCATCAGAACTGATGGGACAAAGCCTACTGGCTTTGCGGCAGTCTCTCTTTGTTCCTCTGTGAAATAACCCCTCTAGCAATAGAAACTCTCAGTGCTGTTTGGCAGAGACTACAAGTTCACTCTCCAGCCAGGCTAGGAGGAAGCCCGAGGTGGTAGCTCTGGGTGTGGTGGACGGGGCAGCAGCCCAGTGGAGGCAGTGGAACCACGTACAGGAGCAGGGTGGGCTTTTATGAGTGTGTGATCATGAAAGCCCGAGTGCCCATGGGAGTAATGCAAGTGAATTCCTGGCCAAGGCTCAGAGCCTTGGACCTGGGTCAGAGCCTGACTCCCAGGAGTGTTGATGAGCTCAGTGGTTGTCTGAGTCTTGCTCGCTGGTACTGGAACCCAGGTAGCCTCATTTTACAGATGAAAAACCTGAGGCCCAGAGAACCTAAGTTCCTTGCAATGTCACACAGCCTGTCACACAGTTTGGGCGCTGAATACTAATTCACATCTGCCAAAGACTCTGTTCCATGCTTCACACATCTCCTCATTGCTCTGTTGGCCTAACTAGGGTCTTACTCAGGCTCAGCTACCCGGCCATCACTGAGTAGAGAACAGGACTTGGAGTCCGGAGTCTTGGATTTCAATCCAGTTTGACCAGCCTGCTGTAGAAGCACAAGAGAATTTCTTTTGTGCGATATTCGGTTTCCCCGTGATCCAACTTGGAAGTCAGGTAAGGAGTGATCGATTCCCAGAGGACCCCAAATAATGACTGGCCAGGAGGGGAGCCTTATGGCCAGGGGCATGGGGGATGGTGCACAGGACGGGAAGGGCACCTAGAGGTTGCCAGCAGAAGTGAAGACTGTGGCTTGGCCCTGAGAAAGTTGGTAGAAACCACAGTTTCTATCTGGGGTGCCGGAGTAGGGGTCACTTCTGCTTTGACCTTGATTTCTCCATTTGTAAGGTGGGGTCAGGGTCCTTGTCCCTTAGTGCCTTCCTGGGAGCAGTGTGACTAAGGGCCTGGGGACCCAGGTCAAGTCTACCTGCCTGCTAGGCCTCAGTTTCTCCATTAGTACTGTGAAGGAGTAGACAAGTTGGGCAGAGGTCCCTTTTGCACTCTCAGGTCCTCTACTACTGCAGCCTTGGTTTTCTCATCTGAAATCCTTTACATTGTTTATTTAGAAGCTTTCTTGGTCTCTCTAAACCTTCCCTTTCATCTGTTCTCTGAGGTCTGAGAAGGTAAGTGACTGCATAGAAGCTAACAGCCACATACATGAACAATAGCCAAATAGATAAAAATCTAGCCTCTGACTCCAACATCCCCATTGTTTTAGAACAAACATTATATTAATAAATGGTATTAAGAAAAATGGGTGACCATTGGGGAAAAATGAAATTGTATCTTTATCTCACACTATGTTCCAGGACCAATGTAATAGACTGGAGATTCCAATGTGAAAATGAAGGCACAGAAGTACTAGAAGGGGCCAGGTGTGATGGTGCATGGCTGTATTCCCGGTACCAGGGAGGCTGGGATGGCTGAGAGTTCAAGGCCAGCCTGGGCTATTAGTGAGTTCAAGGCAGGCCTAAACTACATGGGGAGACACTGTCTTAAAAAAAAAATACCAGAAGTGGTGCAGGAGAATTCCTTTTAAACATTGAAATTGGAAAGATTTTTCTAGCTGTGACTTAAAAGCTTACATTTTACATTTTATTATGTAAAAATAATTTAGGCCAGGGATGTAGCACAGCAGCACAGTGTGTGCTTGGCAAGCATGAGGCCCTGAGTTTGATTCCTGGTACAGGAAAAAAACAAAATTAAAATAATACCTCAAGCCAGGAGTGATGGCGCATGCCTGTAAGCCAGCATTCTGGATGGAGGCCCAGGTAGGATTGCTGCATGTTCAAGGCCAGTCTTAGCTATATAGTGAGACCCTGTCTCAAAAAACAAAAACAAGCAAAACAAAAAAAGCCTCCATGTGGCAAAAAGTCCAAACAAAATAAAAACAAACCCAAAACAAAACATATGTAATGTTAAAAGACAAATGAAAAACTAGGAAAAATCTTTGCAATTCATGTAACAAACAGCTGCCTTCCTTGTTATGTAAAGTTTGTAGAAACTGCTAGGGAAGAGTCGAACCAGATGTACAAATGGACACATGGTGAACCGGCATGAGTGGGAAATGATGTAAGTACAGCTGCACTGTTTATAAGAGCAAGACTAGAACTGCTACAAATGGCTTTCAACTGCGGATTGTTAGATTCTGGCTTATCTCTGCAAAGTTAGAATATGCAGTTAAGAAGTGGAGTTTCTGTAAATATTGTCATGGAAGGCTCTCTGTGCTGTATTTTCAAGAGAAACAAGCAAAGTGCAGAACAATATGTAGAGTCTGCTACTTTTTGTATAAAACAGAGGAAATCCTCTTAGCCTATGTTTGTATGAGGAGATCTGGAAAATACACAAAACTCTAACATCTTGTGTCCTGGGGGCAGCTGACTGAGCACTAAATGGCCAAGTTTGCAGATTGGAGGACTAGTTTCCCTTTATGGCCTTTTCTATTATTTATTGTTTACATTTGAAAGTTATAAATTTTTAAGCTATCCAAAGAGTAAATAGCAATTGAGAAAATTATAAGGCTACCGTATGGGGAAACATCAGAAATACAGACAGGTAATACAGTACAAATAGGCCCATAATTTCCTCACCTAGAAGTGGCCACCATTTATACTTGGATGTATGTCTTTCTGCTTTTGTAAATATAAGAAATACAGATTTTTTTTTTGCAAGGATGGGATGATGTTTTGCAGCATGCCTTTTAGTTTTCACAAGAAATATTATTTTTCCATATTGACAAATAGTTATCTGGAGCATTTAAAAATTCTAAGCATTAAAATTTTTTTCTTTCTGTTGTGAAGGTAATACATGTTGTGTAAAATTGAATCAAAATGGGAAAAAAATTAAAATGAAGTAAAAGCTTCCCTCAAAATAACATTATTAACTTAACATTTTGGTTAAGTATTCTTCTAGATATCTCAATATGTTCTAATGTGCATGTAAACATACATTTCCATAAATAATAGTAATTGTGATTATATCCTGTGAATTATTTTCTACTTGCTCTTTCTATGCAGGGATATGCTGTTCTCCTCATTAACATGGCTATATATACACATAATTTTTTTATAGAAAAATTTTAATCCACTTACTGTCTTTGTAAATTTTTAATTTAGGGAAAACTACAAATTCAGTGGTCCTTGCAAAAAGCAGTACAGGTAAACCCTATGTACCTTTCACCCAGTCTCTTCCAATGGTAACATCTTGTGTTCCTGAGTATAATATGAAAACCAGGATTGACTTAATACAACTCGAAGAGCTTGTTCAGACTTTATCAGGGTTCTCTTGCACTCATCTGCTTATGTGCATAGTATGCGTTTGCATTTAATTCCATTCAATTTTATCACACACATAAATTCCTGTAACACTCACCACAAGCAAGACACCAAACTATTCCATCACCACAAGGATTCTGCAGCTCCCTTCCTAGACACACACCCTCCCCACGGCCCGCCAACCACGAATCTGTCCCTGTTCTATAATTTTCATTTCAGGCATGTGATACAAATCACATCATACAGTATGCAACAGCTTCAATTGGCTTTTTTGTTTTGCTCAGGATAATTCTAATTCTCTTGAGTCATCCAACTTGTATGTATCAGAAGCTTTTTTATTTAATTTTTTGAATTGTTGAATTGTATGTCATGGTATGGATGTACCACGATTTAACAATTCACCTTTTGAAGGAGCATAGAGTTTATTTGCAACTTGTGGCCATTATGAATAAAACTTCCTGGAATGTCCATATACAAGTTTTTGTGTGAACACGAGTTGTTTTTTTTTTTTTTTGGGACAAGATTTCACTATGTAGTTCAAGTTGACTTTGAACTCATTTTGTAGCCTAGACAGGCCTTGAATTCACAGAGATTCTCCTGCCTCAGTCTCCCAAATACTGGGATTATAGGCATGTGCCACCATGCCTAGCTGAACAAGAGTTTTTATTTCTTTGAGGCAAAAGCCCAAGATCACTGCTGCTGAATCATACAGTAGGCACTCAGTTTTTCATGAATCTGCTCAACAGTTTTTCATTATTCCTTTTTTGTAAAGCATTTATATAGTTTTCAAAGTTTCTTTATTATCAACAATAGTGTTCTAAATATTTTTGTATGGATATATATGTATTCCTAGGTTGCTCTGTTATTGCCATAGGATAAATTAAATTTTTTTATTTTATTGTATTAGTACACATTTGCAATTCATGCAGTTTGCAACCATCCTGGGGAGTGGTTATATGTACATGTGATGTCTTGTTTTTTTTCTAATCTCTTTCCCTTCCCCTCCCCTCTTACTTTGTCTACTCTATCACCTTTTCCATAGTTGTTATTATTTGTCTTAGCTTATGTTATGGCTTACAGTATTAGGGTCCTGTACATGACACATCCTTATTCCTCACATTTCCCTTTCCCCTTTTCCTCACTCCTCATCCTTATTCCTTTGTCTTTTTTTTTTTTTTTGGTATGGAAATCAAACTCAGGATCTCATACTTGCCAGGCAAGTGCTGTGTCACTGAACTACAGCTCTGGCCCATCCTTATTCCCTTGAACCACTTCCCTATCTGGATGAGATCTGTTTCTTTGTCCTTCTCTATCCATCTTTTGTCATTTTCTTTGTTTTATTTTGCTTCCATCAAATGAGATACTATGTGGTATTTAAGCTTGTGTGTCTGATTTATTTCACTCAATATTATATTTTCCAAGTGCATCCATTTTCCTACAAATGCTTCAAATTTGTCATTCTTTATAACAGTGTAATATTCCATTATACACAGATACCACATTTTGTTCATCCTATCATTCATTGATGGGCATACAGGCTACTTCCAGAATATGGCTATTATGAATTGTGCAGCTAGAAACATACATAGTCATGTATCACTATAGTATGATGACTTAAGCTCTTTTGGGAAGATACATAGCAGAAGATTACTGGACTGTATGGAATTTCTAATTTCAATTCTTTGAGATATCTGATTTCCATAATAGTTTTGCTAGTTTGCTTTACCACCAACAATGCTGGAGGATTTTCTAGGATTGTTATTGTGTGATTTCATAATGATAGCCATTCTTTCTGGAGTAAGATGGAATCTTGATGTCATTTTAATTTGCATTTCTTTTATGATCAAAGATGTTGAACATTTTTTTCATAAATTAGTCAACCATTTGCATTTTTTCCTCTGGGAAGTATCTGTTCATTTCTCTTTCCCATTTCTTGATTGGGTCTTTAATTTTAGTTGGTTTAATTTTCTTTTTTGGAGTTTTTTTTTTTATTTTAAAGATAGTAAAATTCAACAAAACAAAACAGAACAAAGCCAATCAAAACAAAGTAGCAAAATTGGTATGGAACTTCAAAGCAAGATACTAGGAAAACAACAATAGCTACCATAGTATATCTTATTATCTTCACAATAATTGTTCATTCCATCAGGCATAGCAAAATCAAACCAAAAAAAAAATAGAATAAAACCAATCAATACAAAATATTGAATAAAACAAAACTAACAGAACAAAGCAAAACAGCGAGAACAATATTGGATTTCAAAGACAAGATAGAAGGGAATCCCCCATATTTGCTATATTGCATACTGTCATCCTCTTAAGAGATGCTCAGACTACTGGCCCCAGGCCTGCAAAATCAACCAAACAATACAAACATTTAGTTGCTTTATATACCTTAATTGCTATCAACTCAGCCTGCCCTTCAACCAGCAGGTTGCTTGCTGGGGGTGGGGGTTGATTGTCAGCTTGTGTACCAGTAGGCTTATGGGAGGCGCTGATTTTTCTCTTCCTGGAGGTCATGCGAATTGCATGGTTTACCAAAAAGGCTGGCTATTTGGCTTCTTGTTGGATCTTCCCAGTTCCAGCATGTCCGAATCTCAGGTGGCACTAGCTTTTCTCTTCCTGGCAGTTCTTTATATATTTTAGATATTAGTCTTCTGCCTAATTTTTTTCCCATTCCATAGGTTATTTTTTCACACAACTGATGCATTCTTTGCTTTTTAGTCTGATATAATTCCACATGTTCATTATTGCTATTTCTTGTACAATTGACTTTCTGTTTAGAAAACTCTTTCCTACACCTATGTCTTTGAGTGTTTTATCTATTTTTATCTTCCAGAAGGTCTAATATTTCTGTTTTAATGTTTAGAGCTTTGTCCATTTTGATTTTAACTTAGTATATATAGTGAAAGATAAGGGTCCAGTTTCATTCTTCTACAAACAAATAACCAGTTTTCCCAACACCAACTGTTGAATAGCTATCTTTCCTCCAACATACGCTTTTAGACCCTCTATCAATGTTATGGCTTGTGTCTCTCCAAAGCCTCATGCAGTCATAGATGGGGCTTTTTTAGAGTGTGACACTTGGATTGATTCATAGTGTAATGCTATGATCAAGGGCACCAGGATTAAGGGTGTGAGAGTCACCTGCCCTAAATAGCCTGGATAAGATATAAGGGATAGAAAGAACTGTGGTCATCCCTTGTTTGGTTTACTACCTTCTGGCCACCATGAACCGTTTCTCCTCTGCAATGAATATCTTCCACGCCACCCTGCTTGGAGCCAGTCAGTTATAGACTGAAACCTCTACAAACTGTGAGCATACTTAGACGAACAGGCCAGTTTAGTGCTTATCCAAACAGTTGCTGTTGCCGCTGGATGGCTCTTTTGCCTCCACACTGTAGCAGCCACAATTATCCTTATCAAAGAGGCCAATAAGCTGACTCTGGGACAAGTTATTTGGGTCAAAGTGCCTCATTCTGTCTTGACTCTGATGAACAGCCAGGGACATAAATGGTTCTTTTTTTTTGCGGTACCGGGGATTGAACTCATGACCTCGCGCTTTCCAGGCAGGTGCTTATGCCACTAAGCTAAATCCTCGGCCCCATAAATGGTTCTTAAATGTCATAATGAGTACCAAGAGCTTCTTTGTGAGAACCTAGAGTCACCTTAGAAACTGTTAAGACCCTCATGCAGCCACCTTTTTGCTGACCAAGAAAGACACCTGGACCATGACTGTGAGGAAAATCACTGATAAACGGTTCTCCAGCTGGCCTGAACTCGGTGATACTCTAGAGCTCAGACCAGGTGCCATCCGATTCACTGATAGCAGCAGGCCACTAGGGTCCTCCTTGACAGCTCAAGGGCCAAGCAAGGTGCCTCCATAGTCCCCAGACTGGTCCAAAGAATGAGTCCCTAGAACCAATATCTCACTCAATCTGCTCCTGCAATCAGATGACCCAGTGCAGCCTCTGCCCAGTGCAGCCTACTTACGTGGGGACACAGCTTATCACTGCCTGTGTGTAAACTGAGTGGGCACCTTTGTCCAGCTTTTCCTCACTCCTGAATCTCCATGGGTATAAAAAAGTTTGGTTCCTCCACCTCTCTGAGTGTAGCTGTTTCCTCACTCCAGTTAACCTAAAATTGCTGTAACAGTTTGTCTTCTCATTCCTATAACAGTGAGTTTCAAAGGGCAGAGTTGAAGAAATCAAATCTACTAATTTTTTTTGTTTTACAGATTCATGATTTTGGTGTCATTTATAAAAAATCTTTGCTTAACCCAGAGTCAGAAAGATTTTCTCCTTTTTTTTGTCTCAGAAGTTCTATAGTTTTAGTTTTATAATTTCCGTCTGGTTCATTTTGAGTTACCCTTCCTTGTTCTTTGCCCTCTTCTTTCCCATCCCTTCCTCTTCTGATACTCTCCTTTCTATTTTCATATTGTGTTTTCTAGATTCCAAATACAAAACATGTGATACTTGTCTTCTGATCCTGGCTTATTTTGCATAACACAATGATCACCATTATTGTAAATTTTCCCACAAATGGAATCATTTCATTTCTCCTCCTCCTCTTCCTCTTCTTCCTCCTCCTCTTCCTTCTCCACTTCCTCTCTTTTCCCCTCCTCTCCTCCTCACCTCCTACTTCCTTTGGACTGAGCTATATTCTGAGCCCTTTATATATTTTATTTTGAGACAGGGTTTCATAAAGTTGCTAAATTGCATAGCTGAGTTTGAGCTTTTAGTCCTTTTGCTTCAGCTTTCCAGAGTGCTGGGATTATAGTCATGCATCACCACACCCAGTTTCATTGTTCTTTAAAAATATATCTCCTTCTCTATCTCTATCTCTCTATTGATATATACCTGTCAATAGGCATATGGGCTGATTCCACAAATCAGCTATTATGAATTATGCTGCAGTATACACAAATGTGTACATTAACTTTGATTCCTTTGAGTATATACTGAAGAATGGTATAGTAGTCACATGGTGGTTCTATTTTCACCATGAAAATACTGATTTCAGACTTATTTCACAGTGGGTGCACTAATTTACATTCCCATCAATAGTGCTGGAGGGTTCTTTTTTTTTTTTCCTAAAAACTTATCAGCATTTATCCTTTTTTCATGTTCTTTTGATGACAGCCATTCTGACCGGGGTGAGATGAAATCTCAATACCATATAGTTTTACATTGCAATTACTTTGTGGCTAAGACTGTTGAACAATTTTTTGTACAATTATTGACCATTTGTATTTCTTCTTTTGAGAAGTGTCTTTTCAGCTGCTTTGTTGATTGATTGATCAGTTGGATTACTTGTTCTCTTGGTGTTAATTTTTGAGGTCTTTATATATTCTGATGATTACTCCTTTATTAAAAGAGTATCTGGAAAAAGATTTAACATGTGTTTCTTGTAGTCAGTACATAGTTAGATCTGGCTTTTATAATCCAATCTGACAATCTGCATTTAATTGAAACATTTGGTCCATTTATATTTAATGTAATCGTCTATATGATTTTGTTTAACTCTACCATCTTACTATTTTCTTTCTCCTTATCCCATCTGTTTTCCCTTTTCCTCTTGTCCTATCTTATTTTAGATTGACTATTTTAAAGTGATTTTCTTTTATCTCTACTATTGTCATATTAACTATATCTTATTGTTTTCTTTTTCTAACTGTTACTGTAGGGTTTAAAACATGCATGCTTCACTTTCTCACTTTCTATAATTGGGCTCCAAATGACATTACAGTATATTTAAAATGCAGCATAAGAATCTTACAAATGGATACTTTCATTTCAGCTTTTGGTTCTTTGTTCTATTTTTATGGTACATTTCTACTTCCAACTATTATGATTCCTGTAATATATTATTACTATTTTTACATTATATAGATACTAAAGAATTTTGCTTTATATTTAACAATTTTTTTTTTCAAAATAACCAAATCCACACTTTTTGCTTCTTTGTTTTGGTCCAAATTTCTAACTGATATAATTTTATTCTTAATTTTATTTCTAACTGATAATTTTATTCTTAATTTTAAAATTATATCAGTAAGAAATAAAATAATTCTAAAAATTTACCTTAATATTTCTTTTAATTCCAATCTGTTGGCAATGAATTCTTTGTCTTTGTTCATCTGAAAAAAAATCCTTATTTTGTCTTTATTTTTGAAAGACATTTTCACTGGGCATACATTTTAGGTTGACAGATTTTTCTCCAAAAATTTGCTGCATTATCTTCTAGTTTGTATAGTTTATGATGAGAAATATCTCATAGTTCTTACCATTTGTCTTTTGTATTCAGTAGTTCTTATTTTCTGACTGCCTTCAAGACTTCCTGTCTTTGGTTTTGCAGCCGCAGGACAATGTGTGATTTTCTTTGCATTTATCACACTGGGTTTTTATCTTAGTTATTTTTTTCCCTCGTTGCTGAGATGAAATACCCAACACACAGAGTTAAGGAAGGAAAGGTTTATTTAGTTCACTGTGGAGGTTTCAGTCCATAATCAGCAGACTCCAAGGCAGTGTGGCATGGCATAGGGGCAACACAGTGGTAGAAGACAACAAAAACAGCAAGAGTAAAATGGGAGAATGAGCCTCTTTCCTTCCCTTATATTGTATATAGGCTACCGAACCTAAGGTGGGTACAGCACTCACACTGCCAATCCTAACACTTGACAATGAAACAATCACAAACTCTAGATTTAGCCACCTCCCCCCATGACCACATGAGGCTGTGGGGGGACATCTAGGCCCAAACCATAACATTCCATCCCTGGTCCTCCAAGGACTCATGTACATTCCTTTTTGCAAAAGGCATTTAGTCCATCTCTAAGAGTTGCCAAAGTCCTAACAAATTTAGCTTTGCGATAAAGTCCAAGTCTCCTCCAAGATGTAAGGCAAACTCTTAGCTGTGGGCCCTTGTGTACACGAAAAGTTAAACACTTCCAACATTCAATGACACAAGATAAACATTTACATTCCAAGAGTTACAAACATGGAGATATAAATGATTGGGACTAAAGCAAGTCCAAAATTGATTAGGGAAAATGTTAAATTCTGTAGTTCCATGTGCCACATCCAAGGCAATCTGTGGTAAGCTGGGAATTTCAAATGGCTTGGGTGGCTCTGCCCCTATGGTTCTTCTGGTGGTAGAAGCTTTCACGGCTTCTCTCTTAGTCCTGCTTTGCTCCCTTGCTTGCAGTTTGCCTCAGATGATCCATGCTCCTGGCTTCTCTAAACTTCTGGGGTCTCTATTGGACCTTCAGCTTCACCCTCACAGCTTCACACATTGCCTGGCCTCCCAGGCCTTTTGAAGTTGAGGTGGAAGCCTTAAGCCCATAACTCTTGCATTCTACTTGTACCCAAGACCAGCATTACATAGATGATGCCAAGGTCTTCTGCCAGTTAGAGCAGTAGTCAGGCTTCCTTCTCTCTTGGCTGTAGAAGTTGAGTGACTGAATTTCTGGGCACTTTGAATCCAATTCTGAGGAACAAATTTTCTATCCTGCCACTATTCTGGAACATGGTGCTCTGTGGCTTTTTCCTTGAAGCAAAGTCTTTTACCTTTGCAGTTTTGAGGCCCTCATGCCATCTTTTCCTTCATCCTGTTCCTTCTCAGAAATCAAGATCTCCTTCACTCTGTACTGGAGCTTCCCTTCTGGTCAAACTCACAACATTTTAAATGATTCAGCTGAACTCTCTTCTCTTGATTTTCAGCACAGATCTGTCTGAAAGCCCCAATAATAGCCATGCCACCACCTCAACATTTGACTACCTTTATATTTCTTCTTCTAGATTAACCAGTCCACTGTCCTTAATCTCCATCTCAGGAAATGTTTCTGGACATGAGAAAAATGCAGACAATTTTTTTGCCAAGCCATAACATACATCATCTGGAGTTCAATAACCAATGCAGTCCTTCCCAGAAGAAACTTCCTGAGTCTGATATTTATCAGCAGGATTTCTATCAGCCTTCTGGTCTTCTGAGCTCTGAACAGAATCTCCCATATAGAACAACCTAAGGAATTTCAGCTCTGCTCTTTCATCTCCGAGCCTTTCCAAAGTCTTCCCACAAGCCATTCCCAAAGACTTGAACCACATAGTCAGGTACAGTCACAGCAATGACCCCACTTCTCTGGTACCAAATTTGTTGTAGTCAAGGTTTGCAAAGGAAAAGATATAATACAGGATATATAATTTATAGGATTATTTTATAATAGTCACCCCAAAAGAATCAAATACAAAAGAGAGCAGGAAATCTTTCCACACACTAGAGACCCAAAGAATCCAGCTGAGGGCCTGAATCCAATGGACAATGTCCTGCATGAGTCCAGCTGGAGACTTAGAGCCCATGTCAGTGCCACTGTGAGTCCAACTGGAGGTCTAGAGCCCATGACAATGTCTCATGTAAGCCTGTTTCAAGGATCTGTGCTGTGAAGGCCCAAAGGCCAGTGGTGGATGCTAGAAAGTCTGCACTAGCAGATGAAGCTGAGAGATCCTGGCTAGAGCCAGGAAGGTATATTTAAGGTAAGGACCAGAGTTCCCCCAAAGAGCCATCCTCAGTGACAACAAGGTCTTGAATTCCTCTGATGACAAGAACAACCGAGTTCATATCAGGAAAACTAGCACAACATGCTTCTCCAAGAGATTCAACAGCACATCTCTTCCCCTCCAGTTCTCCTTTCTATGTTGTTGGCAGCAATCCTCAGGTGGACCCTTCACACCCAGCACCATGCTGATTCAGTTCAGCTGGGTGTCACAAGTTGACCACTCACTGTCAATCCATCACAGTTTTATAAAACTTTAATAATTTTGAAAAACTTTTGTCATTGTCTCTTTAATATTTTCTATTTATTTTCTATTTATTTTCTGTTCTCCCTTCTTTACCTGTGGCTCCAATCACATGTGTATTAGATTGTTTGCTTTTGTCCTTGGGTATTCGGTTAGCTTTTATCTGTACTCTCTTACTCCTTGTGTTTGCTGTAGTTGGGTGCTGTATGTATCCCAAAGACCCTTAGGTTAAAGGCCTATCCCCAGGGTGGCACTACTGGAGGTGATGGAGTCTTTGAGAGGTGCATGCCAGTAGGGGGGTCTTTGGGTCATTGAAGGGTATTGTGGGTATGGGCTTTTTATTTTTTTTTTCTCTTTGCTCCCTGGCTTATAAGGTAAGGAATTTCATTTTGCCACATTCTTCCACCATGCTATTTTGGCATAAGATAAAACTGATGAGAGCACTGATCATAGAGTAGAACCTCCAAAACTGTGAGCCCCAAACAACTCTTTTTCTCTTTATAAGTGATTATCTCAGGCATTTCACTGCAGTAACAGGAAGCTAACACAGTGTTTAAGCTAAGCTTCTTTGTATTGTTTTATCTTCAAGTTCACTGAGTCTTTGCTATGTTTGGTTTGCTGATAAACTCTCTGCAAGATTTCTTTGTCACTCATACTGAGTGTTTTATTTCTAGTCTTTCTGGTTTATTGCCCTTAAAATTCCATTGCTTTCTAACAATTTCCTGTTTGTTCTTGGAACCCTCCCCCACTATGATCTGATAGTTTCAACGTTTTGGTCAACTCTAGGAATTTATTTTCTTGAGTTAGATTTTTTCTAAATGCATATGTACAAATGACTTCTGAGTAGCTAGGACAACTGGTGTGCCTCACTCTGCCCAACAGGTCTGGTGGTTTTATTTAGCTCCTTTTATGTCTAAAAAATAGGGGTTTTGATTTTTTTTGGAGGGGGCCAGTGATGCTGGAGATCACACCCAGGGCCTTGTGCATGCCTGGCAAACACTCTGCCACTGAGCTACCACCCCAGCTCTTGGTATTTCCTTTTACTTAATTTGATGTGTGTCTTATAATTTTTGACTACCAGACATTGTATATGAAAAAATAGTTGTAGTTGAGGTAAATGAAAGGTATTCCTAGAAATGGGCCTGTCTTACCCCTGTCTTCAGTGTAGGGTACCGAGTCAAGCCAACTTGTAGTTGCTTTGGCCTTAGGTTCTGTCTTTGCTATACTTACCTTCTGTGCATCTCGGGCTTCACATTTCTCCAAGGAAACCACTGCTACTTTATACTTCATATGAGGGCTTGAGTCCTGAAGGTATTTACTCATGACTTTTGCTCCACTCAGCCATGCATGCATGCAACACAGAGGGCGTCTCTTTGTGGGTTCTAACCCCTTCTTCAAGTTAAACTGCTGTTCCTTTTAATGTGGCGCAAGATTTGTGGTGGAGGCAATGAGCTCTTGGTTCTCTTGCTCTAGTTTTAGTCTCAGACACTCCTGACCTCAAACCTCAGGAGAGGGGCTTTGTTTCTGTTCCTCTCCAGTTTCCGCTACCTCCACCTTTTATTCAGTGCAGGTGCTAGATCAGAGGCAGATTTATGTCCCTCCCTTCTGTGGGAACCAAACTCTGCTTCACTGGTAGGGGCATCTTGAGTGTGAATGCTATTTGTGATCTTCCAGAAGCAGTGGCTGCAGCAAGAAGAGGAGGAGGAGGAGGAGCCAACACTGCCCCTTGCTTTGTATCAGTATAAGATCCTGGGCACTATGGGTTTCCTGGTCCTCACTAGTGCCAAATGGATTTGCTCAGTATCAGTGTAGGGTGTGATGTTTGTGTGTTGGGAAGGAGGTTCCTACTCCCACATGGAGGCAATGGACTTTTGCCTGGCAGTAGGTTAGGGACCCATGGGCTGGGAGATGAGGTGTCTCCCATCAAGCAAGGTACAGATATCTCTCTGCAGCAGCCACACACCACTTTGTACTTCTGCAGGGCCCAGAGCCCAGAGGGGTTTTCCAGGCCTTCATTCTCTAGCCTCAAACCTTGGCAGGTCCTATTTGTCAGCCTGGAGTCTCCCTCAGGTCTTGCTCCTTCTCCAGACATTCTCATTGTCTAGTGAGTGTGGAATTCTCTTGCATTTGGGGCTCTTGGGGACTCTAAACTGCTGCTCTAGCCATTAAGAATTCATTAAAATATCAGTTGTTTGCTTCTGATCTACTTTTGTGGCAGCTGCCCCTTCATCCACACTGTCAGAGGACAAACAGTTCATGTGTTTTGTATATCAGTGGTGTTGTCTTCCAATGCCATTACTATTAGAAACCAGTTAACTAGTTTACCTTGGATCTCAGCTCTCCAGAGGGCTCAAAAATGGATTTTGTACATCGTTTGGATTTTTCCATTCTCATGATGGAATAATAGTCTCTGTGACTCTATGTCCTAAATGGAGATACAAATCATTTTAATATAGTTTTTGGATGGTTAAAAAACAAATTTCCTGTTCAGCGTTTCTATTATGACTATGTATGTTTTATTCTCTGTTAAGCCAACTTGTATAACAAGATTACATTTTCTTTCTTATACAACTTGTTTTTTTGAAATTAATTGCTTTTTATTTTTCATTTGTGTGCTTTCTGTAATACATGTCTCAAAATAATTTTTCCATGTGTTCAAACCAGCCTATATATTCTTTTCTTTCTTCTTTTTCTTTGAGGTCTCCCTTCTGGAAACTTCTTTTCTCCTTTTCCTTTCTGCATGGGATGTGTCCTACACTTCTTCAGCCATCAGCCTGGGCCTTCTCTTCACACATCCTCTAGGGAGAGTCTTCATCTCTTCTGTGGAGAGGTTTCCCATACTCCATGTTTTCTTTTATGACTTACACCCTCATTTTGTTGGAACACATCCTCTGATAGCTTCCTAAGAGATGGTCCCTTTTAAATTTGACCACTTAACAATTGAAAACAAACAACTCAATTGCTTGGGCTTCATTACTTGTGAGGCTTTACTGTAAGTTGGGTCTTAGCCATTTCATTGAAGAACACCAAAATGTCAGTAGCTGTAGAATACTTTTCTAGGGATGGCCAACTCTTCAGAGAATTTTCTCTTGATTTGCGCCTTAGCCCTGACTGCTGCAGCCTTCTGGAGATTGAGCTGGGAAGGAGATGAGGAGGGGATTCAGCTTAATTTTTTGTACCAAAATGCAGCTCCCATCTCCTACAATTCTCCATGGTGCACCCTCTCCAGGGAGTAAATTTTATGTTGGAGTAGGATTGTGGATGCCACAGTGATGAGGAAGACTCCTGGACACTCCAGGTGGCAGAGGAGATTCAGGGATTAAGTTGGACAATTAATTAATATTTAGGTTTTTTTTTTGAGACAGGGTCTCTCTCTGTAGTTCAGGCTGACTTTGAACTCACTGTGTAGCCCATACTGGCCTTGAACTCACAGTAATCCTCCCGGCTCAGTCTCCAGAGAGCTGGGATTATAGGCCTGTACCACACTTGGCAGCTGGACTCTAATGACACAGCCAACAACCACCTGTTTTAGCCTCATCCTTTATCCCCACTTCAAAAAGACCTGGCGCCTCCAGCTCTCAAGTGTTTCCCAGGTGGCAAGGCTTCTTCTTCTTGTCTCCTTCCCCACCTCTCCCCAGCCCTCCCCACTGCAGCCACACAGTTCAGCTGCAGGTTCAGCTTTGCAGCCTGACAAATTTATTACCAGGTGGCCTCTTTCACTGTGACCTTCAAAGTTTGCTGTTATCCCTGACATCTGCTGTTGCCTTTTCCCCCCACTGTTTCATCTGTGGCTCAGTGCCTGTTTTATTTGTTCACTCTCATTTTGGTGGAGTCGCAGTGGGGAGATGTGAATTTGCTGTATTTAAGCAGAAGTTTATTTGTTCATTTTGAAACTGAGTAAAATGAGGGCAGAGACCTTTACACGTGGTGAGTCAAGGACAGGGAAGGATGGGGAGACATATTTCTTGCTCCCAAGCAGTTTATGCCAGGATGAGGTTGGGGTGGGTGCTGAGGGACCCCCAACAGGCCCTTTTTTGGGATCCAATGGCAGTTATTACTTAGTGCTCAGATATCATAGACTTAGGGAACTGATTTCAAGTACCTTCAAGCTGTGTAAGACACTTTGCTCCCTGTGCCTCAGCTTCCTCATCTTACCACGCTGCAGGTCCCACCCGTAGGACATGCCAGGGTCCCAGAAGTCAAAGGTGGCTTTTACTATGATAACGATAGCTTCACCTTTTCCAAAGCAGGAGCCAGTTCTTGGAGGAGACCTGGTACAGAGCATGGATTGCTGCAGGGCCCTTTTCTTCCTCTGTCTTCTGACATCGCAGGGCACAACAAAAAGTAAGAGATCTCTGCTGCAAGGGCCGGCCCGGTCCAGGCTGTGTCTGTGATGTGGGAGGCAAAGACCTTAAGCCATGGGAGGTAGAAAGGGGCCATTTTCTGGGGAGCAGCAGTGTCTGAAGAAAACAAGAAATCTCTCAGGTTGGATGTGGCAGGCCTTAAACCTGGGGGCAGAGGTGGCTGAGGGTGCAGGCTGAGGGGGAGTCTGCCTCTTGCTCTTCACAGAGCCAACAATGTTCACAGGGATAACAAGGAAAGAGGTCCTGGACTGGATGCAGAGGATGGAGCAGCAGGTCAAGCGCCGGAAACCTTTTTCTCCTGATGAGTGAGTTGGCATCATCGTCATCTGCATAGTCAGCTTTACCTCCTGCCCCAACCCTGCACTCAACAGTGATCCAGGGCTGGTCTAGCATAAACTCAACCATGCATCTGTCTGGGCACAGTGGGGCATGCCTGTTATCCCAGCACTCTGAGAGGCTGAGGCAAGAAATTGCAAAACTGAGCCCCTTTTAGACAACTTAGCAAGGCTGTCTCAAAACAAAAATGTCTGGGTTTGTAGTTTAGATGTAGAACACCTCTGGGTTCCTTCTCTAGTACCTCAGGAGAAAAAAATTCTGTGCCTGTGTTCAGCATATATTTATCGAATACCTATGGGGTGCACACATAAATTGAGTATCTGCAGTGTGCAGGATAAACAGTCACAGCTC
Organism: Hydrochoerus hydrochaeris; assembly: GCA_004027455.1. Taxonomy (NCBI): domain Eukaryota; kingdom Metazoa; phylum Chordata; class Mammalia; order Rodentia; family Hydrochaeridae; genus Hydrochoerus; species Hydrochoerus hydrochaeris. The sequence continues at coordinate 284,998 of PVLA01000831.1, read as the reverse complement.
TCCTGGAGTTTATTATGTAGGATAGGGACACCTAACTGTCATGAACCTAAGTTCTGCATTTTCTAGAGTGAGTCTTCTGTAATTGTGGCTGTACTTTCTAGGGTCTGTGACCCTAATATTAAGCAGTTCTGGGGAGAGGTCAGTGCTGGTCATGCTAGTCACTGGCTGGGATGACAGGACACTTTGTTCATTGGGTCGGGGGAGCAGTCAGGAAACACTTCCTAGACTGGGACCTGAACAGAAGTTAGCTGGGAAAAGGAGATGGGTGGGGCGGAGGAGCCCAGAGTGACATGGTCTGGAGGTGGGAATGATGGGTTGGGGTTGGGGCTAAGAAGCCCTGTTCTCCCAGGCTCTGAGCCCCCTCCCCTGGTACCACCCCTGGCCCTGTGTTCTGCCTACAGCCAAGTTCATAGCCTGGAGGAGATGCTGCTGAATGCCACCTTGCTTGACAACAAGCTAAACTTGAGCACGAACACCATCCACTCTCTGGTCTTCAAGCTGGGCTGCAACTTCACTGGCCTTTCCTTGAGCAATGCTGCCCAGGAGAAGGTCCCCCAGGTCACAGACCAGGGCATGGGGTGGCAGTGCTGCCCCAAGTCCTGTGGGGATTTAAAGTCCAGGCTTTCCTGGGCCTCAAGGCCCTGCCCCTAGCCCAGGCTCCTTCCAGACTGGAGCCTCTTGTGCAAATCAGCAGAAAGGAAGGTGCTTGTGGCCCTCCAGGACAGTGTTTTCTTCCTGCCTTGGGCTGTCCCTGGGTGTGGGAAAGGACAGAACCCTGGCCCTTCTTAGCTCCCTGGCTGCCTGGTTGGTGTGGGATGCTGGGTGGGGAGATTGCTCCTTCTTGGGGCCCGAGCTGGTGGGGAAATCACCCAGATTCCAGCTGGAACAGCATGGCGGAAAACCTGAGGCTGGGGAGTCTGGAGGTTTCTGCAGGGAGTGGCCCCAGGAGGGAGCTGCCCAGGGAAACTTAGGGGTCTTAGGCAACTGGGCTAAGGCTGCCCATGGTCCCCACAGGCCCGGTCCCGGCATGCCATGCACTTCCCTGCAGAGCTGACCCAGGATGCCTGCTTGACCCCTGTCCAGCCCAGGGAGCTGCGGCTCATCTGCATCTACTTTTTTACCAACTCCTTTTTCCAGGTCAGCAGAAGGCACAGAGGAGGGCAGTACCTACACCTTCTGGGGCTCTGCAGTCATCCACACACTGTGGTGCCTGAGCTGGGCCTCCATTTCTTTACTGGCTATAGGGAGGTGTAGTTGCAATCCACAGGTGAAACTAAGAAACCCAAATTATAGATGCCTGTGCAGGAGGCAGGTGCAAGGCACAAGGTCTCTCTCCTGAGAGAACCCTCCACGTGGCACCTAGCCCAGGACCCTGGAAAAGTAATGTTAGCACTAGGGCAATTGTGACCATGGAGACACACAGCAGTGGATGAGTCAGGGTGGGTTGGGGCCAGAAGGGCTTCTGGAGAAGATGCCCTTCAACCTAAGCTTTGAAAATGAGCTGGGATAGTGACAAGGTGAAAGGATGAAGTTGGGTTGCAATGGACAGATTGGAGGTGGGTGGGATGCTGAGCTGAGACTGCACCTGCCACTTGGACACCTGGAGGCCACGCTGGTTTCTTGCTGTGGAGGAGGGGCTGGAAGCAGGGTGCAACCTTATCCATACACCACCCCCAACCCTGCTGCCACTTAACCCTTGTTCCTGTGCTTCAGGATGACAGCAACTCATCTCTGCTCAATAACTATATTCTGGGAGCTCAGCTGGACCAAAGACACGTGAAGAACCTCAGGGAGCTGGTCAACATCAGCTTTTGGCACAACCAAAGTTTGGTACTATCGGGGGCGCCCACATTTCATCCTATCCCATGTTCCCTCTGTGGCTGCCCTGTTGAGTGTTGGTTTGGCTCTAAGATTAGACTCAATGTTCAGATTGGTTTGACTCAGAGCTGTGGTGCCACCTTGCAAAGAAAGTGCCTTAAACCCATCACACAGTGAGAATTCCTGCCAAAGGAATGAGAAAGAAGCTTCTGGTCATTGCACCCATTCATCAGGATTTTTCTACTTGCTGGTGATAGAAAACCATCACAAGCCAGTTTATGCATGAAGGGAATTTTATTAGCTTTTATGAATGAAATGTCCAGCAATTGCTTTGGTTCCATCATGGCTCACACTGTCTCCATCTCTCAGCAGTAGTTTCTTGCTTTGGTTTTCTTCAGTGGCAAGGTGCATATTGAAGTAACAGTCTTCCTTGCCCTTTTCCCAGAAGGCTTATCCTCACCAGTGCAAATCAAGATTCCAGGATTCTAAGATTCCAAATGGGTCACGTGCCCAGGGAGATGAGACGTGTGAAGTCACAGAGTGCACTCCCAAAGGGAATGTAGTGCAGATGCTGGCCACTGGGTGGGCACAAGCCCGATGCCCTGCTTCTCTGTCCCTGGCATCTCTGGAAAGCCCAGAGCACTGCTCTGCTCTGTCTAACATGCAGCTTTGTGAGGATAACTCTATACTCTCTTGTGTGTGTGTGTGTGGGGGGGTACTGGGAATTAAACTCAATAGTGTTTGCACTGAGAGTCATGCCCAACCCTTTACAATTTTTTGTATTTTGAGACAGGGTGTCACTAAGTTGCTCAGATAGGACTCCAACTGATACTCCTACCTCAACCTCCTGCCAAAGTCCTCCTGCCTCAGCCTCCCGGGGTGCTGGGATTATAGGCATGCATTACCAGCACTCAGCTTCTGTACTCTACTTCACCACTGTCCTTTCCTTGCAACTGCTGGCCTTTGCCACTTCAGTACCCTCTACCGGAATGAAAATCAAATCCTCTGAGGCCTTGGCACTAGCTTCCACCCCACGGTACCCTGATACAACCCTGTCATTTTCCAAGCCCTCTACCACCTGGGTGCCTGTGACAGAGTGTCTGTGTCTCACACTGGGCCTGGGCCTGGATAATGCATACTTCCCACTGATGGGCAGGAAGGAAAGGGTCAACTGCATACAAGGCTAGTGAGGTACTTGTGATGCCCTGGTGCCTTTTGTTTCCCACCAACTTGGGGCCTGGGCCTGAATCATCCCACTTTTCAGATGGATAAACTGAGACCCAGCAAAGTTTGCTGACTTGCTTAGGACCCTCTGTGAGCCTGTGGTGGAGGTGGGGCTGGCCTGGGACCATCAAAGCCCAGCCAGTGCCTTGTCAAGTGTTGACAAGTGTACATTTGAGTCTCCTGTGACCTGTGGGACTCCCCACATCCTGACCTATGGCCCCTCTCTGTACCCCTGGGACTGACCCCTCGTCTCCCCCCAGGCAGGCTACACTCTGACCTGTGTCTTCTGGAAGAAGGGAGCCAGCAAGTCCCGCTGGGGGGCCTGGAGCCCCGAGGGCTGTCACACGGAGCAGCCCTCACCTTCCCAGGTGCTGTGCCGCTGCAACCACCTCACCTACTTCGCGGTTCTCATGGTAGGTGCACTTCCAGCCTGGTAAGGGATCAGAGCCGCAGAGTGCCCAGGATGTGTGGCAGAGGGAAAAACAAAAGCTGTTATAAGAAAATCCAACTCAGATTGGTTTTACACACACACACACACACACACACACACACATGCACAGTGGTTCATGTTGCTGAAAAGGTTGGGTTAGGCTTCAGGCAAGTATTGATTCAGAGGGCTGAATATTCCTAAGACAGGACTTTGTTCTTCACCTGTGCCTGCCCCATGCCGGCTTAGCCCTCAGGCATGATCTCCTGTCAGGATAATAATAGGACTGCAGGCAATCCCAAGCTCATCCTCTCCTAGCTTTCAGGCTGGTGGGACCACAGTCTCTGTTACCCAGCGTTGCCAGCCAGAGCCTGCAGAGTGGGATCTACTGGCTTGATGTGTGTTTTGTGCTGTCTCTTGAGCCAATCTCTACAGGCAGGAAGAGGAAGGACTCTGCCAGGCCCCTGTTCACACTCCGGTGTGCGTGCAGAACAGAGGAGGGGCATTTGCATAGCTGGGAGCTGTGAAAGGCAGAAGACACTGTCTGCCATGGCCTCTGTCTGGCTAGGACTGGGCCTGGCTGGTGGGGAACAGGAAGAGGAGGCCTTCTGACAGAGCCTGGAAGGGCACCTCCGTGTTTTGGGCCTGCAGCCCCTCATCCCTCCCACAGCAACTGTCCCCAGCTCCGGTGCCTGCAGAACTGCTGGTGCCTCTAGAGTACATCTCCTTCGTGGGCTGCAGCGTCTCCATCGTGGCCTCGCTGCTCACCATCCTGCTGCACCTCCATGCCAGGTACTCTGTCTTGGCACTGGCTTCCCGGTCTGTGGCTGGCCCACACCCTGCTTTTCCACCTGGGCTCCTGCTCAGCCCTGCAGACCGGTGGCTGCTGATGGCTCCCTGCTCCATCCACCTCAGTGTCCCCATTATTGTGCATCTGTGAACCCAGGGGGTGGCACTGTCTGAGTGATGTCCCCAGGCCGTGCTCTCTCCTGTAGGAAGCAGAACGACTCCATAAGACGCATCCACGTGAACCTGCACATCTCGGTGGTGCTGCTGAATGTCGCCTTCCTCCTGAGTGCTATGCTGGATGTGCCCGCTGGGGCTGCATGCGTGGCGCTGGCTGCTGTCCTGCACTACGCACTGCTCAGCTGCCTCACCTGGATGGCCATTGAGGGCTTCAACCTTTACCTTCTCCTGGGACGTGTCTACAATGTCTATATCCACCACTATGTGCTCAAGCTCTGTGCCCTGGGCTGGGGTGAGCCAGTACCCTCCTCTCATGCCTGCCGAGGCCTTCACTCTTGGTCCTCTGTTCCTCAGCAGTGACCCCTCTGTAAATGCAGCCATTGTCCCTTTCACACCCATCACTGCTTTGTGTATTACTAGTTTCATCAGCACCTGCACCTCCATCAGCACCATTTCCAACACCGTGGCTTCTAACCACCTCTAACCCATCACTACTGCTATGACCGCCACCATCTCTTCCACCTCCAGTGGCACCATCAGCTCCGGCACCAGTGGCTCCAACCCTCCACCATAGTCACTTCCTCCACCTCGGTGTCCGACCCACCATCACCCCCCCAGCCCCAGTCCCACCTTCACTTCCAACAGCGCCACCTCTGCCTTAACCTCCACCACCCCAGCTCCGTCACTACCATTTTCATCACCACTTTCCTGTCTTCCATCATCACCTCTGCCCGCCTCCTCCTCATTATCACTGTCTCTGTGGCTGTGGTGCCAATGTCACTGTCTCAGCCCCTTTCTTTATTATCTTTAGTTTTTCACTAGGTTCCTCCCTCTCTCCCACTACTCCTTGCCATCATGTCCCCATCATGACCACCGCTACTGCCATTCCCATTCTGTCCTAGAGCTGTCACTAGTGTCACCTTGGGGAAGTTTCAGGAGAGCCTCTAACTCTAATCCCTGATGCCACCGAAATCAAAACACCTCTGTCTCCAAGCCCTCGGGCTCATTGCTCTCAGGTTGGACCACATGCAGGGGCCGGAGCTCAGCACAGTCTCCTTCCCCCTCTCTTGCCAGTGCAGTTCTCTGTTCCTAGGCCCAGGGACAGGGCCAACTGTCTCTGGGGTCTTTTGATCCTGTGCCCCAATCCAGGCATCCCGGCGTTCCTGGTGCTGCCTCTCCTCACTGTCAAGGCGAACCCAGTGTACGGACCCCGCACGATCCCCGTCTTTAGCAGCCAGGAAAATGACACCAGCTTCCAGAACGTGTCCATGTGAGTGCCCCGGAAGAAGGGCCACCCAGGCTGGTACTTGAGGTGGTGTCTCATAGGCAAGGCCCTGGCTGAGGGGCAGTAAGGGAGCCACGGCTTAGATAGGGGAAGCTTTGGTGGGGGGCTTTGCCCACCACTTCTGCTGGATCCAGGTGTCTCCTGAAGAAGGAAGGTGGTGTTCTGTTCCAGGACAGGACAGGACAGAAACCAGCACTTGCTGACACCGCTAGGTCCTGGAGGCACATGGACACCCCCCCAGCATTGCCCTCCAGTTGTGAACCACTGTGTGGTTTGGCCTACATCTGACAGCTCTGCCTTCAGACTTCTAGGTTTTGTTGGCACCTGCATAGGCACAGGGCATAGCCAGGCCCCTCAGCCTACTAGTGGGACAAGAGTTAGTGCTTGGGGCTGGCACTGGGGGTGGGCACACTATGGGGTCAGGGGTCAGCATGTGTATGGCTTGGGGGAGGCAGTGGAGCTGGGCCTGGGGGTGGGGTTTGACTACAGCCTCCTCTGTCCTGAGGTGTTAAACCTTGTGTTATCAGACCACATTTCCAACCACTGACATAAGAAACGGCCACGGCCCTCTAGCCTTCATGTCTTTTTTGACCAATGGCAGCTTGGGATGGCTGAGGGCTGCCCTGTGATTGCCTGAGGATGAGCCGTTCACTGCTTGGCCAGGGGACCCTGTTTTATAGTCAGGGCAATTGAAGTTCTGTTTGAGAACCAGCCCAGGGAAATCGAGGTACTCAGTATAGAGTTGGAGCTTGGTCACGGCAGCTGGGTTTAGCACTGTGGTCCTCCACTGCTGCCCCCGTTCAGCTTCAAGGTTCACTATGGGCTTGGAGCAGAGTTGGGGAGGTAGATCGGCCTCCTCACTCAGAGGTCAGGTTTCTGTCTCCATGGAAATGTGACTTAGCACCCCTCAGAGATGTATTTTGTTATGGAACATGTGGTATGAACTAAAGAGCAGGCCTGGTGGCACATGTCTATGATCTCAGCACTCTAAGAGGCTGAGGCAGGAGGACTGCAAATTTGAGTCCTGGTTAGACAAATTAGAAATTTAGGGAAACCCTGCCTCAAAATGAAAAATAAGAAAGGGCTGGGATGTAACTCAGTGAGAAGGCCCTGTATTCAACCACTGGTTTAAAGAAAAACAGCAACAGGGTTTAAGTGACATGTGACATGTTCACAAGACAGGAAGCACATTATATATGAGCACTGGGGGCCTCACCCTAGACCGGCTTTTCCCTGGGACTCCCTCACGGTCCCACCTCAGGAAACTGTTACTCTGGCCCCTGAGACTTGCTCTTTTTCAGTTCAAACATCACTCACTACAAACATATGCATTCCACAATACAAATGACAGTTTTAAAAACAACTCAAGCTGGGCTCGGCGGACACATGCCTGAAGTCCCAGCACTCTAGGAGGCTGAGGCAAGAGAATCACAAGCTTCAGCCCAATCTGGGCAATTTATCAACTTAGTGAGACTCTTTCAAAATCAATCAATCAATCAATCAATCAATAAATTCATTCTGGGGATTTAACTCAGTGTGAAAGCCCTGGGTTCAGCCCCTCAGTTTTCTCATCTGTGTCAATGGGCTAGTTAGGTACTTGCTCAGTGGTTATCACCATGAGGCAGGACAGCCTGTGACATAGGCACATGACCTGGTGTCCCACGGGGGTGAGAAGAGAACCTGTCCAGAGGCATGTGAGGACCAGGCCTGGGCTGGTCAGGTGTCTGGCTGTGCTGAGCCTGTGGGGATGGGGCTCCCTGCCCTGTCTGTACCCTGCTCTGGCAGGAAGCCACCCCTCACCATGCTGCTCGGTGACCCAGAAGGATGTGCCAGCCAGTCTAGGTGGGAGAGGCTGCTGCAGCGGGGATTTGGCTGCACTGAGAAGGCAGAAGGCAGATTTCCAGGAGAGAGGACCCGGGCCCCCGACCCAGTAGGGTGTCGTACACAGTGGCATGAAGTTGGCCATGTAGAGGGGAGGAGTTGGGTGGAGCAGGAGGGAGAAGCAGAGTTTTCAGCTGGGGAAGGTGCACAGCCTGGCAGATGAGAGGGGCTGGGAGCGCAAGGGTGCTGTAGAGAAAGACCGAGGTGGACGGTGGCCTTGCTGGAAAGCTAGCCCAAGGGCTTCTCCGTGTGTACTTTCGGGCAAGAAACAATGGTTGGAGTGGTGAGGTGGGCACATTGGCAGGCTGCAGCTGGGCATGGTGGCACATGCCTGTATTCCCCCAAATCTGAGAGGCTGACACTGGAGAATTGCATGTTTGAGCCCAAGGTCACAGAGTGAGATACAGAGCTAGGCCTGTATCATCCTGGGCAAGTGAGTGACTTAGCGAGAGCCTGCCTGAAGATAAAAAAATAAAGCAAAACAAAAAAAGGGCTGAGGACGCAGTTCAGTGGGAAGGCCCTGGGTTCAAATCCCTATAATAGCAGCAGTAACAGCAACAAAAGAAAAAAGAAAGAGAAAGAAAGAATAGAGGAAAGGAAGGAAGGAAAGAACAGAACAGAAAACAAAAGAACAAAATGAGGCAATCCAGGGGCTCAAGCGCACTTGGCCCCTGCTGGTCTGAGAGCCGTCCCGGTCCTGGTGCTCTGCTCATCTCGCGCAGGTGCTGGGTGCAGAACTCCTTGGTGCACGGTGTCCTGGTCATGGGTTACGGTGGCCTCACGACCCTCTTCAACCTGGTGGTGTTGGCCTGGGCACTGAGAGTGCTGCGAAGACTGCGGGTGCGGAAGAAGGGGCCTGGCCCCAGGGCCTGCCGTGACATGGTCACTGTGCTAGGCCTTACTGTGCTGTTGGGCACCACCTGGGCCTTGGCCTTCTTCTCCTTCGGTGTCTTCCTGCTGCCCCAGCTCTTCCTCTTCAGCATCTTCAACTCACTCTATGGTAGGCAGGGCCCATGGGGCTCTTGGGGAGCCCACTGGGGTTGTAGAGTCTGGCATGGTGTTTACTACCCAAAGGGCAAGTGCAAGGCTATGTCCACAGCTCCATGTGCCAAGCTGGCAGCAAGTGGAGATGGCAGCATCCAACCTGTCAGGCCACTGGTGGGTCTCATGTCTTGAGCCCACCTTTTCTACACCCCAACAGGGAGCGTTTCTGTAAGGTACTCCTAGGGCCCAGGGAAACCCTGTTCATCCCAGTCACAGAGGCCCTTGGGTCCTGGGCATGGGCCCTGTCTGACCAACACCAGGCCCACTAATCTACCTTTTCTTGCAGGTTTCTTCTTCTTCCTGTGGTTCTGCTCCCAGAGGTACCGCTCAGAAGTGAAGGTCAAGGCAGAGATGGAGGCATTCAGCTCCTCCTAGATCATCACTAACCCAGGCTGACCTGAAGCCCCAGCCTTTCTGGAGCCTGCAGCCTGAGGCTCTGGCTCCCCCCAGAGGCTGGACACCAACGCCTCCATTCTCTCCAGCTCCAAGGCCTGCTGCAGGGCAGGCCCAGCCCACCTGAGGGCAGCACAACTGGCCAGGCCTGTGGGCAGAGTATGTATGGCCTGAGTGCTGTTCTAGGCCTAGCTCTGCATCTCACTCTGTGACCTTGGGGCTGTCGGTTTTTCGTGGACCCTCAGTTTTTACGTCTGAGACATAAAGGGAAGAGGCCCTGTCCTGCCTAACCTGACAGCTTTGTGAATCGTGAATAAGATGGGGGGTATTAGTGGGGGTTCACCCCATGACCTATGCCTAAGGCCGTTTTTCCTTTAACTGTGAAATGATAACAACATCATCTCCCAGCCCACCTCCCCGGTGATTGGGAAGTCCAGTCCTTTCCAGAGCCACCTCTGGGTGTTCTGAGAGCTCCATGGCATTTTAGACCAGCAGCCCAGGCCAAGGGCCTCCTTGTGGTCAGAGCAGATGTTTCCTTCCCTGAAGCTGAGCCACCTGGGCCTCAACGACCTGGCTAAGGATGACTGGGCTGTTAAATGATGGGCCTGAGAGTTCTAAGCCCCAGATTCAGAATCACCATTGTCCTGGGCCTGGCTGGCTGAGCAAGAGGGAGACAATGCGCATGAAGCCCATGCCTTTCCTAGGATGGACGTCAGGGGGCGCTGGTGGCCTGTGTACAGAGGCATTAGCCTCACGATCGCATCTGGAAATGCTACCTTCACCGCCTGTGGATCTGATGCAGTCTGTCATCCCCAAGAATGCACCAACTGAGTGATGGAAGGAGGAAACTCTAATCCTGTTTACACATCCAGTTGTCTCTTTCCCCAGTGCAGCTGTCTGCGCTCTCAAGGGTTTGTGGCCAGGCTGGCTGGGGCAGACTCTCAGGGACCTACCCCGACATCAGAATTTATGACCTTGAACCTCACAGCAAGGGAACTGGAGCTGGGTCTATGTCCTGCCAGGGTTTCCTTTGCTTGTCTGTACGTTTCTGGATGCAAATAGCTCCTTAGCAGCTGGTGAATGCTGTGGGCTCTGGGGCCAGGCTGCCTGGGCTCTGGTGTCAGCTCTGCCCCTTGCTAGCTGTGTGAGGCAGATGAGTCACTAAATCTCTCTGTGCCTTAGTTTTCCCATGTGTGTGATAGAGCCAGTAGTAATACCTATTTTGAAGGTTAAGTAAAAGAATGCATACACAGAGGCTTAGCCCAGAGTTAGTATTCAGTACATGGATATTACTGCTTTGTGATTATTATTAACAGTGTTAGCTGGGTCTCTGAGGCCCACCTGTCTCACCCCAGGTTCAGATCTATGCAACTCTCACCTCTCCCTCCAGGTTTTTTGGCCCCTGCTGTGCTATTTCCCACTGAGCACTGTCCCCAGGCTGTCACCACGTCTCCTGTCTCCCAGCTCCTCAGTCTCTGGTGGCCCGGTGTTTTGTGTTTATCTCCAGCTGCATCATAGAGAAGGCCTCTTTCCCACACTGACTCTGGGCAGTGTGGCATGTCCCCATCAAAGTGCCCTAGGTTAGGCAGCACCCAAAGGTGGGTCTCCTAATCATGCCCATTAGAATACTGAGGTCTCAAAGCAATTCAGGCAACTCCTGGATTAGGTGACTGAGGTTTCCAAGGAGGCTGGGTCTGAAGCCCCATGGAGCAGGGCCCTGCTGAGGACCCCCCAACCTGATCTTGAGACCCTGGCAAACCTGAGTAAAGATGTGGCCACAGTGAAAATGGTTTGGTTTAGTGCTTCTCAGAAAACCCCAAGCGTGTGGCCTTGAGATTTATCAGGGTCCAGGCTCTGGGTGGGGACCATTTCCTGGGACCTCCACTCACTGCCAGCACTCCCAGGAGAGTCCTGACCCAGCTCAGACAGGGCACTGGGGCCACCTCTTGGGGGCTTCTGGGAAGAAGGAATGGGGTACGTTCTGGGGCCAATGTTCAGAGAGGGCTGGGCTCCCTGTGGTGGCACTTGGAGAAGGGATGACAAGGGACCACCGGTGAGGGCTCTCTGTGTGGTTTGTTTGTGTTGTTCCAGAAAGGTGCAAGTCGAAGGGTGCGGGGGGAGCACAGCTCAAAGAAGGGTACAATTCAAGTTGAGCTGAGTGTCTTATACATCTGCTTTTATTCTGGCTGAGTCGGGCAGCCCTGCTTGAGAAGAGCACAGCCTCAGAGCTGGGGCTGCAGATTCTTTATTCTTCAAATCAACCCAACCGGTGCCAACCGGCAGCTCTGCTGCCTCCCAAGTGAGTCCCCCACTCGAGGCCCAGCTGAGGCTTGTCCTTCTGCTCCCATTTCTCGCTAAGACCACCGTCAGAACTGCTAGGGGTCTGCCCTGGTGCTCCCAGCACCCTGCCACATGTCCCACAAGCTTCCCCACAGCCCTCCCTGCCTCTCCACTCCCAGTTCCAACCTGGAAGCCCGAGGGAATTTTCCATCCTGCAGCATACCGTGTCCTTCAACTTGAACCCTTCCCACTCCCTCTGTCACTGCCAAATTGTTGAGGGGGGGGGGACTTGAAGGTCCAGGGGGTCTGACTTGTGCCTTCTTCTACCCATCTACCCTTACACTTTGCCTCGTCCTTCTCTGTCCTGCCCCCCCAAACTGTTTTCAGCTCCAGAGTAGTTTCTTTCTCATCTTTGGGCCTTCTCTGCCTGGCACACTGTCCCCAGTGCCTTACATCTGCAGAGGGACAATGGGGTAGCCTTATAGCCTCAGCTCTATGCAGCCCCACCAGGCTGAACCAGGACGTGGTCCCTGACTCCAAATCCAGGGCAAGGCCCTCTTTCTGCTCCCTCCCTGCCATGACAGAAGTTGTCCCCTGTGTTACAACTGTCCCCATCTGCTAGCCTTGGAGTGTTTTGGAGGCAGATGTTATGTCTCATTTGCTTATTCATCCATCACGTAATTGTTAAACATGTATATTTTGGGCCCTGCACTAGTTGCCAAGGTCATATAAATGAGCAAGTCCTTTTAGTGTGCATGAATGTCCTACAATAAGCAATTTAGCAAATACACAGAAAATCTGACAGGTGAAGATGTGCTATGAAGGAGAATAAAGCAGGGTGAGGGGGAGAGAGTGGCAGGGAACTCTGCTGGATTTCAGCAGAGGGACACTGGCGAGCAGCCTCAGTGTGCTGGGTTTGGGAGTGCGGGAGAGGGTCAGCTAGCTGGCCTGAGCTGGATGCTGCCTGAAGAGGAGCTGGTTCAAGGCTGGAGTCCCGCAAACTTTTTCCACGTTGGTGGTGAACTTTGATGGAGCTGGAGATGAGACAGAAGGGAAGCAAACCTCCTCTGAAATAAAGCTCTTGAGGCCTCTGGTTGGGGTACCCTCTGTACGTAGGAGGAAGCCAAGTCTAGGTGGAGGAAAAGTTGCCTAGGCTAGGTCAGGAGGATCCTGCAGAGTAGGAGAAAGCAGGCAGCTTCTATGTGAAACTTTCCAGTCTGGGGAGGCTGGCTGCCAGGTGCGAGGGTCAGCAGAAATGAAAGACTCAGCAGGTGTATGCCCCCAGCAACAGAATAGAGACTGGCTACACGAGAGACACTTAGAAAAATAAAAGATGCAATTACAAAGATGAACGTATTAAAACAAGTAGAGTTAAAGAGGGAGGTTTGGGAGAAAATGGACCTTAAGTCAGTAAACAATAAATAAGTTGAATAGAGAATGAGCCAAAAGTTATTTATAAAGAATAAAGTGAAGAGAGATAAGAAGTTGAATCATACAAAGAGTGATTCAGAGGTATAAAGAATAGAATGAGAAGACCTTACATATTAGCATCACAGAAGAAGGAAAATAAAGGAAATGGAAAATAGGCAACATTTGAAGCTAAAATGGTATTAACTTTTCTAGGGACGATGAAAAACAGATCCATAGAATCAGGAAACATGAAGTGTCTGAGGCTTAATATATAAAAATAAATCCATGTTTATATACATTTTATTGAAACTACAGAATGCCAAAGGCAGAGAGATGATGAAAGTCGCCAGTGAAAAAGGACAGATTGTCTCCAGAGGGATGACAGAATGTGAGCTGACTTCTCCGAGGCCACGAGAGAGACTGACTGGAATTATACCTTTAAAGTGAAGAGCAAATAAAGGTCAATTTAGAATTATGACCACCAAAAGATCTTTTCAAGAACAGAGACAAAAGAAAAAATGCATTTCTTTTAACATGTATAGGTAAAGAAAAGCTGAGAATGGTCTAAAGAAACTTCAAAAAGATGTACTTCAAGAATGAAAATGATTCCAGAAGGTCAGTCTGAGACGTAAGAAGAGGGTTGAACATAAAAAACAGAAAAAGTAGGGAAAGCCCAGTAAATAATCATATGTATGAAATAATTTCTCTTCTCCCCTCCCTCCTTTCTTTTCTCTTTTCCCTCTCCTTCTGTTTCTCTTCCTCTCCCTCCCTATTCACTTCCCTTCTTCCTTCCTTCCACACTGGGGATTGAACCTGGGGTCTTAGATGTCTAGCAAGCACTCTGTGACTCAGCTACACCCCCTGTCCTGAAATGACTGTTTCACTTGTGATGTGGAAGAAAGACTGATCTGAAATGTTGGAAAGCAATAGCATAGAAGTCAGGGAGGTAAAGCCTGCACTACAGTGTTCTAAATGCCTTGTATTGGAGATTGCCGTAAGTGCTGTAGTTTGGATATGGTTTAAATGTACTTCCTAAGGATTTATATGGTAGAAGCTTGGTCCCCAGCATCGGGATGTTGATAGCTGGTAGAGTCCGTAAGGGGGGAGGCCTAGTAGGAGGTATCAGGTCGTGGGGGTTTCATTATCCTTGAAAGAGATTCACTTGGCTCTCATGGAACCTTAGCCCATGAGAGTGTGTCCTTAGGAACAGGGCAAGTCTTTCCTCCTCTGTCTGTCCGTGCGCTTGCCTCTGTGCCGTCATCACCGTGAGACCCTGGTCAGAGGCTCTGTCAGTGGAACCACCTGGTCTTCAGCTTTCAGCCTCAGAAACTATGGGTGAAATAAGCTCTTTTTTCTTTGTAAAATATCTAGACTCCATAGTTTAACAGTGGAAAACAGCTCAATACAATTAGATATTGGGAATTAAATATATATGATAAAAACTTCAAGAATAACAAGTAAAACTAAAATTTGTATATTTTGTTCTAACAGACAGAAAAAGTGTCATAGGAAAAGCAAAAAAAGGTAACTCAATTAAAAAAAAGACAAGAAGGGAGAAAAATAAACAGAGAAATTGGAACTAGTAGAAATCCAAGAGATAGTACAACTTATCTAAATATATAAATAATTATAATAAAAATAAATGGACTCACATAATCCCAGCCACTCAGGAAAACAAGGCAGGAGGATTGCAAGTTCAAGGCCATCTTGGACAAGATAGCCAGGCTCTACCTCAAAAAGTAAAATACAATAAAAGGACTAATCTGACTAGTTAAAAGGTAAGAGATTTTAAGATTGAATGCAAAAACATAATCCAGATATGTAGTGCTCATAAGAAATACAGCTCCAGAAAAATGACATGGGAAGTTTGAAAATGGATGAATCAAGGTATATGAGGGAAAATGTCATCAAATGGGAGCCTGTATAGCTCTTCTGATATAAAACAAAATAGATTTGAAAACGAGACACATCAATAGGTATAGAGAAGATCAGAACATAATTATGAAGTATTTAATTTACCAGAAATATGTAATACAATAGCCTCAAAAGATACAAAGCAGCCTGATGTGCTGAACATATGCCAGCAATCCCAGCACTTCGGGAGGCTACGGCAGGAGAGCCAAAAGTCCAAAAAGTTTAAGTACCTGGGCAACTTAGAAAGAACCTACTTAAAAAAAAAGTTTGGTTTTTTTTTTTTGTTTTTTTTTTTTAAAGGCCTAGAGATGTAACTCAATGCAAAGGCTTGGGTTAATTTCTAGTATTAAAAAAAAAGGAAAAGAAAACCATGGATCTTAAAGTAAAAATTAAAGAAGGAACTAAAAAGAAAACCTAAAGTGTTAGCTATACAATGTCCATGGATTGAAAGACTCAATATTGTTAAAAGGATGATCTCAAATTAGAGAGATTCAATAAAATTCCAGCCCTAATCACAAGAGACTCCTGGACCACAAAGTTCAAAGGCAGTTCAATGGAACAAAGAATAATGGTTTCAAAAAATGGTACTGAGCTAGACATGGTGGCTTATGCCTAAATTCCCAGCACTAGTGACGCTGAAGCAGGAGGATTGCTGGGACTTCAAGCTCAGCCTGGGCTACATAGAGAGTTCAGAGGCAGCCTGAACATACAGCAAGACCTTGTCTCAAATTCAAAAACAAAAACAGTAAAAATCCATATGCACAAAATACGAGCCTTGACCCACATTCAGAGCTATAGACAAAAACTGACATTAACTGAATCATGACCTAAATGTAAAATCACAGCATTCTAGAAGAAAGCATAGGCAAAAGTCTTAGTGACCTTGATTTGCAAATATTTCTTAGGATACAAAAGCCTGCAAAAATTAATGAATTAGACTTTATTAAACACTTTGCTTTTCAAAAGATACTCTTAAGAAAATGAAAAGGCAAATTAAAAAGTGGAAAAAGTTGCAAAACATGCTTGAGAAAGTATCCAAAATATATAAAGAATTCTGACAACTTAAAAATGAGAAAACAAGCCAATAAAATGGATGAAAGATTTGAACAGGTATTTCGCAAGAGATTGGATGAAGGTAGAAAAAAAAGCACGCTGTTTTTTTTTTCCCATTGTGCTCTAGGCAACTTTAACCATAAGGGAAATGTAAATTAAAACCATAATGGCATTAAAATACAAAAAAGATAAATCAGTTCTGGTTTCCTATGGCATAATAGCACAACTACTAATTACACCCATCTATGACATGTCAAAATGACTCAAAAAGAAGACCATGAAATTCTCAACACACACAAAAAAAATCCAAGTCTGAAGAAATGAAGGTGTTTATTACTCTGTTTTGATTTATTACACATTGTACACACATATCGGATTATCTTAATGTAATTGTAGCTATTTGAGAGGCTGAGACAGGAAGATTACAAGTGAAAGTTTGGCAGGGCAACCTAGTGAGATCCTGTCTCAAGGTAAAATTTCAAAAAGGTCAGAGATATAGGTCAGTAAAGTGCTTGCTTGGGCTCAGTCTCCAGTACCAACTGAAAAAAATTCTCAAAATGCCCCATAAAGATATATGTAAAAAAACCCCTCAAGGGATGACATTCTGTATGTCTGACAGTAAACTACTTAGAGCGCAAACAAAACCCCCTGAGCTTTACCAAATGTTGACAAGGATGTGGAGCAACTAAAAGTTTCTTATAAATATATCAATTGCAGGAATGAGAAATGGTATATTTGCTTCAGAAATGAGTTTGGCAGTTTCTTCTAGGTTAAATATACATCTACCTTACAACCCAGAAATCCTACTCCAAGATATTTACTTGGAGAAAGAAAAACATGTTGATGCTAACACCTGTATGGAAATATTTTTAAAAGCAGCAGCTCTGTTGAGATAATACCTCATATAGCACATCATCATCCCGTTACAAATGTATACCTCAGTGGTTTTTAGTATATTCACAAAACTGTGCAACCATTATCACTACTTAATTTTAGAACTTTTCATTGTTTCAAAAAGAAACTCAAAACTTACCTGCTTTGTTCTTTTTCCAGACTCTCATTACTACTAATCCACCTCTGTCTTCAGGATTTGCCTATTTCGGATTTTACATATTCATAGATTTATCCACGTTAGAAGTGGAATCTTTTTATTTCTGGTTTCTTATACTTAGCATGTTTTCCAGGCTTGTCCATGCTGTAGTGTGTATCAGAACTTTATTCCTTCTCATGTCAGAAAAATATTCCATCGTGAGTATACCATGTTTCATTTGTCCGTTCATCTGTTGGTGGCTCTTTGGATTGCTTCCAATCTGGTTATTATGAACAATACTATAGTGAATAATAATGTACAAGCTATTGTGTGGCTGACTATGTTTTTGATTCTCTCAGGACTAGGAGTAGAGGCCCACGGGGTCTAGGAATCATAGGATAACTCAATTTTATTGTTTTGAGGAATTATCACATTTTTTCAAAATAGCTGTGTCATCATTTGTTTTTGACTTCCATCGGGAAGGTGGCTGTCAGGTGGGAGAAAGATGAACTTCATTAACTGTGGTCTGTTATTAATGAAACACTTCTACTGTGTTCACTGCATGGCAGACACTGGGAGGGGCATTTTATATTCCAACTAGCAGTGTATGAGGATTCCACTTTCTCCATGTTCTCACCAACACGTGTGATCATCTGTCTTTTTCATTGTAGCCACATAATTCCTTTATGTAGACATAAAGGAGTTGTACACAAATATTTACCCAATGCTTTATTCACACCCTCCCCAAAGTAGAAATAGCCCAAGTGCACATGGATTAGATAAACAAACAGTGAGACTCATACATTAGAATGACATGGATGAATCTCAGAGTCATTGCACTAAGTGACAAAAGTCAGACACGAAAACTATGAATGATCCCACTTGCAAGACATTATAGAAAATGCAGAATATGGGGACAGAAAACAAATGGACCAGAGGTTGCCAGAGATGGAGTTGGAGAAGGGATTGAATACAAAGGATCACAAGGGAATTAAAAAAAAAGAAAAGCCTTAACCTGTTCTATGCTTACTGAAAAGTTGCAGATAACCCCAATATTTCCCATACATTCACATCCAATTTCCCTATTATGAACACCTTGTGTTAGTTTGGTACAATGTCAGCATTATTCACTGGAGTCCACACTTTATTCAGAGTTCAGCTTTTCTGTATTGTCCCCTTTCTGCTCTAGGATCTTGACTAGGTGGCACATTCTTTTGAGCTATCATGTCTCCTTAGGTTCCTCTTGGCTGTGACAATTTTTCAGACTTTTTGGTTTTCGATGACTTTGAAAGTTATGAGAAACAGGTCAGGCATTTTAGGATGTCCTTCAGTTAATGTTTGTCTGGTGTTTTTCTTCTGCTTTGACTGGGACTGCTGATTTAGGGGAGAGAGAACCCAGAGAAATGTCACTCCTGTCACAAGCTATCCAAGGAACAAACTATCTAAGAGCTTGCTAATGTGATGTTGATCTGGACCACCTGGGTAGGTAGAGTTTCTCAGGACTATAAGAAACATAATATTACATATTTTGATAGTGGTTATCACATAACTGTATTTATCAAAACTCACAGAACTGTTCATTTAAAAAGTGGATTTAATCACTTAAATTTACTTCAATAAACCTGATTTTTAAAAATTGATAGAAACTCATAAGTCTACCATCAGCATCAGATATTTCAAATGCATCTCTTAATTATTAATGGAAAAGATGAAAAATAGCCAAGACGTAGAGGAATTGGATGGCACGAGTAACAGCTTCATCTAATGGACAGTAATTGAATCCTGCATCCTGCAGTCAGATTCTTTCCAGGCACTCATGGACCATTTACAGCAATCAATTGTATCCTGGCTTAGAAAGTAAGCTTCAAAAAAATCAAGGAGAGGACATTCTTTGGTCACAATGATGTGCAGTCAAAAGATAAAAACAAATATGATTTTAAAAATTATCGTGTATTTGGAAATTTTCCTAGGGATAGACAAATTGACCAAAGAAGAGGGGAACCAAAAAGAATGTGGAACTCTGATCTAGGGCAGGGGAAACTTGTCAGAGCAGCAGGCAAGAGGTTCATGGACTGAGTGCTTATGCATATGGGTAAAACAACAGTTAGATCACCACCTTATAGCTTACTTAAGAATGAATTCTTCTAAGTGCCCAAAGCACAACTTTAATACTGCTTGAAGAAAATATGGGTTAGTATCTTCTGACTTCACAGTAGGGAAATAATTTTTAAATAAAAGAAAAAAATAACCATGATGAAAAGATTAAAACAATAAAAAATAACACTTTCTATTCACCCAAAGACACCTGAGAGTGAGTGAAAAGACAAGCCAGATCTGGACTATACAGATCTGTTCTGTTACTATAACAAACTGCCTAAGGCAAGGTAGCTTACAAAGAAAAGAGAACTATTTAGCTTTCAGTTTTAGAGGTTGTAGTCCATGGTGCAGGCTCTGGTGAGGTACCTTTGGTTACAATACTTCATGGCAGGTTGCTTCACAGTGGTGGGGGTTTATGAGAGAGGAAGAGATCATATGACAAGACAAGAAGTAAAGGTCCCACCTTTTAAAGATCTCTCTTATTAAAAGTCCCACCTCTTAAAGTTCCCACTATTTAACATTGCCACTCCAGTAACCAAGCTTCTAACACATAAACCTTGGGGATACACATTTAAACCATATACAAACCATAGCTCACTTATATCTGACTTAGACTTTATATCAGGAAACCCCATGGATCAATAAGAAAAGAACAAACAAGGGAAAAATGGGAAAAATGAGCTGGCATTTCACAAAAGATGAATGTTCTTGCCAAAAAGTATGAAGAAATGCTTAAATCCACTGGCAATCAGGCACGTGGAAATCAAGACTGCCACAAGACATCACCAACACATGTGATGGCTAACAATTAGGTCTGACATTATTAAATGTTTTTGAGGATGTGGACTAATAGGAACTCAAAAAATTGCAGGTAGAGGTGTAAGCAGGTTCAGCACTTTGGAGAAATAATTTGGCATTTGTTTGTAGAGATGACCATGTAGTCATCAAAGTTTCTATTCCACAGCCACCAGATAAAGTCAATAACTTGAGAGACAAAATAATAGGAGAAGAAAGAGCTTTATTAGTGGGAGACAGAGGTTGTCACCCAAATTCCATCTTTCTAGGAGACACAGGTGCAAAGTTTCCATGGGGGCTCTGTGGGGCCAATTTTAGTCATAGACAGGCTCCAGAATGCTCATCAGTTCTCTTGGGTGTGGTTTTGATGATGTTCACAGTTGACCAGGCATTTCAGGCATTTTGTTATTCCTGTAAAACTTGGGGAAGGTTATTTACTAGGAGGTGTATGACTGGTGTTGTTCTTTGACTTTTCCCCGTATTTTCCTTTTCTGGAAAGGTTGACTATATTGGTTAATTATTTGGAGAGTGAGGCATAGGGGAGTGAGTGGAATTCACTTACAGAGAAAAACAGACTTGCTAGGGCTAGAAGTGAGTTAACCATTCACTGGCTTCACGCACTGGTGAACCTATGTCTCAGCTATTCTGTGCTCAGGATTCTGTATCAAAGGGAGCCAGAGATGCACCTCGCATGTTCCTACTAGCACTGTTTGTAGTTACACAAGTCCCTGAAGTAGCATGCTGCCTTTCAGGGCAACTGTGATGAGAAAACTGTGCAGTTTGGGCCAGGGGTTTAGCTGAGCGGTGTAAGTGCCTGCTTGGCAAACTCGAAGACGTGAGTTTGATCCCCAGTACCAAAAACAAAACAAAACAAAACAAAACACTGTGCTGTTTATGCAATGGAATATTGTAAAGCCATGAAAATGAATGGACCACAGCTACTGACAGACATGGATGAACCCTTCTTCACATGAGTGAATATCCCAAGTCCCAGAGAATATATTAATTTGGTACCTCTTTTTTTTTTTTTTGGTAATGCTTGAAACTAAGAAAAAACAAATGATATCTAGGCACTGTACTAAGTAAGTTATGCAAGCAGAACAAGGCAGTGATACATAAATAATCAGGTCACCTCGGGCAAGGGAAGGGGAGGCTAGGAATTTGGATATTATTTACATGCAGATGTAGGAGCCTACTTGCCTGTGAGCGCGCTCTCTCTCTCTCTCTCTCTCTCTCTCTCTCTCTTTCTCTCCCAGCCCCCTTTCTTTTTTGGAGTGCTGGGGATGGAACCCAGGGCCTTGCACACGCTCAGCAAGTGCTCTACCCCGGACCTGCTACCTGGCTCCAAAATTTATATACTGAAATTCTAGCCCCCACGGTGACAGCATTAGGAGGCAGATCTTTATTTTGACTTTTGAGGTGCTGGGGTGGGGCGACCCAGGGCCTTACGCATACTAGGCAACTGCTTTACCGGGCAACTGCACCCCCAGGTCAAGGGGACATTTCTAAGAAGAATGGCGATTCCACTGGGTGCTTGAAAAGATGCCACAGTGTGTGGCAGGAATCTCTTCTGTTGCAAATTCAGGCATTTTCTTCTCTGAACTCCTGTTTTCTCTCCCTAGTAATGATAAGCGGAAATCAGCCCACTCACTTTCCACCAAGCCCTGTAAGGTAGGTTAGCATTGCACTAATACACACCAGGAAACCAGAGCACACAAGCGGCAAGCTGCTGGCCCAGAGTCACACAGCTTCTTGGTGCTGCACTGACAGCCGAACCGGGCTCTGAGGAGAGGATGAGCCGGTGGGTGGCAACTCCGTGCCGCAAGGGGCTGGCTGTGTGTGTTCACCTCACATTCACTGGGGATGGGGTCCCAAATAGCACGGGCTCACATAGTGACTCTGCCACTCACCACAGTTATTGGTGAACCCTAGGGTGTCTCTGAGACTTTGTTTTTCCACCTGTAAAGTGGCTGTGTGTAGGTCAAAAAGAGAAGAGTGTAGGTGGTGTGGCCCACTGCCCTGCCGGGAAACCAATGCATAAGCACTGGCTGTTGTTAGTCACCTGTCCCCAGAAGCTCTCTCTAGGCAACCTCCAGCTGAACTTGGCCTGGAGTGGGCACCACAGGAGTGGGCATGTGGGCTCTAATGCTTGGCTGGTGCCTGGAACACTGTAGATCAGGCAAAATAAAACCATCTTTGTGGGACTCTCAGCTCCATGCCAGAAGATCAGAGGCGCCCTCTCTCCCCTTGCTGGCTGTGCGTAGCTGGGCACCCAAGCCAGGCTGTAGGGGGTCCTTCCAATAGGGACCACCAAGGGTCAGGCTTGCAACTTCCACCTTCTTCCCTGGTCTGCCTGCCTGTTGGTGCCTATGGAGGACAATGCGGGGGGCCACACTCTGCCACTTGCCAGGTGGGGCATTTCCAGCAAGAGTACATCTGAAGCCGTGGCTTGACTTTGTCATCTCTGTTAAAGAAGAAAATGGAACAGTTAGTCCATCCATCTGTTGGACTGTTTATTTTTCTGACATCAACCTTTCCATTTGTCCCTTTATCCACTCACTCATTTATCCATCCATTCATCTTTTTGTCTGTCCCTCCACCGATTATTCTATTATCTTCCATTTGTTTATCTGCCTATTCATCCATTCTTCACCCAGCCAGTCATTTGGTTACCCACCCACCTGCCCATTGTCTTTCACCCATTATTCATCCACCCATCTATCCACCCATCTTTCTTTCTTCATCCTTTCATCTGTCTGTCCATCTGTCTAACATATGCCCATCCACCTACCCATCATGATTTTATCCATCCATCCATCCATCCATCCATCCATCCATCCACCCTCTATCCCTCATGCAATGAAATTCTATGTTGAGCTAGGTCTTGTTCACAGGTATCCCACGAAGAAGGCAGGTAAGAGGGACCAGATCATAGAGCTGGGAAAGCAGGGAGATATTGATCTTTGACCAGGGGAGTCAGAGTGATCTGAGCGGTAGTTCAAGAAGGTCCCAGGTTGAAAGGGTGTCCAGGGAGTTAGGTTGTCCTTGGCATTTAGGAGACAATGGTGAAACATTCCACCCAGGGTCACACTGACAGCAGGCGTGAGAAAGGACCTCAGGGAAGGGCAGGAGTCAACAAGGCTGATGCAGTGGATCCCTGGGTAAGAGGGCAAGTGGCCTGTCCGAAACTGAGGTGGGAAATTCAAGGGGGAGAGAACTGATAGCAGGTGTGGATGACTTTTCTTTATTTGTAAACATTAAAAAAATTTGTTTTAGAGATTACATAGAAGATGCACATAGGAGTTTACTTTTGTTTTGTTTTTGGCAGTACTCAGTACTAAACCCAGAGCTGCGTTATCAGTCCTTATTTTTTATTTTGGGATAAGATTACTAGGTTGCCTGGGCTCGGCTTGAACTTGGAGTCCTCCTACCTCAACCTCCTAAGTATACACAGTTTAGTAAAAATAATAAAGCAAATCTCTGTGTCACCACCACCCTGGCAAAGGAAGAGAACAATGTAACTTTCCCAGAAAACTTTTTCCTTTCTCCACAGCATACTTCTGATGACAGAGAGAGGAACATTACCTTGACCTTTAGAGAAATCTTTTCCTCAGTTTTGTGTATGGTTTTTGTTTTGACTGTTTGGGAAACTTATTTTGTTTTTGTTTTGCAGCATTGAGGAAGTGCTTTACCTCTGAGCTATATCCACAGCTTTGTCTGGGAAGTTTGTGTGCATTAAACCCATATCTATCATCAACAGGATGTTTGTAAGATTCTTCTGTGTCAGCCTAGTGGTTTGGAGTGTTCCCATTGAGCCACAGAACAACACTTGGTGCCACTAATTTTGGTGGTGATTGTTGATATCTCATGGTTATCGTAAGTGTGGAGACATCATCTATTCAAGTTCATTACTTTATGCTTTATGCTGTTCCACGATAGATTTATTTATTTATTTTTTAATTTTAATAAGAATAAAATCAAACAAAATAAAACAGAATATAACCAATCAAAACAAAACAGTGAAAGTTATACAAGACTTCAAAACAAGGTAATAGGAAATCAACAATGGCTACCATAATGGGGCTGGGCTATATTTACCCATCTGTTCTCCTGATGGAAGTTTGGAATGTTGGCAGGTTGGGTCTATTACAAGAGATGATGTTATGATTCACCCTTCTTTCCTTCCTTCCTTCCTTCCTTCCTTCCTTCCTTCCTTCCTTCCTTCCTTCCTCCTTCTCTCTTTTTTCTTTGTTTCTTCCATCCTTCCTTCCTTTCCTCTCCTCATTTCTCTGTCTTTGTCTCTCTCATTTCTGATGATGCTGGGTATCAAATCTTGGCTCTCATACATGCTAGGTAAGGGTTCTATCCATGAACTCAACTCTCAGCCCCATTATGAGTATTCTTACGTGAAGGGTGATTATATCTGTTATACAGACTATACAACTGGGTGTGGAATTTCTGAGCCAGGGGTGTAAAATCCATGCACAGCTACCTGTACCATGTATCTTTACTTTACTAGATTATACCAGTTTTCTGGAGTCCAGCCGAGTGGTAGATGGGTGTTCCCATTGCTCCATGGAGTGATACCAGGCGTCACTAATTTTGGGCACTCTGGTGGTGATTGATGTTATCTAATAGTTATTATAGGTTGTATTTTCATAGCATGTTTATTAACTAGTTGGACCATTTTTTTGAAGTGCCTACTCAGATCTTTTGCTCAGTTTCATTTACAGCAGACACTTCTGATGTCTGATTTCAGCTGCTGTGACATGGGCAAACCTTCCACTGCCAAAGGACCAGTCTTCCTACATTCTACACCAGGGCTCTCTCTAATGATATGGAAAAGCATAGAATGGGAATATTATGGCTAGTGGGGAAGTGCTCTAGCCTCTTGACCTGCATGGAGACAGTGATGCAGCTCAGAGGTTCTGAGGAACACAGCCCACTGGCTACAGCAGTGACCTTGAAATGCCATTGTGTTGGGGTTTCCACTGCCCAACTCAGTCTGCTTCCTGACAGATCCCTGCTCTTACCATCACTTTCTAGTTACATTGCTTCTACCCAGGGCCTTGTCTCAACCTTGGTTTTCATCTTTTTTCCTATTGATTCTGTGAGAACTATTCACATATTGAGTACTACACTTTTGTTAGTTATAGTATTGCAAATAGATTTTCCATTTTGTGACTCACCTTTTTCATTTCCCTGCCTCTTGAGCTGCTTTCTTTGGATGAACAAAAGTTCTTCAATTTTATGTATTCTAATTGTTAAATATTTATTTTATGGTTTATGCTTTTTGAATCTGTTCAAGAAATCCTTCCCTGTTCCAATGTCTATATTGTTGCTTAGGAGTTTTATAGCTTTTCCACCCATTGCCTTTAATTTATTTCTGTGTATTAGGATCAGATTTTGTCTTTCCTAGCATTATTTACTGAAAAATCAACTCTCTTTCTTGTTGTTCAGAAATGCTGCCTCTGTCATAAGCCAGGTGGCTGTGTAAGAGCAGGACTATTGGTGAATCTTCTATCTTAGGTTTTTGCAGGTATCACATTGTGTTTCAATTACATTTTAGAATGTTATCAGAATTTTACACATTTCTGGTTAGACCTACTTCTTGGTGCTTGATGTAGTTTGAAGTACTAGAAATGATGGTTCCACAGGTCATCTGTGGTGTGTAATGCATTACCTTAAGACTCAGAGGCTAAGATGACAAATGGATATTGTCTCCCAGTGTTAGTGAGGCAGGAATTCAGGTGTGGCCTAGCTGAGTCTCCTGGTTCAAGGTTTCTTATGAAGTTTCAGACAAAGTCCGGGCTGTGGTCTCATCTGAAGATGAATTGTAGGGAGCTGAATCATGGGCCACCCCTGACATAGCAACTGGCTTCCTCCAAAGCAGCTGATCTGAGAGAGAAGGGAAAAGACACGAAATGGAAGGCTCAGTCCTTTAGTAACCTAACGTCTGAAATCATCCAGATTTCTATCATATTCTTGGGATTAGAAGATAGTGAGTCACTAAATCCAGCTTATACATGCGGATAAGACTACACAAAAGCACAACTACCAGGAGATAGAGACCCTTGGGGGCCACTGCACAGGCTAGTCTTTATATTGATGTTTTTTTTTCATTTTCTAGCTGTTACAGCAACCATATAGTATTACATGATTATGTTTTAATATTGATTTTTGTGTTCAATAATCTTGATACCATCTCTTATTAATTCTAATACTTTATGTGTAGATTATTTGGGTTTTTAATGTACAAATCATGTCATAAATGAATGATGAATTATACTTTATTTAGCTGATCTTTGTTTTATTTTTCTTTCTTTCCTTACTTTATGGGTCTTAGCAGACAAGATTTTAACAACTGTGGTAATAATGGACTTCCTTATCTTTTTATCAACACAAAAGGTTAAGCTTTTAACAGTTATACCTGAATGTATCATGTTTGCTGTAGGGTTTATTTTTAAATCAGATTTAGGAAGTTCTTGTCTATTTCTAGTTTTTAAAAGGTAATTCTCTCTTTTGTCTTTTTTTTTTCTTTTGAAAATCACAGAGAAGGCACAAACAAGATGCAACCCCAGACTTCCAGCTCACCAAAGGCAAACCCAGGGGGGCAGAGAGGTGGAACAGTTCCAAAGCCACTCACCTGAACTCTCTGAAATGGTAACAATGGAAGTATCAAAGTAGATGAATGAGGCTCTAGAAAAAAATCAAATCAGAAATAATTTCTCAGATAGCTACAATGATGGTGACCATAACGAAAGACATGCTTTGTGACTCTAGAGTAGACAAAGATAAAAAATAGAGGAGCTTAGGAACATTATGGAAAGCATGAACACCCAATATAGGGAAGAAATGAAATCTATGAAACAAATTCAAACAGATATCCAGGAGGTTAAAAATTTGAAAGTATATGCATCAAAATGAGCCAATGTGAGTATAGACTATCAGATACCGAAGACAGTATTGCCATTAGCAATCATGTAAAGAAAGATTTCTTAAAAATAGCAAGGGACCATGAGAAACCAATTTAGTAGCTGCTAGATGATGCAAAGAAGAATCGAGTCAATGAAAGCACAAATGATCTAAAAAACCTGTTCACAGAAGTTATGGTAGAAAATTTATCAAAATGGGAAAAAGAATTTGACACACAGATAAGCAAGATATATAAAACTCCAGTTAGCCATGATAAAAAAAAAATCTACTCCAAGGCATATAATAGTTAAGAATCTAGAAGTTCAGCACAGAAACTGAATGTTGTAAGTTATTAGAGAAAAGGAAAAAATCATCTATAAAGGAAAGTCCAACAGAATCACAACAGACTTCTCAACATGAATCCTCAAGTCAAGAGGAGCTTGGAGTGAAGTGTTTTAAGCCCTACAAGAAAACAAACTTCAACCAAGACTGGTGTGCCTTGCAAAACAGTCTTTTAAAACTGATGGAGAAACAAGATATTTCCATAACAAAGAATACTTGAGAAAAATCTATCCTGTTTTTTTTCTTTTGGTATTGGGGATCAAACTTACAACTGCGCTTGCAAGGCAGGCACTTATGCCACTGAGCTAAATCCCCAGCCCCAAAGAAAAATCATAAATTAGCACTCCAAAATGTTCTGAAGGATATCCTAGAAAGAAATAACAAGGATTATAACTCCAGGGACTCCAACAAATGAATCCACCAGACAAACAATTGAACAGATGGGGGGAAAAGGGAGCCAACACCAGGAAAATAGCATGACAAGGATAAGTCAATACATGTCAGTTGTAACCACCAATATTAATGGTCTTAATTCACCAATCAAAAAAAAAAGTAGACTGGAGGAATGGAAAAAGAAGCAAGATCCAACAATATGTTGCATAAAAGAAACATTTAGTTCAAAAAGAAATTCATAGACTGAAAGTCAAAGGATAGAAAGCAATACTCCATGCAACTGAAACCTAGAAAAAAGTACAGGTAGCTATTCTATTTGCAGATAAAGTGGATTTCAAATCAAAACTGATTAAGAGAGACAAAAAAGGCCTCTACATCCTTGTGAAGGGAACAATCCAAGAGGAAGAAATGACAATAATAAATATATGTGCACCAAATACCAGTGCCCCCAACTATATGAAACAAATATTAATAAGTACTAATACAATTGTAATAGGCAACCTCAGTACATCAATATCACAAGTAGATAGATAAATTAGACAAAAAATCAATAATGAAAAATTAGAACTGAAACAAGTTTTTGAAGAAATGAACTTAGTATATGTCTACAGAGTGCTCTAACCCACATCAGATTACACATTCTTCTCATATGCACACAGGATGTTCTCTAAAAAAAAAGACACTAGCTCATATTAGCTCATAGAACATACTTAAGTAAATGCAAAGAAATTGAAATTATCCCCCACACAGTATCACACCATAGTGCTATGAAATTGGAAATCCATGGCAAAAGAAACCACAAGAGCTTCATGAACACATGGAAATTAAATAGTATCTTCCTGAACAACCACATGGTCACAGGTGAAATTAAAGGAGAAATTAGACAGTTTCTACAATTAAATGATAGTGCCAATACAACATAGTGAAACTTATGAGACCTAATAAAAGCAGTCCTATGAGACAAATTTATAGTGGTGAATACCCAAATCAGGAAAACAGAGTGAGTTCAAATAAACAACTCAATGTTGAATCTCAAGTTTCGAGAAAAAGAACAGCAGGTCAAGCCCAAAGCTTGTACGAGGGAAGAAATTATAAGATCAGAAAAGAAATTAATACAATTGAAACTAAGAAAGCAATATAAGGAATCCAATGAGTCAAAGAGTTGGTTCTTTGAAAGATTAAATGAAATTGATGGACCATTAACTAAAAAATTTGACAAGTGTTTTATCAAAAAAAGGAAAGAAAAAACTCAAATCCATGCAATTAGGAATGAAAAGGGTAAAATCACAACAGATCTTACATAAATCTAGAATATCATCAATACCTAATTTGAGAACCTGTATTCTAGTAAGATGAAAAGCACATGAGAAATGGAAAGATTCCTAGATACATATAAATTACCAAAGCTAAGCCAAGAAGATATAAAAATTCTAAATAAAGTAACATCAGTCAATGAAACTAAAGTGTAATAAAAACTTACTAGCAAAGAAAAATGCAGACCCTGATGGATTCACTGCTGAATTCTACAAGAAATTTAGAGATCTACTGCCACTACTTTTCAAACTCTTCAGTGAAATTGAAAGGAAGTGATATGCCCAAACTCATTCAAGGAAGTAAGCATTACCCTGATATCAAAACCAGAGAAGGATCCTATGAAAAAAGAGATCTAGAGATCAATCTCCCTAATGAACATAGACTCAAAAACCCTCAATAAGGTACTGGAAAGCAGAATGCAGCAAATCATCAAGAAGATTATACATCATGATCAAGTACGAATCATCCAGGAATGCAGGGATGGTTCAACATATGCAAATCAATAAATGTAATGTAACATTTTAGCAGAGCCAAGGGCAGAAACCATATTATCATCTCAATAGATCCAGAAAAAGCATTTGACAAAGTTCAATACCCATTCATGATAAAAAAAAAAAGCTGCAGAAAATTGGAGTAGATGATCTTTATCTCAATCTGATAAAAGCCATCTAAGACAAACCAACAGCCAGCATTATACTAAATGGACAAAAACTGAAAGCTTTCACTCTAAAATGAGGAATAAAACAAGAATATTCACTATCACTGTTCTTATTCAATATAGTTATGAAAACATTAGCCAGAGCAATTCAAAGAGAAAGAAGTAAAAGGAATAAAGATAGGAAAGAAAGAAGTTAAACTGTCATAGAAGACACCCAAAACTCCAACAAAAGACTTCCAAATTCAGTAACCAAATTCAGTAGCATAGCTGGATAGAAAGACAAGACTCAAAAACCAATAGCTGCTGCCCCCGGGAAAGAATGAGCCAGTATCTCCCATGTTGGAACTTAGGGTGCTGGGAAAACCAAGCAACCTGCTCGTCTCCCTGGTAAGCAGCCACGAGCCTACCGACACACGGGCTGAGAATTGAACATCCCACCCCCCCCATTAGCAAATTGGAGCCAGAGGTCTGAGCATCTCTTGGGAGGTTGACCATATGCAATATAGCAAATAGGGGGGATTTCCTTCTACCATCTCTTTGAAGGCAAATATTGTTATCACTGTTTTGCTTTGTTCTGATTTAATGTATTGCTCTGTTCAATATTCTGTTTTGATAAATTCTATAATGATCTGTATTTGTTTTGATTTTTCTATATCTGATTGAAAGGACAACTATTGTGAAGATAACGAGATATACTATGGTACCTATTACTGTTATCCTGGTAACCTGCTGTGACATTCTGTACCAATTTCCCTGCACTATCTCCATTGGCTTTGTTCTGTCTTGTTCTGTTGTATTTCACTACCTTCAAAATAATAAAAAATAAAAAACCCCAATAGCCTTCTTGTACACAAACATTGAACTCACTGAGAGATAAATTAGAGAAACAGCACCTTTTACAATAGCATCCAAAAAAAAAGAAAAGAAAAACAAAAAAAGAAAGACATATAAATTAGTCTAACAAAGGAAGTAAAAGACTTCTACATTGAAAATGACAGTGCTCTAAAAAAAGAGATAGAAGATAATATCAGAAAATAGAAAGATACTTGTGTTCTTGGGTAGGAAGATCCAAAATAGTGAAAATGGCCATACTTCCAAAATCGTTATACAGATTTAATGCAATCCTGATAAAAAATTCCAACCTCATATCTCACAGAATTAGAGAAAATAATCCTAAAATTCATTTGGAATCAGAAGAAACCCAGAATAGCAAAGGCAATTCTAGGCAACAAAGGCAAGGCAGGGGCATCATAATCCCTGACTTGAAAATAGAATACAAAACTACTGTGATAAAAACAGCATAGTAAATAAAAAACTATGACAACAAAAACAAAACAAAACAGACAACATGGTACTGGCAAAAAAAAAGACCCAATATCAGTGGAGCAGATAGGAAGATGCAGAAACAATTCCAGACATACTCAGCCACCTTATCTTTGACAAAAGAGCCAAATACCTTCATTGGAACAAGGTTGAAAATTGGATCACAATTTTGTTAACTTGTGCTTTTATAATTTTTTTCTCCTTTATACTTATTTTTCATCTTAATTTGCTGTTCTTTTTTTTAACTCTTGGAGACAGACACTCAGTTTGCTAATCTTAAGATTTTATATTCCTTTATGATACATACTATGTATTTCTTTAGAAAAATTTCCTACAGGTTTGATGTATATTGTTACTATTGTTCAGTTTAAAATATTTTTACTTTTTAATTATGACTTTTTTGATATAGATTATATAAATGTCTTAAATTTTCTAAATATATGGAGATTTCATGGGGGTTTTTGTTCGTTTTGATTTTTTTCTTTTCTTTTCTTTTTTTTTTTTTGAGACAGTTTCACTCTGCAGTTTAGATTGGTTTTGAACTCACCTTGTAGCCCAGGTTGGCCTCAAACTCATAGCAATCCTCCTGCTTCAGCTTCCCAAGTGCTGGAATTATAAGCACGTGCCACCATACCTGGCATGATTTCATAGTTTTTAAAAACAGATTTCTAGCCTAATTACATGTACAAAAGGAATATCACATGGGTGATTTAAATTCCTTAAAATTTATTGAGATTTGCTTTATAGCCTATAGTATGTCACATTTTAGAGTATTCTAGGAGTGTTTAAAACATGTATTTTAAATTTATGTGCAATGTTCTACATATGTTCATTAAATTTAGTTTAACCAAATTTTCTATATCATTTTATCTCTTTTTTCTATCAAAATGAAAAAGATCCTAAGATTTATTATGCATATTGATTTTTTCACATGGTCCCGTTAACTTTTGCTTTGTGTAACTTGAACTTACAGTTACAAATTTAATATTGTTATGCTCTCCTAGTAAAATTAATTTTATTATTACCTTTATGTCTTACAATTATAGAGTCATCAGCTTTCTTTTTACTAGTATTTTTATCTTAGAACATTAAACTTTCCTCTATTTTTATATTTTAGACATACCCCTCTTTTTTGTAATGAGTCTCATTTATATTCAATATAAATATAATACACACTTAATATAAATATTTAGAACTAAATGCACTATCTTATTTTGTGTTACTTATCTTTCTTTTTCTCTTTTTTCTGACCTTTAAAAAATTGCGTATTTTATCATTTTATTTAACTCTCTTAAATGGTTTGAAATGTCACACTATTTCCATTTCTCAGTGCAGCCTTTTTATCTAATAGCACAGATACTAAATATTTTAGGCTTTGTGGGCTAAAATATTTTAGGCTTTGTGGACTGCAGACAGTCTACCACACAACCTTTATTTGAATTTTTATAATCACTTGAAAATGCAGTAACTACTCCTAGCTGGCCGGCCATGCCAGAGCGGGATGCAGTCTGGCTTTGGGCCATGGGCCACAGTGGGCTGGGCCTTTCTGTGCTTACCCTGGATGTGATGGCACACACACTACCAGAGCCTTGACCTAAGGCAAGACATTACCCTCCTTTTGAGGAACATATTGATACTAGGGCCTGTTTACTCTATATACTTCCTGCCCCCAATTTATATGTTATATTCTCTGGTATTTTAACTTATTTTAGACTCCACTAGACATGATTACTATTTCATACAGCCAATGTTTCTGCACATTTGTCCATATGTTTACCACTTTCTCTGATCCCTATTCCCTAATTTTTTTAAAATTTCTGTGCCTCTGATTTTCCATCTCTATAATTTTTCTTCTGCTTCAAGTATGTTTTATATTTTTCTTTAGTGAAGATTTGTTGATGATGAACTCAATGTTTATTTGTCAGAAAGTGTCTTTCCTTTTTTCTTTTTTTTGCATGACTGAAGATTGAACCCGCGACCTTGGTATCTAGCCCTTTTTTCTAATTCTTTATTTTGAGACAGTCTTGCTAAATGCCCAGGCTGGGCTTAAACTTACCATCCTCCTGCATCAGACTCCCAGAGTGCTGGGATTACAGGTGCATGCCACCTCACTGCTTCCTTTTTGTGTGTGTGTGTGTGTGTGTCATTTTTGAGTGATATTTTGGTTGGCTATCGAGTCTAGCTTGGCAGTTGTTTTGTTTCAGCACATCAAAGATCTCAGGCCACCAGCTTCTGGCTTCCACACTGCTGTTGAGAATGACTGTGGATTTGATGGCCGTTTTTTGAAAAGTAAATGATCTTTTCCTTCTAGTTGGTTTAGTGTTTCCTCATTGTTTTTCTTTTCTTTCTTTTTCTTTTTTTGAAAGATTACACTTTATTGAATTCGATAGCGACTAGTTTATCCTCCCCTGTTGACCAATGACAAGAATATAAGAAAATATGTAAAGGGTTAAGTAAGAATCTTACTGTTGAAAATGTAAGAACAACTTTCCCTCCCTGGTAAGGCCCTAACCTATATATTAATACTGAGTAACTATTGTTCAAAACAAGAGGTGTTTCCACTTGGGGTTCTGAAGTGAGCTTCTTCTCACTGGTGTGGCCTTTGCTCTAGTAAGGTTCTGGCTTACAATGTCCTCTTCTTTTCCTTTAGCATTCAACTTTAAAACACAATGATCAACCTGACAGAGGGGCAGTGTGGAAGAAGGCAGCAGGGACCATGATTACAGGCCACACTAATGAATGTTACTCGGTTCTGCAGCAAGGAGACGATGCTTTCCTTCTCTGGCAGCTTGCTCTTTTGTCTTCTTTCCACTGTATTCCTTTATAGATTTACCAAATGAGAAACGTATTAGGTTTTTAGATAACAAGCATCTGTGCTATCATAACCTAAAAAAGTGAAAAAAGGATGAGAATTTTTGCTTCACAATAGAATCCTTGCAGTCCAGTCAGCCTGGCCCTACAGCAGAGAATATTCTGGAAAGGCACTGACAGAGCCTCAGCCTTGCCAGGCTCTCTGAGGATCTTCAAAGCTTATGAAAAGCAATGGGTAATAGAAACAGTGTATTTCTCCACTGGTATACAATATTGTATAATGCACTGAAAAATTTGGATTTTGGAGTAATAGCACAATTTGAAACCGTCCAGCATTTTGAATCCCCTTCCTCAGTGTATCAGATACATGCTGAAGGTGAAAAAGACAAGGACACACGACCACTGGCTGCCCAGAGCCAGCCAGGTGTGGTTCAGTCTGACCTGACTCTTGTTTCTTCCAGTACAGACTCCAATACAGTTCTGAACCATTCCACAAAAATACAGGTACACAAAACTAAAACGAGTATCTCTCTATGATGAGATATTCTAAAGTCTTCAGATGTACTTCTGAAGGATCCCCCCACCCTCCCTGAGAAAACCCGAACAAGGTCAGCCTTTGCTCCCAGGAGTTCTGCTGGCATTTGTTTAATGGATGGTCAGGGTTTGAATTTTCCTTCTTATTCTTCATCTTCCTCCTCCTCATCTGCATCATGGCAGTGTGTAATTTCTTGGAGGAGCCAGTGGGAAGAGCTTGGAGGATTTGATCTTACTGACTTACCTTGTCAGCTGGTGCCACTTGTAAGTCAGTGTCCTTGAAATCCACTGATGTGCAGTTCTAGGTGGCAAGGGGGGACTGCATCTCACTGCTGATTCACGAGGCATCAGGACGTGGGCAGCTCTGAAGAGGTAGCTGCATGTGTAATACATCAGGTTGATGAGAGATGTGGCATAGAGATCAGCACAGCACATCGCTTGACTGGCAAAGAGTATCTGCCAGGAGCCACTGCTTAACAGGCTCCCCATATCCCATAGCACATATCCATGTCATGTGTCACTTTCTTAATACATCTCAGGCTGGAATTTATGTCTGAGCGCTCACTGCTACTGCTGTCAAGGTGCTTGTAGAGTGCAGCCAGGAAAATATACAAGCTCTGAAGTTCTTCAAAAAGCAAGCTCTTATCAGTCCAGACATGTAGCTTCCTGTGCAAGTTCAGGAATGACCAGGAAAGTTATCACCCTCGCTGTTTCTTTGATTTTAAAATATCTCCAAAAATGTGATCTCTGATATATAAAATGTCTCTGCCCTTGGCTCCCAACAGATCACAGATTGTATCAGATGAGCTGTCTGAGTAGACAATGCCGTGCTGTGAGGGATTTTCAGCTTGACATTTTAGCGTTCACTGGCTGCAGCGCTGTGTCTTCTCCAAAAGAAAAGTGGTTTCCATGCATCCACTAGGATCAGGTCAAAATAGGACTGCCACAGCTGAGGGGCGCTTCTGGGCTTGGGGCCATGTGGGGAGTCAAACAGGTAAGTCATAATTTTATCTATATACTTATAGTCACTGTTGGTAGCAAGAAATACTTTGCCTATTTCCTTCATCCGGCTCAGAAGCAAAGGCAGTTTTCCATCTTTGACTCTATAGTTCTCAAGATTTTCCACTGTCTTTTCTTGAAGGGAGCCCTTGTAATGAATCCAGTCAACAGTGTCTCTTGAACAGGTTCCTGTCTTTAAATCCTGTCTCACAGCTGATATATCCGGGACAATTAGCAAAAAAAAAAAAAAAAAAAAAAAAAAAAAAGCAGCTAGGCTGGCCAACAGGTAGGTCTCTGGCAGATTGAATAGTGTATTCAGAAAGTAAAATCTTTCAGTGTCATCTCGTTGGATAAATTTGTTTGCATACTGCTGTCTAGTTTCTGCCCTCTTACGGAGTTAAATCCATGTGTACAGACCAAGAGGTTTCCATAGGCATTGACTTTCAAAAGGTTTCTGTGTAGTGTGTCAACGAGAAGTCCTTTGATAGGGAATGTAGAACCATAA
Source organism: Hydrochoerus hydrochaeris (assembly GCA_004027455.1). NCBI lineage: Eukaryota > Metazoa > Chordata > Mammalia > Rodentia > Hydrochaeridae > Hydrochoerus > Hydrochoerus hydrochaeris. The sequence continues at coordinate 249,587 of PVLA01000831.1, read as the reverse complement.
GCAAAGCTGAGGATTCCCGGTGATAACCAATAGAAGCTAATTTCTCCACAGTAAGCTCAAAGCCAAGGATTTATACTCCAGGGACTTGTACACAGCAAGGGTATAATCCATACCAAAAGCAAAACACTTTATTTTTTCCGTAGCTAAACTTCGATTCACAAACATCCGACCATAGACTTCTCATCATTACTTTTTTAGGGCATGCTTATTCATATTGCAGGCCTATCTGCTGCATTCTGTAACTGATCACTCAGGAGGTTGTCATTTTAATTGTATGCTGAATTTGGTCCCCGTCGTTCGGCAGCAATCCCAGCATGCAACTGTCTGGTTTTTCTCTTTCTGCTAAGTATCAGCCGCTTTCTGTTTGGGGGCTTTCCAGGATAATTGTATGGGTGGATATCTTGTTTCATTTGTTTTCTTTTGCAGTGTAGGGATAGAACTCCTGACATGCTGGGCAAACACTCTACCTCTGAGCGCCAGCCCACATGCATGGATATCTTAACAACAATTCGGGAAAATATTAAAAATATCCAACCATTGTCTCTTTATATATGTCCTTTGACCTCAGTGTTTTTACTTTCTCCAAAGACTCTGATTAATGCATGCTCAGCTTTCTCTCGTGTACCCACCATGTTTCCCGTCTTGTCTCTTTAGAGAATATTCCCACAATTCCTTCTCATCTACCTACCATTCAAGTGTGGTTGTTGGCTTTGAAAAGTGACTTGTGCAGGGGTCCCCCAAGGCCTAGAATGGAGTAGCCCCCTCTATCTTTCCCTTGTTTCTGATAGGCAGTGGGACATTTATAGATAGAAACATCACAGACCAAGTCCACAGCTTGAGGTCTTGTGGCCGCTGAAGGCCACTGTTCCGGGGTGGCAATGGGCTGAGGGTGTCTGTGGCCAACACTTCTCAGAACAGGCTTCCTGCCCTTCCGCTTGCTTCAGCTCTTCTTGGTACTGTGCAGCTTTCTGAGACCTGGCTCCGTGCCAATTTACCCTTTCTCTTGGGGTCCCTCCTCCATGACAGGACCCTGCTCCGTTATCTGGCACTGGGTCTTGACAGCTCTCCTGCTTGTGATGGCAGCTCTCAAGCCTAAGCCCAAGGCTGTGCATATGGAAATGCTCTGACACAACGGTGGCTTTGGTGGTTTCCTTATACGCTTACTTCTCTGGGTTTATGACTTCTCCTCAGACTCAGTCTGCTGGTTCTCCATGATCTTTCTAGCTCTTCACACTGAATTCTTTATCCAAAAGCTTTTGCTCTCCTCAGTGGGAAGAGGAAGTCTGCCTGGAGAAGGAAGCCTTGAGATCAGTTTCAAATTCCTGGAACTTGAGGCTCCAAGGGGACCCACACATCTAGTGGCTGTTCTGTGACATGTTATGTAAAGGAAAACAGTCTCCTTTCAACACAGAGCTCACCACCCCCAGCCCACATTAGGCCACCAATTTGTGTGAACAGAAGTGTGTTGGGTATAGCAGACTGAAGGGAGGTAATGTCTGAGGCTCTCCCTGCCTTGGGAGGCTGGAAGAAGGTACACATCTTGAGTGACCTCTTCTGTCCCCACCTGTCCCCAGACAGCTTCTCTGAGACCCTCTTGGCTCTTCCTCCATGGTTCATGAAGTGAGGGGCAGTGTGGTAACTGGTTAAGAATTTGGACTCTGAAGCCAGACTGGCCGGGCAGGATTCCCAATGCCCACTTACTGGCTGTGTGACCAGAAGAGTTGTTATCTAACCTCTCCATGCCTCAGTTTCTGGATCTGCTGTGTGGGGATGCTTACAGGAGCGACTAGTGATAGAGCTGATGGAGAATATCTGAGTTAATAATTAGTGTCCAGGGCTGGAGATTTAGCTCAGCAGCTTAAGTACCTGTCTGAAAAGCATAATGTTGTGAGTTCAATCCCCAGTCCAAAAAAAATTACAGTGTCCATAAGTGTGTGCTGGTAAATACATATGAGCACTATACTAGCTAGTTTTAAAGGGGAAGGATGGTAAATATCATATGTACTTCTCCAGGTCAACTGGGATCTGGAACACAATATTACCATTGCTCTTACTGTTTTCCACCTGTGCAACCCTTCATTTTATAGATAAGAAACAGACCCAGAGAGGGCAAGGATTCAGCCAAGGCGGCACGCCTCTGACTCCCTCACCAGGAAGCAGATTCTAAGAATCTAGTCTTAGTTCTAGCATCACAGATGCTATATGACTGCAGCCTAGTCTGTTACTTCCTGGGCTTCAGTTTCCTCTTTGGGCCTGATCTAACCCTGTCTGACCCTTGTGGGGGATAGGCTGGGGCGTGCTATGACCAAGCCAGGTCTGTGGTGGGATGGTAGTGTGAAGCTGCCATTGGAATCCACAAGCTTGAGGACAGGCAGCCTGGGTGGGGGGCAACCACACCCATAGCACCTCTGTAAGTGTTACCCCACATCTTGCTGGGGCTGTCAGTTTCTCATGGACAGGGGTAGGACTTGTCACCCCACTTGGGCTCGGTGACCTCGGGAACACAGGCTGCCCTCTCTGAGTATCTGGGCTGTTTTCAATCCTGCTTTTGTGAACTGAGGCCTCAGACCTGGCCTCTGCTGCTCTCTGTCTCAGTGCCCCTAAGTGACAGGGATGTGGGTAGTACAGTTAAGTCTAAAGGATGTCTCCTGCCCTGCCTATTAGGCAGAGATGTGATGGTCCTTCTCTATGCAGGGCCCTGGTCCCCACCCAGCCAGCTCTGGGGTCCACCCTGCCCCCTTGCTTCCTGACCTCTCAGGCCCTTGGTGCCCCACCTGTGCCTGGAGAGAGCAACCAATGCTGGGAAGCGCTGGTGGGATCCCTGGAGATCGCTCACCCAGGGCCTGGCCTGGGCTCCCCGCTCAGTGATGCAGAAGTAATTCTCAGCCCACTGCTGCTCCTCCCTGCCCTATCAGGCTCTGGTCCTGGAGTGCGTTCCTAGGCCTTTCAGGCCTCGGCCTCCACTTCTAAAGGAGGTCAGAATGGACAGGCCTTGGTGGAGGTGGCTCTGAAGCTGACACTGGAGGTCCCTCTGGGGCAGGGAGTTCCACATGCCTAGATCCTGCCTTGTCCTCAGTTCAGCCCTCAGAGTAGCCATTTCCTTAGGGCTCCCAGCCTGCAGGCAGTTAATTATTTGTATTAGCAAAACATAAAGACTTTAATGAACTGTTAATTGGTAGGACTAGAGACATCAGAGCCACTTCTTTTAGTCACAGCTGATTTTATTAACCACTTGGTCATTCAAGCAAAAGCTGCTATCTGTGGGTCTGCACCCTTCAGGATCCTCTCAGGGGGAGATGAGGACAGTTGGTTATCATTGCTAGAAATCTAGTTCTGGGCACGATCTCTTCAGTTTTTACATCAAGACATGATTTTAGAGAGGAGAAAACAGACTCAGAAACTTTATTCTCTTCCCCAAGGTTACACACCTAAGAAACAAATGGCTCTCAGTCTGATTCCAAGACTATTTTCCCGTGTTCCCCTTTATGGCTAAAAGGTTCTAGAACCTGTGAACTAAGATGCTGTTTCTGACACCCTCTCCACCATGGCCTTGCAGGAAGGGTATGTGAGGATCTGGATCTGCTCCTAGAAAAACTCCACTGCTAGCACCACCAAGGAAGCCCTCAGATCTGCAGAGGCTGGCTCACTTTCCTGCCCCTCCAGCCACCAGCCTCCACAAACAAATCCGGGATATTTCTTGCAGGTTTTGGCCTCTCATGAGGCAATATTACCACAGTTTTAGGTGCACAGATGATTGCTATTATTACTGCAATGGTGACAATCAAACCTATCTCCCTGAGCCATATCCCCAGCCAGGAGTTGTATGGGGTGGTATTTTTTCCCCCACTTTTCCAGTACTGTGGATTGAGCCAAGGGTCTTTGGACTGAGTTATATCCCCAGCCCTTTAAAATTATCTAAAAATTTTGATATGAGGTCTCTCAAAGTGGCTGAGTTGTCCAGGGTGAGTTTGAACTTTTGATCCTTCTTCCTCAGTCTCCTAGAGTGATTTTAAATGTCATGAATATTGAGGTAGGAGGATCACAAGCTTGCAGTCAGCCTGGGAAACTTAGACTCTGTCTCAAAATTAAATATAAATGTGCCTCTGGTCATTTTATGCAGAGATGACTGTGTTCTGTTTTACAAGCAATCATTTTAAAGTCAGTGTAAAAAAATCTGTAGATCTAGAAGAAAACATTAGAAAATATTTGACAGAGTTGATTCTTAGACTCAGGAAAAAAAAAAAAAAAGGTAAGAAAGAGCACTTGGGAGTTCTGGGCCGGGTTATCCCTGGTCTCAGAGGCACTTGCCAGCCCCAGGAGGGAAGTTTCTTCCTTTGGGGGAAGCTGGCCTTCCTCCTCAGCCAACGGCCAACGGGCTCACGCAGCAGCTGGGTTATTTATTTCTGAGAATGTTATCGATGCACTACATATGTGTGGTTTAAAAATAATCAGAATTGACTGGAGTGGGTTTTGGGGGAAAGTGACTACAAAGAGGGCACAAAGGAACTTTCTGGAAAGATGGAAATGTTCTGTTGGGGTGTTTGTTACACGTGTACACATCTGCCAAGTTGTTGACCTGTAAATGTAAACTGTGGAAATTTTATGGTAGGTAAATAAAGTTGACTTGAAAATAAAACCAAAATCAAGGACACAAATATTCAAGTCTAGGTCTGAATTCTGATCCCCTGCTCTGTTTCTATAGAATACGCAACCTGTTCTATGGCTGTCAGAGCAGCTGCTCCCAAAGACAACAGTGGTAGAATTCTGTCCTGTGCCACAAGGAAGCCAGAGAGCTTTGCATAAAATGCCAAGAGGCATCCTAAATTAAGCAGGGAAAGGTGGCTTGATCAATACATGGGGCCACACCATGTACACACACACAGTCATTCCAAATGGAGTAAGGAGGGGTGGATTACATGTTAAACAAAATTATAAATGTATTAAAAGAAAAGTAGGAGAATTTTTATTTTTTTACTATTTTAGTTTATCAAAACATGTTTGCAGTTCATAATGTTCCCATTCCTTGTGGGAAGTTGATACATTGCACATAACATCTTAATTCCTTTTTTTCATCCTCTTCCTGTCCTTCCCAAAAATTCAGAGAATTTTTAAATAAATTTGAGTCATAGAAGTCTTCCTAAAGTAAGACAGGAAAGCTAGAAGTCATAAAGGAAAATGATGCATAATTGATTACATAATAATGTAAAAATTTCCATGACCAAAAACACACTAAAACTTTCGCGAAATGGAAGCTGGTTGTGGTGGGACATGTCTGTAACCTCAGCTACTCAGGAAGCTTGAGACAGGAAGATCTCAAGTTTGAGGTAAGCCTGGGAAACTTTGTAAGACTCTGTCTCTCAAATTTAAATCAAAACATAAGCAGGCTGTGTACATGGCTCAGAGGTAAAGCAATTGTGAAGTATGCCCGAAGCCCTGAGTTCAATTCCCAGTACAAGAAAAATCCAAAAACAAAACCAAAAAAGGCTTCTAAAGAGGTCTTATAAATCAATAGAAAAGTATAAAAAAGCTTAATTAAAATTGGAAAGGATAGTAATACTTGTTTCACAGGAAAAGAAGTTAAAATGTATGATAACATTATGAAAAGATATTGAATCACACCATAGAGATAAGCTCATTAAAGTAGTGAGCTCACATCTCTCTAGAGAGGCAAAAGTTTAAAAACTCAGGGTATTGAAGCAATGGCAACTTTCATAGTATTGGTGGGATTCTAAATTGGTACACTTTTTAAGAGATACCAATAAGACTTTTAGGAGCATGAATACCATGACTTCGCAATGTGTCTTTTAGAAATCTGTCAGAAATAGTCCCATGTTTTCACAAAAATTCTACATTAATTGTTGCAAAGTGCATTACACTACAAATGGAAAGTGACTAACTACCCTAAATAAACTTTACATTCTGGGCAATGGAATTCTTGCATCAGTTATGAAAGATGAACTAGAACTGCATGTACCGACCTGAAATGATATCCATTATATCTTGGCAGGAGAAAGGAAAGCAAGATGCAAAAGCTACGTAAATCACATTACTCCTGTTTTTACAAAATAATTCCCATATGAATTATAGGGACATGTAATAATTATGTCCCAGGTATTATTTAATGTACATACCAGAAGCATGGAGTTATTCGTTTTCTTATTCTCTAGATGAAGAAATCGAGGCACAGAGTGGTTAAGTAATTTGTCCATAGTGGGACAACTAGTAAATCATATAGCACGTATTTGACCCCTGGCAACCGGGCTCTGAAAAGGAAGCACTTAACCTTGCATGTGGCTTCAAAGTCCCAAATCCTTCTGTTAACAGTACTGACCTTGCAGATCAACACTGGGCAGGCTGAATAACTTTTAAATAAATAATTTCTACTAAGTAGGCATTGAAAAACACTAACTGGTAAAAAGGATTTGTGATGAAAAGCCCCTCCCCCGGCAATCCCTCTGACAGTTCCAGTGGGTGGTAGGTTACCCCCAGAGCAATGAATAACACTCTGATCCTGCTGTTGATTTATTCTTTATCTACTGACTTTTGCACAAAGTCAAAAAAAGAAAAACCAGCTTCTCATTGTTTTCTCCCCTTCCTGCTGTGCTTTTTGATAAGAAGCTGTTTGCAGCGCCAGCTCCAGCCTGGATTCTGGGTTGGGCACTTGGCAGCTCTGTTGCTAACACTAGGCTTATTGAGGCTCAAGGTTACAAAAAGACTTGCCAAGGTCACTGCAGGTGGTGTAGGGAGGAGTCTGCCTGGCTCCAAGGCCAGAGTGCTGCTGCGACATGCTACGGACCTCCTGGGTGTGACTGCAGTGCAGGCTGGCAGAGGCTCTGGGGAGAGGTCCTAGCTGTGTGCCTGCCAGCTGGGCTGAGGCTCCTGCACCCAGATTAAGGGCAGGATGTTTGCAGAGCACCAGGTGCAGCTCCCGCAGTGGGCCAACCAACGGTTTTGCTCCCCACCTGGACTTGGACCCTCAGGGGGTCTCTGTATAACTGGCTTTCCAGCTCCTGGCTCCCATAGCCCATGCATTTCTGGGGGTGGGGGGCTGAGCATAGTACAGAGACCAGTGAGGGGCTGGCATCTGGTCCTGGAGCCCCTTGGAAAGAAAGCACCCTCCTCCTGGGTCACCTGGGATGAGGACTTTGAACAAAACGACTAGCAGCAGGCAACATCCCAAACCAGTGAAATCAGTGGTGGAAGGCTGGATGGTGAGGAGACCAAGGAGGACACTGACTTGCCAGAGGCCAGACAACTGCTATGGATGAAGACAGGAGTATCCTGAAGGCCTCTTCAGCCTGGAGAGAGGCAGGCAAGGCTAGGGGAGACAACAAAATAAATGCAGGATTGGGATCCAAATCTGGGACTTGTAGGAGTCCTGGCAGTGCAGGGAGGCTTTGCCCATCACACAGGGGCCCCTAAGATGGCCAGATGGCATCATCTCTGTTCTTGACTAGATGGTGAATTCTACAGTTTTGTTGGGCGGGGAAGGATCCTGTGTGTGCTATGTCTGCACTTCACTCATTAAGTTAGTTGCTTCTCCTACCTGAACCTCAGTCACTCCGCCTATAAAATGCATATATGGGCAGGAGGGGTGGGAATCAGGGTCGACACTTTTGGGTTTAAAATTATGAGCTATGGCTGACTTCGTGGCAGAATTCTTAACTACTCTGAACAAGGTCTTGGTTTGCTTCCCAGCACTGTGGAAATCAAACAACTAACAAATAAATAATAAGTCAATAATCAGTCAACTGTAGAAAAATGAATATGCCTTGATACCTTCATGCTAAGTAAAATAAATCAGACACACAACTTTAAACATCACCTGGCTTCTCTTATGAGTACGACAAAGAGCAAAATAAAGTACAGGTAATAGGAGACAGGAAGACAGATCTTTTGCAAATGAGAAAGGTACCAAGAGATGGAGGGAAAGTGGAAAGGAAAGGTGCATAGAAATAATCAAGGGGTTGGGGATTTAGGTCAGTGGCATAAGTGCCTGTCTGGCAAGCCCAAAGTTATGAATTCAATCCCTGGTACCAAAACAATTCAAAACAAAAACAAACAACAAAAAGAATTAAGATGTGTTATCTACCAACCCCACACAATGAATATAATCATTATATACTGCAAACATGCACTAATAACACTTTTTTAAAAAGCATAAAATCTTTATATAAATATTTGCTCTAGTACTTCTGCATGTACAATATTTATGCTGAGCATGCAGAAGTCAATTTTTAAATTTGTATTTTATTTATTTATTTATTCTATAACACCAAGTACATTTACTAGAAAAGAAGAAAAGTTATGAAATATTCTCGCATCCTTCCTTGAGAAATTAAAAATAAAAGACAGAATAAAATAAAAAACAAATAGAAGAAAATAATAAAGATCAGAAAACTCCTTCCCTTATCAAACTGCCAACATCATTTTTTGTAAAGATTAACATTGTGATTCTTACATTTCTGTAAAAACAGGAAAGACTCAGAATAGTTTAAACAACTTTGATAGAGGAGCACATTAGAGCGCCAACCCTCCCTAGTCCCATAACTTATCACAGTTACACCAATCATGACAAAATGGCATTGATATTGAGATAGAAAAACCACCAATGTACCAATACAAAGTTCCAAAATAGATACCCACACAACAGACAATTGATTTCTGGCAAAGATGCAAAAGCAATTAAGTGGAGAAAGGATTGTACCCTCAATAAATATACTGGAACAACTGGATATTCACATGCAAAAAACCCAAACTTTATAGCACATCAAAAATTTCTTAAGACATCCAAAAGTCAACTTAAAATGGCTCACAGTGGGTTGGTTAAAATAAAGGCAGATGTGGCCTGATGGTCACTGCTTGGCTGAAGTCATTCTCTCTTGGACAAATATATGTCAAAAAAAATTTTTTAAAGCCCTTTCCAGGTATGCTATTACTTCCAGGGAATAGTCCAGTGTAGAAGCACTGCCCTACAAGTATCAGGCACCCAGGCCCCACTCTTCTTTTGCTCCTTCACCCCCAGGATGTTGTCCTCATCCTATCCTATGTGAGGGTCCATGGCCACCAACACTTTGTTATTATTCTGATCAGTGGGCAGGGTATAGGAAGAGCAGGCATGCATCTTTCTTTAAGGATTTGATCTCAAAGTTGTAGACGTTGCTTCCAATCAGCAAATATTGTCCAGAACTTGATCACATGATCACTCTTAGCTGCAAGGGAAGCTGGTAAATAAAGCTTCTATTCCCAGGGTCTTGGGCTCAGCTAAAATCAGAGGTCCTATTTCTATAAGGGGCAGTTGGATCCTAGGGAACACTTACATTGTCCAATGTAAAGTTAAGAGGGTGAACTAAAAGCCCATGGCTGCAATCTGGTTTTAAAAGCTTCATTTGCCTTCCTACTGGCTTTGAATCCTTGAGTTATTCCCAACTTTTAGTGAGATTTTCACATTAATATCACATTTCTGGTTTCTTTTGAAAAACTGGAGTATTTGGATACATTGGACCCATATTTGCTCAAGGAACAGTTCTCTGAGCTGAGCAGTGTTCCCAGGGTAGCCTGGACTCTCCAGTTGCCCTAGGGCCCCTACACCTAATGGCCAAGCTTCCCCCACTCTCCCTGGCTTTGATCCTAGCCCCATGGACACTGTAATTTGCACTTCCTGCTCTGGTCCAGCCAACAAGGAAATGGAGGCCAAAGAAGGGATCTGTCCAAGGTCACCCAGGGAACCTGAACAGAGTTGGAATCCCAGCGCCAGTCTACACACAGCCTCCATGACTTTCTGCCATACTGATCACCTGAGGATCAGCAGGGCAACTATGCTCAGGAGGAGGAATGGCCCTGTGGTTAAGTCAACAGGTGCTAGACTGTGGTAGGCCTGGGTTCAAATCTTGGTTCTGCTACTTTCCAGGGCAAGTGAAATTGGCTCTCTGAGTCCTGGTTTTTATTTACTTTATTTTTTATTTATTGTTATAAGATGGGATAAGAACAGAGCCTGCTTCCCAGAGTCACATGAGGAGCAGGGTTGTCAGCACCTAATGAGCACCTCCTGAAATTCTGTATCCTGGGCACCTCCCAGGTCTCACTCTGAACCAGATGTGCTGATGATTTGGAAGGACTCCAGGCCAAGGGGAAGAGAGAAGGGCTTTATCTCCATGTAACAGCAAGGTATTGCAGCTTCCCCTTCTATGTAATGGGGTACAGTTTCCTCCCTTCGGGTTGCAGAAGCCCCAAGTTTGCAGAGATGTCTTTGCAGCAGGAACAGAATCTGTGTCAAGCAGTGGGGGTGGGTCACGGAGCCTGTGCCGGGCTACTCTGCAAACACAGGCACCCTCTCTGGCTTGGGAGCTGCACTCAGCTCCTGCTAGCTCCCCGGGGAGCTGCCTGTTCATTTTAGTTCCGGCATGGGTTGGCGTAGGCTCAGGGTGCCCAGCAGCCTCTCCGGTTTTTCTAAGGATGCGTACCAGAATGCAGACATGCCCAGGGACCAACCGCAACAGCCCTCTTGCATCCCCCCCCACCACTATTTGGTTTCAGGCTCTATTTATGTACATCAGTGCTTCTAGATGTTCATGGTTTCTGTTTTGTTTTGATTGTACACACAACACTAGACAAGCCACAGTGGAAATAATTATAAAGCAGAAAAATAGAATAAGCACCCACATTCCTATTTGCTTGGCTCTGCTTCCTGACAGTATTGCTGAGGAGCCTGGCATAAGCTGGCACTGTGCCTCCCATGGTGGGTCTTACTGAAACTGCCAGTCACACACCAAGACCTCACAGATGGGGGAATCAAGGCATAGGGTGGTAGGCCACCTCTTCAAGGTCATTCAGCTACTGTGTGACAGAGCTAGGGCTTGAGCCCAGCTCTGGTGCTGCCGTTGCCCACCCCTTGGGTCACCTCTCTTGGCTGCACCTCCCTGCTACTATGAGGCTTGACCCAGAAATGCAGATTCTACATGCTGGTTCTCGCTGTAGACCTTGTTGAAAAGCCTCTGGGTACTAGTCCTGCCTCTAGGCAGGGAATCGAGCCCTGAGATCTGCTGAGATGCTGCCCTATGTTCTGCTTAATTTTTGTCAACTAGTTATTAGTAGCATTTTCTTTTGGCTGTGATCCTGATTAGAAGGTGAGTGTGATCCAGTATTCAGTTTGCCTAAGACAAAGAATTTCCTGGGATGCAAACCTTTCAGTGCCAAAGCAGGGACAATCCCAGGCAAAACAAGAGGGTTGGTCACTCTAGGGGACAGAGCTGGGCTGTGCCTTCCTGGAGTTGCATATGGGGACCCTCTCCAGATCTTTGTTAATCCAGCTGGTCCAGCTATGAACACAACTTGTCCCTAGAACATCCTTTCTGGGAGGAAAAGACCAGCCTTTGGGGGGTTCTCAGAAGAGATGCACAGAACCCTAATTCAGTCTGTCCCTCATCTGAGCCTTTAGTAGGCTGGAGATATGGCCAGGGCAGAGGGGAGCCCCGGGCCAGTGGCATGTGGGAACCTGCTTACACTGGTTGCTAGATGTTGAATACTTTGTGAACTGGCTGTTAAACAGAACTACTCTTAAGAATTAAATTACATAAAGCAAAATTAAATTATATTTTACCATCTAATAAATATTCAAAAGGTATCATTTCCTAATGACCATATTTTGCTACAATCTATTGCCACAGGTTGAATGGTCTCCTCACCTTCTCCCAAACTTGTGTGTTCAAGTCCCACCCCTGCTCACCTCAGGACAAAACTTATGGGGTGACTGAGTCTTTACAGAGGTAACCCAGTTAACAGGAGGTTTTTGGGGACAACTCCTGCTCCAAAACGACTGGTGTCCTTATAAAATGGGGAAAGGTGGACACAGACATGCACATGGAGAGATGAAACAGAGACAGGGGCAATGCTTCTACATACCAAGGAACCCCAAAGATTGCAGCCACCACCAAAAGTGTGGGGAGAGGCACAAGACAAGACTTCTCATTCTGCTTGACCTTGGATATCTGGCCTCCAGAGTGGAATGACCATGTATTTCCATTGTGCAAGCCCCTAGTCTGTGAGAGATGGTTACAGCAGCCCTAGAAATCTAAAACGCATACAATTCTCGGAGCTACCGACACTTACGGCAGCGAGATTGTACGATGCTGAGCACTGGGTAACTCTGTGTTCAGTGTATTTTGAAATTGGCTACCGGGTGATATTTACACTGTGAAAGTCCACCAGGGATATCAGGCAGCCTTTGATTTATTGTTTGGTATCCATCTGGGCAGACTTGAAGAAGTAGAGGCAATAAGGTTAGTAAGGCACACCCAACACGTGGCCCTGTGCATCACAAGTTACGTTCTGACATGATCCCGTTCTGACAAGTATTCCAGTATTTTGAACTCTGTTCTCAAATTCAGAAAAAAATAAACCATTCACATCATTGATGAACAAAGGAAGTTCCAACATATGTGCTTATTGTCTAACTTCCATCATACTTGGCAATATCAATAACATCAATATTCATACCAAAACAATATTCACAGGATAGGGGTGGCCAGTGGTGGCTGAAGCTCAAGGCTGCAGAAACCTTATGGGTGGGAAGATGGACAGGCTGCTGACCAGGACACAATGCTGCCTTCCAGCTCTCTGGGTGGCCAGAGGGTGAGTGGCCACCTGCTCTGCACCCTGGTGGCAGCAGGGAGGGGGTTCTGCAGGGCTCCTCTTTGGTCGTCTGTTACCTCTCTGGCTGTCAAGACGCTGCAGTGTTGGGAGAAGGAGGAACAGGGAGGCTGCTCTGCCCGGCCAGGACCGATGGCCTTGGCCTAGGTGAGCAGGGCTGAGTCTGCCAGCTGCTGCCCTTGAATGTAAATAGATCCTCAGCTTCTGCTTTGTCTACCACACTTCCTGCTGCTCTGGGATATGACGGCACTTTCACCTGTCTTCACATCTCTGCTCTTTGTTCTCCTCTCTTGACTCTGCTCTGGCCACACCTGCCAGCTGGCAGTTGGTTCACACTTGGAGCTGGTATGTCCTCTGAGTTTTGCACATGTTGTTCCTCTACCCTTGTCTGCTGTGTCCCATGTCCATTTTTCCTAAAGCTAGCTCCTCCTTATCCATCAGGACCTCCTTACAACTGTTACCTACTCTAAGAGGTCTTCCTTGATTACCCAGCTAAAGTGAGTTGCCTATTTCATGCTTTTTCTGTTGCTTGTAAATATTTGTCTTCACGCTTTTTAGATTACTTGATTAATCACTTTATTGCTTTTTAAAAATCCTTACTTCATCAAGCTATAAAGTTCAGGAGGGCAGGGATATATTTGTCTCATGCCCACAGAGGCTAGCTTGAGATCTGGTAGTTGGAAAATGTTTGTCAAATGAGTGAATGAAATACGTTGATTTAGAGGCTGCATGGTGCAGAGGTACATCAAACACCTGTGGCCTAACACAGGCCTTGACTCAAAGCCTGCCCCTGGTACTTAGTGACCATGTGTTCTAGGGCAGGTTGCTACCTATCTTTGGGCCCCATCCTTCTCACCCAAAGTCCCCATGGTCACCTCCTGAATAGGACTGCTGTGGGGATTAAACTCATCATCATCACACTGTGCAGATGAGGGATGGTGGGGACAAAGTTCAAGGGAGTTGGACGTGAGTGCAAAATAATGTGGGATTTTTGGGGCTCAGAGGTTCAGAGGCTGAACCCATCAGGGAAGAACGGAGAACTCCAAGAGGGCTTTGTGGAAGGGCTGCCCTAGAACTGGAGCATGAAATGGGGTGGGTAGAATTGTCAGGTGGGGGAGAGGGGATAGAGGAGGGACCCGGTCCCACCCTGAGGTCTTGAACCCCTGCTGGGGCTGCAGAGAGAGGTGTTTTTCCCCACCCTCGGGGCCAGAGGTCAGCACCATGCAGAGCTTCCCTGCTCTGAACCTGCAGTCTCTGACAAACTCTTGACATTTGGTTGTCATCTGTTTCCTGTGTTGCCTCTGAGGATGCCTGGCTGCTAATGCCCCAGAAAAAGGCGACTCACTTGTCTTGACCTCAACCCCACAGGGCTCAGTCAATTCGAGACATGGGGCAAATGTGGGAAGGCTCTGGTGCCACTTCAGGAGTGCTCCGACAGTGTCATGGAACACTGAAGAGGTGGCCAGCTGTCGCTGACTCACTGGAGCTTAGAGATATTACTTTGGGTTGGCCTCTATGTGCTCAGAGCTGCCGGGACAGCCAAGAGAGCCTTTCAGCTGGCACTGCTCATTTCTGAGGGCTCAAAACATTGCAGGGTGGGTCCCCCATTAATCCCATTTCATACGCAGGGTCTTCGTATACAGGAAACTATGGTGAATGGTTAAGTTAAAAGTAATTTATTACAGACACATAGACATTAATCTCCCTCAATATACTCTGCCACTTCCAGCTTTGAACACACATATCCCATTGTTTCTGACACTTTCTGAAGCAGTTCTGGAAATCCTCTTTCACGAGTGCCTTTAGTTGCACTGCTGTGGCTGCCTTAGTGTCCTGAACTGACTCAAAATTCTTACTTTTCATGGTTATTTTGACTTTGGAAGACAAGCAGAAGTTGCTTGGTACCAGATCCAGCAAATAATCTGGATGGGTTATACTGTTGTGTCTTTATTTGATAGAAATTGTTGTATATGTTTTTTATATGTTTTTAATTGATTCGAGACTTGGAGATAGCTACAAAAAGACACTCATGAAAGACAACTTCCAGGACTACTTTAGAAAGTGGCAAGAATAATGGGATGTGCTTGAAGCCAGGGGGAGTATTTTAAGGGAGATTAATGGCAATGTGTACTTTACTGTCACACATTTTTAAAATTTAAATGCTCACCCTATTTGTCAATCATCTCTTGCATGCGAGGCTGAGGGGAGACTCTGGACTCGCTCAGCACCTGCCTGTTGGGTGAACCAGGTCTCTTAACCCCAACCAGGGTGTAGGGAGATGACCACATACTGAAAGAACTAGAAGGCTGGACTTGAAGGTGAAAAAGCATACAGAAGGTGGAGATGAACTCTAACTTATCAAGGGGAGGGCAGCGCCATCGCCCTCCCTCTGCCTTCTGGAAATCACGGGGAGCCCTCTGGGGTTGGTCTTGGGGGTGGCTCAGAGCCAGTGGTCTCATCCATCCACATCTGGCTGTGTAGACCACTTTCTTCCAAATGTGTCCCAAAGGCAGGACATTTTCCTATCGATCTAATGAAAGGAGCAGAGGCCAGTTGTATTCAACAGAAGCAATGCTAGGGCTGGAGGCGCTTTCTGGAGCCGGGAATGTAAATTTCCCTCTGCATTTGGATGTGGCAAACATTTATCCAGCACTTAACTGTGTGCCTCCACGGTTCAGAGCACTTAAGCATTTAATCCTCACAAAACACAGGTAGATGCTGCTACCACCTCTAGTCTGAAGACCATACAAGCAAAGCTTGGTCTAAGGAAGATGAGCTGGCATGCTAGGACTCCCAGCTGGTCTGCTTGAGCACCATGGCCCTCAGGAAATCTTTTTGAAAACAGGCTTGGCACCTAGAAGCTACTGGGCAAATATTTGTTTAGTGGATGAATAGAGGAACTGATGACAAAGGCCCATGGAAATTATCCTGCAAATGCAAAGTTGCTCTAGAGACCATTTTGTCCTCCCCCAACAATATGGCTGCTCTGCAATGCCTCACCTAAGGAACCTGCAGAGCTCACCCCCTGACCTGGAGTCCTGTAGAGGCATAGGGTGTCTTTTCATGCAGACAGGAGAAGCATCTGCACTCCCTGAGACCCTGCATTAAGTAGAGGTAAGGTATTTTTCAGGGTGAGGCTGGGCTTCCCCAGAGTTCCTACAAACTCTAGGGCCGTAGAGGCTGGGTGCGACCTCAGGCCTGTTCCTCAGCCCCTCTTCATCTTGCCTGTAGGTCTACAGTACTAAGTGCCTCAGCCTCAAGTGGCGTGGTAAGGAGTTGGTGGGGAAATCCACCCAGTGGGTTTAGCTTGGGGCCTGGTTGCCAGGGTTAGAGCAATTATGGTCATCCCTGTAGCCTTCAGGTATGCAGGTTAGATGCTTCAGTTCCAACTGTTCCCAGGGGCTGCAGAGACAGCAGTGCAATAGACCAAGCTCCCACCTCCACACATTTCTCATGTGCCCTAGAAACTTCCTGACTCTTCTGCCTCTGGAGGTGAGCAAAGCAAAAGCACGTGTCCTCATTTGATAGATGACCTGAGCCACAGAGTCGTTCACCAGTCTCCCCAAGTGCACTCAGGAAAAGCAGGTCCAAGCTTGGGGCTGGAGCCTTGCTCAGGTCCTGACACTGAAGTAACTGGACTTGGGGATTGACTTGGGGATTATATCACACATCAGGGGGCCCCAAGACAGAGGTGGATGTCAAGTGTGGGTGTCAGCAGTGAGAACAGAGCAGTAGGTGTTAGCAGAGGTTATAAAGGAAGTTACTGGGACTGCTTTGTGTCCTTATCAGGGTGAGTGGCATCTCTGGGCTGCAGGGAAAGTCCGGGCCTTAGGGGTCAAGCTATCTTGCTGCTGTCTCCTTCTGGTGTCCATGATATGTGATCAGCTGGGGAGGCGTACACTTCCTGCTGGGCAGAGCAGAGCATCTGCCCAAGATGCAGCAGAGCTTGCATGGGGAGACAGAGGAGCAAAGGGATGATCTGAGGGCCAGGAATCCCAGTGGGCCCTGGGCACTGCTGAACAGCGGCCAGCAAATGACGCTGTCCTCACCTTCTCATGGGACAGGAGCACCCTCTAATACTTTGCTGGACCTGGATCCACACATCTGTCCATCCGTCCCTCCTTCCTGGAAGACCACTTTCCTGGTCTCATTCCTACCTTGATCTTTCACTGTCTCACAGCTGAGCTGAGTTTGCAGCCATATCCTCTGTGCCTATCACAGTGCCCAGCCCCCAACAAATGCATGCATTTGTCCACCTGCCCATCCTTCCATCTGTCCATCATCCTTCCTTCTCCTCACATTGCCTTCTTCACCTAGCACTTCTTGGACCCAGGCCTTGCACAGGGTGTCTTGGTGGTGCACACAGCAGAGGAAAGGATAATCCCAACAGTGGGGGGCAGGTGGCCACAGGTGAGAAGGTGCCCTAGGGTCTGCAGGAGACAGTGGGGAGGAAAAAAATGAAGGGAGGGTCCCCAGGAGCATCGCTGCACACACAGCCCCTCCCACAGGGCCTGACCCACAGAGCTACCCATCCTGACTATGTGGTGCCGATCAGTGACGGCCTGGTTGCTCCTGGCAGTGGTGGCTCAGCCAGTGGTCACAGTGTTGGGGTGGGGTGGGACCTACAGACAGCTGGGAGTGGGTGCTAGAGTGAGAACTTAACACTCCAACTGCTGGTCTGAGACGGGGCCTGAAGGGCAGAGCTGGGCTAGGCAGGCCCTTCCTGTGGGTCCGATGGGGGCAGAGCTGGCCTGGATGCCTGGGGCAGCTGCTACTTCCCCTTCTCAAGAAGAAACTCTCACCTCTGTCCCCACCTACTGCCTTCTTGTGTCCCCCTTTGTGTCCTGCAGGAGGCTGGAGTCCCCACCCTGTACTTCACCTTGGCTTCCCACTTCCGCAGCAGCAGGCTGAGTCTGCCTTTGATTGCAGCAGGTGCGTGCGGACCTGGGGTTCAGGTGGGGTCCAGGTGAAGAGAAGGGGTGAGAAAAATCACAGGAGGTGTTGGCAGATTGCAGATGGAGCCAGCACTCTCCCCTGACAGCCCGGGGTGGCATTCAAACTAGACAGCTGGTGACCCCTACACATCCAGTAGCAGTTTGCACTGTCCTCTCAGGGAAAAGTTCAAGCGGGCTCAGGTGACAGATGGGAGACTTAGTTTCCAAAAGCCAGTGCAGGTCCTATAGGGAAACCCAGGAACACCAGGCTGGTGGCAAGCGGAAGTGGAGCCAGTGTGCAGGCGGAGTCTCACCTGGCCAGGCTCACTGAGTGCCAGGATACGCTCTGACTGGGCGCTGGGTGTCCTGGGGAGAGGAAGAGGAGGGAAAAGGTGACCACTTGCAGTCTGCAGAAGGGCCTGCCCAGACCTGGAGGTAAGAAGTTGCTGTTCAGGGTGGGGATGGGGTAGAAAAAGTTACCGGGCAGCCAGCCTGGCCCTCTTGACCTTGGCCGACCCCGGGGTCCAGTGCAGTGTCCTGAGGTTGCCTGCTCGGTGCTTCTCGCCTCTCCAGGGTTCTGAGTGTCTTCAAGGGGAGGGGCTGAGTTAGTTGGCTGTGCTGACCCCCATAGCTGCTCAGTGTGGGCTGGCCATGCTCACGGGCCATTATCCTGACACTGGGACACTGGCAGGGTGGGATATGTGTCCCTGAGTTCAGGGAAGATGGCAAACCTGAAGGTGGGAGTGTAACTGGGACCCTGCACCTGGATGAGGAGGCAGGGGGCACACACCTACCTGGGGCAACCTGCCTATCCCTCCACTTCCTTGAGAAAGCTGTTTCTTCCTAGGATCCCATGAGAAACCGGTTTGGGAGCAGGTTGGCCTGGGTTGTTTGACTTTTAACAAGGAAGGCAGCAGCCAGCCTTTCTGGGGAGTTAGTGGGAGGGTTGGGCCCAGGCTTGGGGGTCACTGCCTAGCTCCCTTGTTCCCTAGCCTGCCCCAGCTGCCTGGAACAGGAGGTAACAGTGAAATGGAGCCTCCCCCTGAGGGCCAAGTCTGCTCTTCGGAGCGCGGAGAGCTATTGGGGAGGAAAAGGCCAGTGCTGGCTACCGTGGCCTCCGTGAGATTCTGCTTTCCTTGTCTGGGCCCCTTTCTCCATCTGTCTCATGGTCAGGTGCGGGGGCAGGGCCTGACAACAAACGCTGGAGCCCAGCCAGACGCAGGTGGGGGCAGGTGGGGAGCTGGAGTCGGGTGGGCGCCTGGCGTCTTCGTGCCCCGTCTCTACCAACTGGGCTCCCTGGGGCACTTGGACAACAAAACGGGCTCCCCACATTCCCTCTGTGCATGAGGCAGCCTCTGCTAATGAGCTGCTGTCTTCACTGCTCCATTATGCTTCCTGAGCCATCTGCGCCCCAGCACTTACGGGGAGACCCCGGGGGCTCCCGACTGCTTGGATAGAGGTACTGCAGAAGGCTGCAGTTCTGGGAGGTGTTAGGGGTATCTCCTGCATGGGGAATTGGGTCCTCTGGGAGATTTCCAAGATAGTTACAATTTCAGCTCTTTATTTTGTCAAAAATGTGGTTCCAGATAAGGAAATGCAAGTGTCCCGCAGCCCACATTCTTACAGTTGTACTGGGCACCAGCTCTGTGTGTGTGTGTCCATGTGTGTTTGAGATTCAGGACCCTAGGGACTCTGTGGGAGCAAATTACCTGCCTTGGTGGTGCATGTCTATAATACCAGCTACTTGAGAAACTGAGGCAGGAGGATTACAAGTTTAAAGTTAGTCTGGGCAATTTAACAAGACAGTCTCAGAAATAAAGGTAAAAGGGCTGGTGGTATGGCTCAGTGGTAGAGTGTTTGCCTAGCCTGCACGAGGCTGGGTTCAATCCCCAGTACTGCAAAAACAAAAATCCAAACACAAATACACACACACATGCACACGCGCACACACACAGCAACATGGAACAAGTCCTGCTATCTTTGCAGCCTGCTGTTCCATCTGTTTGTGGTCACTAAGCCACTCTGGGCCTCACTTACATCATGGCACAGGTGTGATGATGTCTCACTGACTGACCAGAGGCACCTGACCTAAGACAGGTCTCGAGCAGCTGTCACTCAAACCTCCCAGGTCAGGACCTAGGGCGTGACTGACAGAAAGGACCCAACCATCTAGCAGCAGCTGGGATGGCCTGTGTGGGGGATACTGATGACCCTAGGGTTGGACCCTCTTGCCCAGGGCAGCATTCATACAGAGGAGTCACAGTTGCCTCTGCTCCCACACATGGGACATTTGTGCTTTAAAAGAGAATCCGGTGGGTAAAGAATGGGCAACCCCAAGATGGCAGGGTGGCAGTGAACTCTCGTTCTTCTCAGAGGCCCTGGGTATAGGCCATGTCCCCATGGTCTACCTGAGAACACTGAGGTACAGAAAGGTTGATCAGGACCATCTGATGTCAGATCTCACAATGGGCTATTTGGGGACTTTGGGACAGTGCTAGGAGAATCCAGGTGCATGAGGAGAGGTTCAGAGTCCCCAGTCTCAGGAGCTTAGCTTCCCAAGAGAGGATCCTCTGAGTAGGGCACCTACTGGGTCCCTGGGGTCCCATCTGAGGAGGGGCTACACTGTGGGCTCCAGAGGCACAGAAGGACAGCTCCATCCTGGCCACCTGGCCTCAGCCCCAAGGTGTAGTCTCACAGGAGAAACCCAGGCCCCTGGCTGCCCTACCCTGCATACTGTGCGGGGCCCAGGCTGAAATCTATGCGCTTCGGCTGTAGAGAACTTTTCAAGGTTAGGCTCAGGGGCTTTGGCATGACCAGTGACCTTCAAGGGTGGTACTGGTTGGATCCAACTCTCCTGCCAAGTAACATGGGGAGTTGGGCTGAAGTTCAGACATTCCATCATGCCTAGGAAGAGACAGAACGTGCCCCTGTCTACCTCTGTCTCGGGCAGCTGGACACCCAGGCGTGCTCACCTCCTGGGAGGTGGGGGGCGGGCAGCCCCTGGAGGTCCAGTCAACCCAAACCTGTCTAAAGAGCTGCGTTTTGTACTGGCTCCCTTCCCACAAGGCAGAAACAAAGTGACCATGGGGGAGGAAGACTGTCTGTACCAGGTCCACCTCTTGTTGGCCTGTGGTCAATATACCATTGAATCAGGAAGAGAGTACTAGGGGAGGAAACAGACCTTAAAATCAGATCCTGGCTCCCATCCCCTGTGATCCCAGGCTGGCCTCCCTCTCTGAGCCTTGGTCTCCTGTGGGCAGTAAGGCAAAGTCTCCTTAGCAAGGCTGTGGCAGAAAAGTCACAGGATAGGGACCCATGGGCTCTGAGTCTGGAACTCTTAGGGAAAGGTGTCAAGAGGAGAGTGCTGTGGTCAGGCTTGGACATAATGGCCCTGCTGGGCATCTGGGCATCTGAGGAGTGCCTCTTCGCTGACCAAAAGCAGCAGTGTTTTGAAACCCGGAGTGCAGGTAGAGGTGGGTGGGGCATCTTCTGGCCCCACCCCAGGAAGCCACTGGGAGGAAAACTGGTCTTGGAGCTCCAAATAAGGTCTCAGACACCAGAGTGGACCCGAGCCACCTCGCCTTCCTGCTGCCAGGCCTTTCATTCCACCACTGGACCTGGCATCAGCTCCTCACACCCCACACCTGGGCTCGAGTCCCCACCAAACAGGCCCAGAAAGGTAGCTCTTGCTCTTCCTCCTCTAGGCTCTATCAGCTCCCTGCGCTTCCCCACTGTGGGCTGGGCTCTGCGGGGAGGCAGGCCTGGGCACAGGGCACACAGCTCCCTTTGTGAGGGCAGCTGAGTCACATGGGCACCGCTGTCCCTGCTGGGCCCTGGGGCAGGCGTGACGGAGACGGCGGCGTTATCACGGGGCTGCGCTGCCCCCACGCTTGTGGGCAGGAGGCTTTCCCACGGGAATGAGCCGGGAGGTGGCTGGGAGTGTTGGCCATGAAACCTGCTCTGGCTCACAGGCTGCTGACTTTGGAAGAGTCTTTTCTCTGGGCCTCAGTTTCCATCTCTGCTAAGTGGACCGGTCTTCCCTGTTTTGCAGAGGATACTGCATGGGAGAGGGCTCCGCACACTGTAGGGGCTGGGTCTTTGGCCCTTACACACTGGACTTGAAGCCCCCTTGCAGTAAGAGCCCACCTCGGAGCAGGCAGCAGTTGCCACCCTCTCCATGCGCAGGTACAGCTCTTTACCATGGGTGACATTGGCTCACACCAAATGTCAGTCTGGGGTAAGGGGTGAGAGAGGGACTGGAGGCTGACGCGCCTGCAGTCCCACGTCCCACTTTGTACCCAGATCTGGCCCACACCTCAGTCACAGGAGGTGACAGGGGTCACTGCCCTCTTATCCCTGTCCTGGGATCCATGCATTCCTGAAGATCTCCCCTCCTTCTCCACAGCATTGCTTCTCTATCACCTTTGCTGGTCTGAATGACACCCTAGCAATGCCATCAGGGTGTTTATTTTGTTTCAGGCCTGTGTATGTGGCCTCATTTCTATGCCCAATAGGTGGTGCTATTTATGCCCTCACCTGACAGGGAAAGAGGAGTGGTAGAGACAGAAGCTTGCTCAAGTCACTTGGGTGGCAGAGCCCAGAGCAGAAACCAGCTGCCTGAGCTGAGTCTGTGGCCACATACCATAGCAGCACTGCGTCTTCTCCTCTGTTCCTAAAGTAAAGAGACTGCTTCAGCTTTCTTTGCTCCCTGCACCAGCTCTCACCTCCGACACAGGCCAGTGACAGACCTTCTCTGGGCCAGCAGAGCTCTTTGTTGCCCTACAAGGGTCTCCAGCTGGCTGTTGGAAGTAGGGGTCATGTGTCTCCCCTATGTGCCACAGAGCCACTCCCATTTCATGGCGCCCCTAGGCAGCCTCCCTGCCTCCGATGCCTGCACCCCACACTTAGAGAAAGTTCTAACATCTTCCCTCTGTGTCCCTACTCTCCATGTGTGGTGGGGCTCCTGTTCCTGACTCTGGCCCACCCCACCCCTCCCCTCTGAGACCACCTTCTTCAATGCCCCAGGGGTCCTCCATCCCCCATCCCGCCATGGCTGCTTTGATCCCCTGAAGTCAGAGGGAGGACTTGTCATGGCTTACCAGGGACTGGATCCCCCGGGTATCTTACTGAACCACGGGCTCAGATTTGGCAGGTCTGGGCAACCCTGAGACCCTGGATTTCTAACAGTGTCCCTCTTAGGTTACACTGTGTCTTCCTCTCCCCTGAGCCCTGCCAGCCAACACTCTCCGTGGGGTCCACAGCTGAGGCTGCCTCAGCTACCATCTGGCAAAGCCCTGAAAGATCAACAGTGGGGAAATTGAGGCAACCTGCTGGGGTCTGACATGTCAGGGACTCCCATCCCTTCCTGGAAATCTCATTTGTGCCCCCTAGTTTGTGTGTCTCCACTGTTGCCTGCCCCTCATCCCCTGGCATCAAGACAAGACCCACTGTGGCCCAGTTGGGAGCAGCAGATCCCACTTGGGCCAAGAGCCCACTATGGCATCGTGCAGGCCCCTGCCATAGCCTGGACAGTGGGGTTGTGACTTTGGAGAGCACAGAACAGCTTTTAGGGAGCTGGGGCATTGGAACCTGACTGTACCCCATCTGTGGCTTTTCTGCCCTTCCTCCTCTTGAAGCTTGATTTGGCGCAGGCAGGTGAGGGGTATAGTTCATTTCCAGCAGATCTGCCAGGAAAGCATCCACTGGTGCTGCCAGCATGTTGCATGGGCAGCTCTGCCAGGCCTTCCTCCTAGAATGCAGACCCCAGAGGGAGAGGCGGTAGGAAGCAAGCACTCTGCACATCTTGAGACGGGACTTATGCTTAGGAGAACCCTCCAGCTCCCAGCTGTGTGACCTTGGGCAAGTTGCTTCTATTCTCTGAGCTTCATGTCTTGCCTTCTCCGTCACTACCTTCCCAGGGGATATTTGTTAAGGGGTCAGGTGGCTACTTAAGGAGATGGCGTGGGGAAGACACTGAAGCAAAGTAAATGGTCAGTAAATGTAATCGGTGTTCTCATTACTGTTATTATTGCTGTTGTCATCACTTGCCCTCATTATGTTGAGAAATATGAGCACTTAGGACATGGGAGTCATTATCCACCCTGCTCGGAATTGGGCACATGGGTGTCCCCACTCCATGGGTGTAGATTTCTCCAGAGTTTCCCCACCGGGCTCTAGAGGGGCCATGAACTTCACCTGGAGGAGGGAGCAGCTGACAGTAACAGAAGTCATCCAGAGAGGGGATGGAGACATCGGCCCAGTTCTACATTTGTCTCTCGGAACTTTTGGAATCATTGGGAGTGATTTTCACTTAGACCTCTGTTTCCCTTCTGGCATGGCAGACTAAGGAAGGCCATTTCCAGAGGCCACTATGGTCAGAGGATCTAGAAATTGAGTCTTGGCAGGTTGGAACCGTGGATGCCTAGGGAGCTGTGACATGGGAGCTTTGCTCGGAAGGACGGACTCTACGTCAGTGATCACTTGCGTGGCCTCCTGCCAAATTGCCGACACCCCCTTCCTCCTGGCGCGCCTTCCGGTCAGCACCGGCTCCTGATCGCTGCCAAGGAGGCTGGATTCTCCTTCAGGAAGGGCCAGTTGTGGGAGGGGGCAGTGGCAGCATCTGAGTGGCCTGTTGCCATGGCAACTCTGGCCTCTGGAGGAACTTCTGGGAGAACAGCCCTAGGGGAGCGACAGATGCAGCATCACCCTGGCCCATGTCTGTCCCTGAAGTCTGGTACCTGTAGGCATGGATGGTGATTGGTGAGGCTGAGACTCCCCCCTCACCGGGTGCTGAGTCATGGGCATCCCCCAGGGTCATGGCCTCGACTCTACCCCCTCCCTCTGAGAAATCCATGACTCACATACTCAATCCTGTCATCCCAGCCCAGCCAGTTGAAGAGGGAGGAGCCCAGCTGGGGCAGGAGGAGGTGTCCCCCCACAAACATAGCCCTGGCTCCTCCCCTGGCTCTTTCACACTGGCTGCCGCCCTGTTCTGCGGCAGAAGAGCCAGGAGAGGGACCTGGGCCTGCCACACTCACTCACCCACCAGCTGTGCTCACAGACAAGGACCTGCAGGTTGAACCTCAGAGAACCTGGCAGGGTGGTCCAGGAACCCCATCCTTCGCAAGACCCTCACCTGGCACCTGGTACCTGGCCAAGGACTCAAGAGCCTCCAGGTGGGAGGGGTGCTGTGTGTACATGTGTGTGTGCGCGTGCGCGCGTGTGCTCATGTCCGCTCATGCAGAGGGTGGGTAGCTTGCTGGTCTGGATCCCAGTTGAGCACAGCTGTGGAAAGGTGTGTAGAGTAGAGGCTGAGTGAATAGGATGGTACCGGGGCAGGGGATGGAGCTCAGGAGGTGCGGAGCCTTTCGGAGACACTGGTCTTTTGGTAGCAAAGGAAACAGCCTCAGAGTGGTCAGTCTCTGGGCTCTTGAAATCACAGCTCCTATTACACAGATGGGAGAACTGAGGCTCTGAGTGGGCAGGTGGCTTGTCCAAGGTCACGTAGGAGTCCAGGGATGGAGAAAGTGCTATAGGGGATAGTGCAGGATAGGGGGGTGCTCAGAGTACTTCCCATGCAGCTGTCTTGGGGGCTACATCTGAGGTCCTTGTGGCAAGCCAGGGTAGCCCAAGTCTTTGTCACCTGGTAGAAAACTGACTGAGAGGCACCAGGGTTGTGAGAATCCCAGGAACCAGAGCGCATGGATGGGGAAGCCAGGCTGAGGGCCATTAACCACCAGGCCTGGCGACCATCTGCTTGGGACTGATGGGCTTTCCTCCCTGCTCCACTGAGCAAAAACCCATCTTCCCTACACCCCACCGTCTTTGGGTGGTGCTGGGTCAGGGGCCTCATTTTGCTTGGAGTAGATTAGGCTGAATTGAGGCAGGGTGGCAGAAATCCAGGGTCTCAGGGTTGCCCAGACCTGCCAAATCTGAACCTGCGGATCAGTAAGAGACCCAGAGGATCCGGTCATCCCCTTGTTCTCACCCGGAGCAACTGTGACCGGGAGTGGCAGGGTGGTTTGGAATCACTTTTGTGCTTCCTTCAGAAGGTGGTGAAAGTTATTTATTGAGCACCCACTGTGTACACCATACTGTCTGAAGCATGGCCATAAATCAGGTGAATAAGATCTGCTGAAATTTGTGGGTGGTTCTGCCTCTACCCCCTCCCTGCAGGTCCCCAGGATCACAGGGTTGGTTCCTTGGGGTCAGAGAGTGTGAGAAGGAGCAGTTATGGTCAGTGAGAGCCATAGCCTGCTGTGAATCCCCAGCACCCAGGCCAATGCGCCTGTGGATTCTTCCGGTCTTGTCCTGGAGTGGAACTCTTGGGTCAGCCCTGACCTCTCTTTGCTGCAGGGACCCCAGTAAGGTACAACCCCATCCTGGCCGAGGTACCACTTGTCTGATCTCCGCCCTGTGTCTCAGTTTCCCAGGGGTACATGTGTGTGTGGCGGTGTTCATCGCTGCTCAGGTTCCGGGGTGCAGAGCTCGGCTCTGAAGGTGTAGTGAGACAGAGCCCCGAATCCAGGTGTGGCTGGTGAGTGGGAGGCTGTCTGTGCAGCTTGCACTGTGCTGTGACTTTACTGCCGTAGGCAGGGGCCAGGCAGCTGGGCTGACATCATCACCTAGTGAGAGACACAACAGTTTGGTGAGACTGAGGAGGGAGATAAGCTGCCTGAGCATTGGGAGCAGAGTCCTGCTGACCTCCCGGAGGACCCAGGGGCTGGGCCCTGAGAAGGTGGGAGGGGAGCAGGCTTTGACATGCGTCTAGGAGCTCGGTTGGGGCATTCTGGGCAAATGGCCTGGGAAATGACAAGAGCTGGCAGGCGCTGGATGATGCAGGCATTGGAGGCATGGTCTCTGGAGGGGATGTGATGCCAGGCTGGCAGTCCCAGTCTGCTCTGCAGAGGAGCCACGGGGGAGGATTCAGGTATGGTGGCTGTGGCCAGGCCAGGTAGGCGCCCAGCTGGAGGGGAGGGCAGCTGCACTGTGCTGTGTGGGCTGCAGGGCTGAGGCCTGAGCTTTGGAGCAGCACTGTGGCTGAGGGAGAGAAGAAGGTGGAGGCCTGGCCTTGAGGAAGAGCAGGTGCAACAAGGGGCAGAGCTGGGCAGTGCCCCAGTGTGTCTCGGGAGTGGCCTTCTGAGTGGGACTCAGAATGGCAAAAGCAGAAGGCAGAGCGGGCCAGGACTGTTGTGAAGGGGATCATATGTGGGTGGCAGGTGCCTTGCCTGCTTCAGGGCTGAAGGGTGGGCTTCAAGGGGAAGGGACAGGGTGTCGCAAAAGGCTGCCGAGGAAACAGTGGGAGATAGTGGTAGGGACAACTGGGGCATGTGAACATGCAGACCCAGACCCCAGTGCTGCCCCCACCACATTCCCGTCCTTGGGATGGCTGTGTGGACCCCGCCTTCTGACTCACAGCAGATGGGGGCATCATGTGAGCACACCCGGCAGCCGAGGGTGACCAGACTCCAGGGACTGGGCAGATGGCAAATGGGGGTGGGGCAGAGCTGGCACAAAGGGCCCTCTCAAATGAGCGGGTTGCTGGGCCAGCCCCGCCTCCCAGCCTGCTCTCCCCTGGGCCATTCTGTGCCAAGCCCAGGTCCTTCTGCCCCATCTAGGGCTCCTGGAAGTCCTAAGGGACCCTCATAGATTCTGAACCTAGACCTGGGCTGCAGGGGTGTAGGGTGCTCTGCCCGCACCCCTGCTGGCCATCCCGGCAAGAGGTGGGCCAAGACACCTCCCCAGGTCCCAAAGTCTCCAGGGTTGAATCAGCCTAGGCTATAGCAGTCCTGTTCCTTCTGTGAGCTCAGATTCTGCAGGGCACTGGTCTCTGGGATTAGTATGCTGAGGCAAGGAGAAACCCACAGAGTCTGGGCTTCTTTGGTCTCTCAGAGGGATAAAGTCTCCTCAGCTGAGCTGGTGCCATGCTGGGTGTCCTTGTGAGCCCCTTCTCTGCCACAGTGAAGTCCATGTTTCTCTAGGACAGTAGGATCCAGGTGGACAGCAAGGCCAACTTACCTAGGGAGAGCCTTGGAGTCACTCATTTGGGTTCGGGGGACTTTGGTCTATGCCTCAGTTTCCTTGTCTGAACTGTTTAGTGATCACATCTTCTTCAGGGAGCTGTCATGAGCATTAAAGGGCTAAATGTGGGAAAGTGTTCAGAAGATCCTCTGGCTATTTTTCTCTCCTGCTGGGCAGATGGGCACATTTTCTCTCAATTCAGGCCTTTTTTCCATTCCCCAGCTCTTCGAGAGCAGGGCGCCACTGAGACTCACCTCCTGCCAGCCTGGGCTGTGATTTGGTAGGGACGCCAGAGTGGTGAGCGCCGAGCTCATGGGCTGGCACCAGCTTAGGGGGGTTGTGATGAGCTCGGCAGTTCCATGTGGCCAGGGAAAATACCCCAGCCCTGGAGGAGCTGGCAGCCAGTGGACAGGCTTCTCCGCACTCCTGGGAGATGACCTGGGTAGGGGGCTCAATGTCACAGCCATGGCTCTGACCCCTGAAGGGTCAGTGAGCCTGCAGCTGATAGCTTCAGGCTGGCTCCAGAGCCTCGGGGTCACTTCACCTCCAAGAGATATAAAAGTGCCTCTGCCACCTCTCAGACCCCTCTCCCTGTTCTCAGACCTTTGTCCTCTGCCTCCCAGTCACCCTTCCTGGGTCTTCCAGGGCCGGGAGGCAAAGTGGGTGGACACGGAAGCCTTGTATCCTGGTGCCAAAGATCACAGTCTCTCTGGGCCTCAGTTTCCATACCTGTGCGTGGAGATAACAGTAAGGTTATGGCTGAAATGTAAGTCACACGTGGCTGGCTGCAAAGTGTGTGTACCCGGCAAAACATGTGGCTTCAAGGATCCCTGTAAGCATTGCTCAGGGTTTATCCCAGTGGTGTGATTGAGATATGACTAGATTGAGTCCTTGATAAGTGCCTTGAGCAAGGGGTTTACTTCCTCTAAGCCTCATGATGTAGGCTGTAAAATGGAGATGAAGACACCTGAGCCTCTAATGGCTAAGAGAGACCCCCTGGGGATTAACTGCGAGCACACACATTGAGGGAATGGTGAGCCCAGGCGCCAGCCCAGCTGTCCCAGCCAGGTGAGTCTCACCTGCACTATCCTCATTTGAAAGCCCATGTTCTTCCTTCTCATAATTTGTCAAGCAAGGATGGTGACAGTGTCTTAAGAGGAGCCATCAGATTTTAAGCACCGAGCATTGTGCCTGGCACACACCATCAGTGCTGTTGTTATTGTCACTGTCCTGGGTCACCAGCCAGCCCTTCCTTCAGGGAGCAGCAGGGACTTTATTCCAGAACCACTCTCAGGATGCCACTGGGAAAGGCGCCCATTCCAGAGCGCCCACCCCCTGGGCTGTGCCCATCCAAGAAGTCTTGATCTGCTGTGAGGAGTTGTCTGGGCTGGGGATACCTCTGCTCCCTAAGACCTGAAGCCTTGTGAACAGATTGAGGTTCACTGCTCACCAACACTTGGGAGAAGAGAGTTGGCCGGAAGGAAATCCGGTTTGTTCAAGGGCTGGCCTTCTGGAACAGGAGGGTGTTGTCCTCAAGCCCTGTCCTGGGGGACTCGGGTACATGGAAGGTCTTTTTACAGGGATGAGAGGAGGCGCAATCAGATGATAGGCAGGAAAGCTACGCGCCGAGCAGGTGTTTGTCACCAGGGCATTGGTCTCCTTTCTTCCCACTCTGGTCAGAACATTGCAGTTGACTGTGACCTCAGGGGCTGGTCCCTGCTGTCTGTAGACACACAGGTCTCTTCACTGCAAATGGAAGCTCACAGTGTATGTGCTCTGCGCTCACTGATGTACGGAACCAGAGAATAAGGAGGGGCGTCACACATCCTGATGTGGTCAGAGGTCCCCGATGGTATGGGGTCTGTGCTCAGCAGTTGTCTTAGTTGTTGGGGTACAGCTTTTCTATAGAAGCTGGCAGGGGGAGATGGCTGTAGCTTTGAGAATTCTCTGCTGGGCTGGGTTTCTGTGGGCCTTGAGGGCTGTGCCGAGTGACTGACTGACCTCCTGGGTCCCTGGCTGAGTCTGGACCTCAGGCTGTGGCTCTGTGGCTGACACTCTGGGTTTCTGACCCCATAGCAGGAGAACAACTGCTCAGACCCACCTGCCTCGATGGTGACAAATGGGTGGAGTAGATTCCAGGGCTGGATGGAGCCGCTGAGTCAGGCTTGGCTCAGACAGTCTGCTGTCACTGGGCATGTGCCGAACAGCAGGGACTCGAGGCCTGGCTCTCCTGCTTCTAAGCCTGAGCCTATTCCCATGGTACCACATGTGGCTTCTCCCACTGGAGGTGGTGAGCTCCCTGCCCCCGCAGGTGTCAGGGAAACCACGGAGGGGCCATGACGATCCTTCACAGCTCCTTCCAGACCGGAGCTTTCCTGGTCCTGTGGAAGGTGGCACCAACCCCCACGACCTCGCCAGCTGCTGGGTGGATGATGCCTCCATCAGGAATCCGTGTCCGTAGCCCTGTTGATCTTTATGGCCAAGCTTTCCCCATTAGTACCACCGGCCTGGCACAGGTGGTGGGGCCTGGTTGCCAGCCAAGGTCATGGTCCCTGAACTGGAGCTGGGGAAACCAGGCCTGGACACAGCACCTGTTACCAACTGTGGAGAGCCTGAGGGGGCATCAGCACAAGCAGGTGGCCCAACTCTGTCCTCTGACCTGGGAGTGGAGGGGCAGAGTCAGCAGGGCAGCAACTGGGACCTGGGAGCCAGTCGTGTTCACAGCCCACAGGAGTAGAGCAGAGTGGTCTGGCCCTGTCCCTGGATTGTGAGGCTTTGGGACCATGGCTCAGCCTCTCTGGGCCTCCACATCCACCTCCAGAGTGGCTGGTTGCTGCTAGCTCTCTGTCACAAGGCTGGGGACGCATGGGACAGTGGGGTGTACAGACTGAATTTGGGTAGTAGCTCTGTGTCCCTGGGCACACAGCTTCTCCTCTCTGAGCCTCAGTTTCCCCAGCTGTAGAATGGCAGGAGGATCCCCCCTCATGGTGGGGTTGTGATGGCAGGTGCATGCCATGCCACTTGCATTGGTACATGGTCCCTGCCCTGCCCCAGCTCCCTCCTGAGCCAGGCTAGTCCTGGGGATGTGCCCACCCAGGTTCCTGGGCCCTAGGGTCCCCAGTCACAGACACCTGTCACTTCCCTCCTGGGCCACCTTGGATGTCCCATGGCAAGCCCAGGGGAAGCCTGGCACCTGGCATAGGGGAAAGGGATCCATCTCACTAACCAGGCTCCTTTGGCCCTAGATCACAGGCACAGGCTTTTGAGAGGTCCTGGGGTGACTTTGTGTTTATATAGAGAGGAAACCCGAGAGTTTCTGCAGGTGGGGTCTCAGCACCACACAGTTGCCTGCAGACCCGTGGTGTGAGGAGCTCTGGGCTCTGGGGCTGCAGCGCTGTGAGGCTTCATAGGCAGCCATGTACTGGAGGGGTTTCAGGTCCCCTGCCGGCTCCCATCTTGGGGCACTGCTCTGGTCACGCTCCTGGCAGAGCCTCGTGTGCCCCTGACAGAGTCAGAGCTGGGGAGTGGGCACAGTTCAGTGCCCCTGGTCCACACTGTCCCAAGTGGCACTTTAACTTGGATGCAGAGCATGAGGAGCTGGCGGATCCTCTTGGGAAGACCCTGGGTGCCCACCTGACGACCTCAGAGGCCAGACTCTGTCTCATTCATTCATTAATTTAACCAGGAGTCACAGGGCAGCATTGTGGACTACGCTGGGACCCAAGGCACGCGTGAAGAGGGAATCAGACAAGACTGCAAATGCTGAGAAAGGAAGAATGTCACACCTAAGACTTCACACAGGTGTGGGTGCCCTGAGAATAATAAAACATGTGACAGGGAAGACCAAGATGCATACAGAAGACAGTTTTGATTGGGCAGTCATGGAAGGCATGTCAGGGATAGGGACATTTAAAGCCTGAGAAAAGGCTAGTTGGGGGAAAGATCCTGGAAAGAATGTGCTTTTTTGTGGGGAAAGCATGTGCAAAGGCCCTGAAGTCTTCTGGGCAGAGGAGTCTAGAGCGACTGAACTCAGTGACTGCAAGGTGATGAGGGGCGGAGGTGTGAGATGGGGGCAGTCACTAGCTTGTGATTCTGGTAGCCGAGCTGCTCCCTGAGCCCCAGCAGTGTCTGACATAAAAGGACGTTCAGCATCTCTGTGCCTATTCCGCTCTGATCAGCAGTGTTATTGGAGCCGAGGGAGAAAGTGGATCGTGGGTCTCTGGGCCTCAAAGAACTATCACAGGAATTTTCCTTGTTGGAAGTGGGTAGGATGTTTTGGGCTGCAGGTGGGACAGGAAATGCCATTCCTGTTCCTCTGGGTGTCACCGCAGACACTAAGCACCAAGTATGTGGAACGCTGGGGTGCCCTCCCCCTGGACGTCCAGTACCGCTGCCCCCTGCCAGCCCCTTTGAGGCACAGGCTCCTTTCATCGTACTGTGGCTGCCTTCTTGGTCCAGCAGGCCTGGACCCCTTCCTGGCGGGCGAAGGTCCCCCAGAGGACAGTGGCTCCTTTCTTTGCTTTCTTTTCCTCTTCCTCCAGGCCTAAAATAGTGCCTGAATGGGCCCAGACTCTGGCGGCAGTGAGACAATAGCTGCATCCTGGCCCTGGGCCACTGCAGCCATGGGGGAGGTGCAGAGGCTGTCGTGCCCAGAGCTGCCAGCCCCCATCCCCTCCCCATCCCTGGGCGCTGTGCACCCCGAGCATCCCCACCCGCTTTCCTGTCCTGCAGCTGGCCTGGAGCTGCAGACCTCGGTGGGCCCCCACCCCAGTTCTCTTCTGCGTGTCTGGTGCAGAGAGGCCACCGCAATTTGGGAAGATCTTTTCCCTTTGACTTCATGGATACAAGGGACTCTTAGAGATCAAAATGATGCATCCTCTTGTGAGAGAGGAAGTGAGCTCCCTGTCACTGGAGGTAATCAAGTGAAGTTTGGGTATGCAGTGGAGGCTGGGGAAGGGAATAATCGATCATCAGATTGGACGTTAGGACTGGATGTCTTCATGTCTCAGAGGAGATCATGGTTCGAACTCCATGTCCCTCACTTATCAGTGAGGTGTCATTAGACATGCCACAACCCCTCCCAAGCCACTGTAGATGAGCTCTACAGTCTCACCTTGCAGCATAGTAGACACGGACCTGCAAAGTGCAGGGGGAGGACTGGTACATAGTGAAGCTTCCAGAAACCTGGCCTGGTTTTCCCCTCTCAGACTGGAAAAGGGGCTTGGATCCACTCCTGACCCCGGGGAGCACTAGAAGAGAGCCAGGAGGAGCTCCCTGGCCAGGCAAATTCAGAGGAAGATTCTTGATGAGCTATGCAATCTAGAAGGGCTTCCTGGAGGAGGTAAACCCTAAGTAGTTTCCAGGGCAGTGTGGCGCACACTCTGGGCTCGCGACAGCCAGGCACGGGGGTTAGAGGACATCCACCGGGGTTTAAGACCCAGGCCACAGGCTGGCAGCCTCTAGAGCGAACTCATTCCACTGGGTTTAATTTGGTCATGAGAGTGTCCCCTTTGGGCTTCTAAAAATGTGGTTTAAAGTCATTGTTGACAAACTCAAAGATTTCATGTAAAAATCTGAGATTCTGCTTCTCTTTAGAACAGGGAAACCCTGGCTCTCAGACGTCCCCTCAGAACAGGGGGCTGTCCCCCAGTGCTTAGGTACCGACAAGTCAGGGAGCCCGCGCTTTGCTGCTGGGTTGGAGCTGGCAGTGACGTGGTCCCAGCAGCTGCCAACGGTTGCCAGGGTAACGGTTGCCAGGGGCTGCTGTCACCTGCGCCCCTTCTCCCCTGCTGGCGCTAGAGGCTGGGGCTTCCCAGCCTATCTTCTGGCTGCCCCCTTTGTTTGAGGCTGTGGGTAAGAGCACGGCTGGGTGGCCCCGTTTCCCCTCTTCCTGGCTTCTTGAATTTGGGCAAACAAGGAGACCTTGCTAACCGCTCCTGCGCTGGGGTGTGCAGTTGCTTCTGCCTGGAGAGGGGATCCAGGTATGACCCCCAGCCTCTCCCTCCTGCTTCCCGCCTTCCTCCATCTCCTCCCTCTGCCTCAGCCCCTGCCCCTCGTTCTTTATTTTCTCCCTCCTCCTCTCCCCTCACCCCCTTCTCCCCAACACTGACAGTGTAGCTAAGGGGTGGAGCAGGGGTGAAGCTGGGATGGCACAGGGCACCCTCGGGAAGCCATACATGCTCTGTAAGAGGACTTGATCAATTAAACGACAGCCTGGAGAACTGGTATACGGAAGTGGTTGGGGGTGAGGCTTACACCCTCTCTCTTCCCTCCCTTGAAGCGCTGGCTGCAAAGATCCTTTTTGGCTCCTGGGCTGCAAAGATAACTCACCAAGAGGTGGCTGGAGGAGGCGGCCAGGGCCGCTGAGGGCCTTGGGACACTGTGGGAGGGTGCTGTGTGCAGCAGGGCTCTGCTGCCCCTCGATCTGCGCTTCTGTGGGGACAGTGCCCAGCCTGACCCGTGAAAACACCTTTTCACTGTGGCTCTTGATGCAAAGCCCTTCTTCACACGAGCAGGTGAGTTCCTCAGGGAAGCTGCCTTCAATCCAGAGTGCGGGAGGGCCTTGGTGCTGTCCTGGGTCCCCATTCAGGCTTCTCGCTCGCTCCCTCGGCTTGCTGACTGTGGGACCCTGGCCCTAACTTGGCCTCTGGGGCCTCATTGTCATTCGTTCCCTGCGCATAATGGTGTCTCCTAGGTTTTTAAGAGGATTAAATGCGTTCATGTGTATAAAGGGCTGTGCGTACTGAGTTTCCAGTGCTTCTCGGCTCTCCGGGGCTGTGTCCTGCAGACGGTAAGCTCCCTGTCTGGGGGTACAAATGGTGGCCAAGAGCCCCTTTTGTGCCAGGGACACTGAGCTGTGTGCTCAGTGAGGAGCTGCAGGGGGCTCTGCTCACTGCCTCCACTTTCCTTCCCCAGAGCAGGCCTTGGGCATAGCAGTGTCTCAGCCCAGCTTTATTTTGGAGGTGGGTGGCTCCTGGTTTTGTGCCCTGCCTGTCCCTGAGCTGGAGATCTGGCATGTGGAGGAGGAGAGAAAGGGAGGGAAGGTGGTGGCCTTGGGAACCCGAAGGATCCTACGCTCCAAAGACGGGCACTCTGCCCGCCTGGGGAAGCTGCGGGGAGGCAGCTGGGCTGACAGGGTGGTCTGGCCTTGGGGAAGGGGAACCGCAGCCAGACGATAGGGCCTCGAGACAGTCTAGCCAGGGCGGAGGAGCCAGCTCAGCACCCTCTTCGCCTCTGGCCCTGCCCTCAGCCATGGGCACCTCAAAGCCTGCTCAGTTCCTATGGGGCCCAGGAGGACCCCTGGCTAGAGGGAAGACAGGCAGGTGACAGGGATCCTAGCTGCCCACCTGACCCAGGGGGACACTGAGCCTCAGAGAGGGGCCAGGCTGGCCCAAAGATCTCAGTGCTAGTGGCCACAGAGTAGTCTGGACTGTGTGTCCCACAGGTGAACTCCTGTCACCTGGCTCTGGGAGGGTCCCTGGCAGGTGCTTGGCTCTGTATGCCTATGTCTAGGAGGTGCCCACAACTGCTCCTTGGATGGTGCTGGGTCTCAAAGACTTGACAGCCCTGCCTGGCTCTGCACTGCCCAGGAGTGCATGACTGACCAGGCTGGATCAGTCGTCGGATGGTTAGTGAAGACCCAGTGCCCAAGCTTTGCCCAGATGGGGATAATTCTGGGGCACCAGGCCTGGGCTCCTGGTCTGGGCGCCCTAATCCCCTCTCCTCCCTTGGGTTCCATTCTGAAGTTCCGAGAGGCTTTGATCCTCAGGAGCTCAAAGCCCTTGCGCCCTCATCCCCGCCCTCCCCAGCATTCTGAGTGTCTTCACTGCCGAGGTGAGACCGCAGGCCAGGCTGGCTGCAGCTGGCTTTAATGGAATGGGCCACTTGGGGACAAGCCTGGCATTGCCCCTTTCTTGGCGAGCTGGTACTGCGGTGGAGGGAGGCGGGATGGGCCTGAGTGCGGTCCAATATCCCTGAAGACCTCTCGCCTGAAAGTGTCAGAGATGGTGATGAGTGGCCCCGGGGACCACTGCAGCCTAACTGGCTCCTGCTGTCCATCTCCTGCTGGCTAATGGCCTTGGGGACAGCTCAGAGAGGAGGGGAGGTGTAGTGGCAGGCTACTCTCCATGTGGCATCAAGATTCCTGAGAGCAATAACAGGTGTCCATACTGAAAGCTTTGCCATCAGCTTGACCTGGGCAGCTGGACTTAAAAACCAAGCTTTGTGCAGTCTGCCTGCAGGACTTATCAGAGCCTTTGCTGAATAGACGCACAAAAGAAAGAAGGGCCCAAAGCATTTCTCACAGTGGAGGACTGGTGCTCCCTCTCGATGTTTTGACAAGTTACCTTGTGTTAAAGATAGGGAGACTGAGTCCCAGGGACAGGAAAGAACTCCATGAACCACAGTGGCTGAACACATAGGTTTTGAAGTTAGAAGGGCTTGGGTTGAGTCATGGATTTGTGATGTACTTACTATGTGGTCTTAGCCGTGATCTAACCTATCTGGGCTTTGACTTTCTCATCTCTGAAATCAGTTCAGAGTTATTGTAAGGACCAAATGACTCATTACCTGCTCGGATGGCTGCTTCTGGTGTGGGAAGTGGCCTACTTGGTGCCAGACACTCATTCTGCACTTGCTAAAGGGAGCAGGGACTGCTCCTTCTGGATTCCACCTGGGGACCACTGAGATACCTCTGTCCTGCTGGGCGCCCTGAGGGCTGGCGAGCTGTGGAGGCCCAGGCCCCAGGCACTTGGATCCTCACGGATGTGTCACAGGTCAGCACTGCAGGGCAGAGGACCATTGTGTGCAAAGGTCTTGGAGGAGGGAACACCAGAGGCCGGGCCTCCCACGGGTGTCTCTGGGGCATTAGCACACTTAGGGATCCAGGTGGCGGAGGCTGCAGGGTGACTGGGCCTGAAGACTGCTCTCTGGAAGGACTCGGACATGGACAGCCCCTTCCTCTCCCCTTCCTCAGCCTCCCCACAGGACTGGGACCATCTGGGTGTGCAGAGGGAGGTGTGGCCCCAGGAGCTTGGCTTGCGGAGGGAGGCGAGGCAGCCGTGGAAGGATGAGAGGCTGTCTTGGCAGGGAGCTGGCAAGGCCTGGCAGCGCCAGCCCCGGGTTGCAGGCTCTAGCTTGAATTTTATTACCCTTTACAGAAAAATTCCTGAAACCTGAGGTCATTGTGCTGCCCCATGGCCCTGGAGCAGACTTCCTGGTAAGGGGCAGAGGCTGTGAGAGGGGGCAGAGGAAGGAGAGGGGCTCACATTTGCGAGCCGTGTTCCGGGAGACTGGCGCGGGACCAGGTGAGGGTGTGGCTCTGGTCTCACCTGGTCTGACTGGGCATCGCCTGGGAGCTGGAGGGGATGTGGCATTTCCAAGTTCGGTTTAGTCTGAAGTTGCTGCAGGGCCGGGGGGGGGTCTAGCCCCTGCCCCTTCCCCAGGGAGGACACACCTGCCCAACCCCCGCCCTGGCCTCTGACATCTGTAGGAGCCATGTCCCTGTCATCCTGTCCCTACTCCCAGCCTCCTTTTGCGTTGCCTCCTGGCCCCCATTCCTGCACGTGCACATGCAGGCGTGCATGCATGTACACACACACATACATGCACACACACACACACACACATGCACACACACACACACACACACGCGCGTGCGTGCGAGCATGCTGTACCTGTACACCTCGGCACTATGCAGGTGTCGCCCTCTCCCACCACATCCTCCCTTCCCAAGCCTGCTGCTGGGCTCCAGGTAGGTGGGGCACAGCCCTACCCTGGCGGGCAGCTGAGGCTGGGCGGTGCAGCTGGAAGCAGAGCTGGGGCCCTTCGGTGGCTCCCCCCATGCTGGGAGGGCTATGGGTAGGCAGCCGAGGCAGGCAAGACCAGGCTCACAGGAGACTGCAGGGCTCCATTCTTTCCTCTGGGCTCCTACCCCCCAACCCGCCTCCCACTCCCTGTCCTATAGGAGCCCCTCTGGCACCCACATCTTGCTAAATGCTGGGGAAACCTGCCATAGGTAGGGAACAGGCACCTTCCCAGCTCCCCACATAGGTCCTTTGGGCCTGTCCTTCAGCTGCAGAGTGTCCTGGAGCAAGTCCTGTCTGCTACAACAGGGCTCCTGGTGTTTCTCCCGGCTGTAACATGGTCCCCAAGCCCACGCTGGGCCACTCAGTGGGACACTTGCTAAAGCCAGGCTTCTGAGACCTGGTGTTCGAGGCCTGCAAATCGGCATTTTTGCACAGTCCCTGGGGCCATGGGGGCAACCCGGGGGACTCACTGGCAGCAGTGGGGTGTGTGGTGTTGATGGTAGCCATGAGCCAGCAGAGAATGGGTCAGTTCTGCTGTGGGATGGCAGTGGGGTGGCGCTTCAGGGAGTCTGTGTCTCATCTCAAAGCTGAGCTGCAGTGTTTCCGGGAGAGAAGGCATTCTCGGCAAGGGAACGGCAGGAATAAGGGTCTAGGGGTGATCTGCATCCACTCAGGGTTCACCCGGGACCATAGTGCAAGGGGAAGGAAGGCGCAGCAGAGGCGCCGGCCTCGGGAAGGGTTAACCCAGCGAGCAAGAGCAAGTCCCGTCTGCCCAACTTCCACCTCCGTCCTCCGAGGAAATGGGTTTTCCAGGAGCTCGGGCTGAGCCGGCGGTGACCGGTGGCTCCACACAGGATGGCAGAGGAAGTGACTCAGGCCCCAGGGAAGAGAGTGAGCCCTGAGTCCCCTGCCCACAGGGCCAGGGGCTGGGCCAAGGTACAGCCCCTCCTCTTGGGCAGCTGGCCTCAGGTGGCCATGGGGTGTCTTGGCTTGGGAAGGTCCCAGCCACCCTCCGCCCTGCTGGACCCTTGGGGACCCAGGGATGGTGGCCCCCATTGTGTCAGTCTGGATCAGCTCGTTCTGTTCTCTGAGTGTTTACGGAAGGTCTGAGGTCAGGAGCTGCTGCTGGGAAAGGGGAACCTGGGGGCGGGCTCAGCCTCACAGCCTCCCTTCCAGGCGGAATCGGTTGCATTGCCTGTGGTCTTCACTGCCCCTCACTTTTCTCTGCTCTTCTTTGGGTGGACCCCAAAGCCCAGAGCAGAGTGGGGGTATCTCTGAGACCTTTACCAACACCACCGGTCTGGGGGACCTGGGACCTCTCTAACCCTTCCCTGGCCTCAGTTTAGGGACCTGTGAAATGGTGAATTTGTGGGATCTGCCTGATGGGGCCTCCCTGGGGAGTTAAGGTGATGCTGCAGATGTCACTGCTGCTGCTGCTGCTGTCATCATGAGCGGTGCAGCTGCTGACCCCAACCCTCCAAGACTTCCTGGGCTCCAGTCAGCACTATGGGGGGTGGATGAGGGCCTCACTGTCACCTGGCCCTTGGTCCTAAGGTTCCCGATGGCCGAGGCCAGCCAGTGCCACCTTTCCCCACAGAAGTCAGAGACAGATTCCTGGGCTGGTGGGTGCTAAGGTTCAGTCTCTAGACCGCGGGCACCTCCTTGGGTCCCTCCTGGCTGGCTGGGCTAGATAGGCACAGGCAGGACAGTGCCCTCCTCTGGCTGGTCTGAGTCTGGTGTCCTCTGCTGGCCCCCAGCCCAGTTTTTTTTTTGTCTCCATGAGTAGCCCATGGGGTTCTGTAGTCATTCAGGCTGGCTGCAGGGAGGGAAGCTTCTAGGTGGGGTTCCAGCCCCACTTTGCGCACCAGAAAGGAGGTTTCATGCTCCAGGAATTTCCCCTGGAGGCCTTGGAGGCTGAATGGGGCCACCTGGGAAGGATGGGGCCATGGAAAGGGGGGTGATTGAGTGACAGACCTGGGGGCTGGGCCAGGGGCAGCATGGCTGGTCAGGAAGGACACAGAGTTATTAGCTGCCCCCACGGATATCAATTAATTTAATTCCCACTGTTTAATTTCCTCTTTATAGTTGAAAAGTGTGAGGCCCAGAGACAGTGAATAACTACCCCAAGCTTATACAGCTAATAAATGTGGGAGCTGGGATTTGAAGCCAAACAGCCTGGATCCAGGAAGCCCTTTCTCATTGACCCCCAGGAATGCTGCTGGGGAGAACGTTGTCCTTTTTGGAGTGGCTGCTCAAATAGCTCAGGTGGACTAGAGTGAGCCAGGAAGAGCCAGGCAGCAAGCCACTGTTTGTGTCTGAATCCCTTCCTCAGCGTCCGCGGGGTTGCAGCCTTGCTATATCACTCCAGTGATGAGGAGCTCACTCCTGCCCCTGCCCCTTTTGCCTTCAGGGGTCAATCTCAGAGGGGCTGCTGCAAGGCGGGCAGTTCTGTCCTGTCCCAGGGCCTCACTGGCCATCATGGCTCACTTTGAAGGTCAGTGGCCAGAAGAACACATGAGCTCCAGCCAGTTCCACTCCTGCTTGCTATGTGACCCCAGGAACCCACTCAGATAAATGGAGAGAGTAGGAGCCAAATCCTTACTGCAATTTGTGTGCTTCTAGTTCACAAGTGAAAAGCAGTGGTCGTGGGCACACGAGGGGCCTGCCTGGAAGAGGCGACATTTGGTCTGGGTGGGGGCGGGGGTAGGGTAAGTGATGGGAGCCGGAAGGAAGGAGAAGGAAGGGGCCCTGAGAGGGACACCCCTGTGCTGGGTTCCTTCTGTGGGGCTAAGGTAGTCTGAAAGGGAACCCAGTGCTTGGAGGACGCAGGGAGAAACCTGAGCATCAGAACCCCAGGAAAGCAGCCCTTCCCTGCAAGCTCTCATGTCCTCCTCAAGGGCCCCCACGGTGCTCCAGGTAAGACGCTGAGACCACAGGACCTGAGAAATTGGGGTTCCATTCCTCCACTGGGACCTAGGGGACTGGCATTTGCTCAAAGGGGTCATGTTGGCTTTAGGGATATCCAGACCAGGGAAGAGATAACAAGATCCTGCTTGGGCCACCCCTGCCTTTAACAAAGCTCTCAAATATTCAGTCCTCCTGTATTCCTCTTCCGGGAAGTCCTCCTTCATTTCTCCCACCCTCAAGCTGCTTGCTTGTGCCCAGGTTGTCAGGCTTCCTTTCTTTTGGTCGGTGGCAGGTGGCTGCAATCACATGCAGCTCCCCACAGGATGAGGATGGCTGGCTGGGTCACCGGGACAGCTGGTGGTAGAGGGGAGCAACCACCTGGCATCTCTGTGGTCACCAAGCACTGCGGTCCTGCCCAGGCAGGGAAAGTCCCTAGCTTGTGTGACATTCTTGGGCAAGTCATTGCACCCCTCCTCCCTCGGGCTCCCCATCTGTGGATATACCATAATGCCCACCTCCCAGGGCTGGAGTATATGCAGGTGGGAGGTCAGCGTAGAGGCTGCCGGCTAGTAGGCGCTCAGCTAACAGTGGTCGTGGGTGGTCAGGGTGGCAGTGAGGGTAGCTAGGGATCCTTCCCTGCTTTGGGCCACAGCAAGTTACTTTCTAAGAAAATTCGCGCCTCTGTCCTGCCTCGGGCCCGGCCGCCGGCTCCCCCTGGTGGTCAGGATACGAAGTGCCCTTCTCTTCTGGCCCCTGTAGAGGGCACCGTAGCCCGCGCTGAGTTTACATTTCTGTCCCCGCTGCACTGCCTGCCGGGTGGCCCAGGGTCCCAGCCAACGCCTTGGTCTCTTCCAGGTGGTGACTTCTAGGGCTGGCTTCTGGACAGGACGATGGCTGTCCAAGTGCCCCTGCACACGGCGCTGTCCCTGCTGAGTCTGCTCTTCCTGGCTCAAGGTAGGCGTCCAGGGGCCCTGGGACACTTGTTAGGACTCATGGTGGCCGCCCCCCGAGCCTAGGGCAGTTGCCTGCACGCGCACAAACCCCTTGGGCAGGCACAG
Source organism: Hydrochoerus hydrochaeris (assembly GCA_004027455.1). Classification (NCBI taxonomy): domain Eukaryota; kingdom Metazoa; phylum Chordata; class Mammalia; order Rodentia; family Hydrochaeridae; genus Hydrochoerus; species Hydrochoerus hydrochaeris. The sequence goes on along the minus strand of PVLA01000831.1, from coordinate 208,214 downwards.
GTGTGCAGTGCAGCTTAGCTGCTGAGTGGCGGCACCTTGGAGGGAAAAAAAGCTCTTCCTCTGACAGATGCTGCCCCTCAGAGCACAGCTTGGCTTGGGAAACGGGCTGGATTTTGGCCCTGCTCATCTTTGCAGTAAGCATTTTTGAGCAGTGCGCAGATCATGCAGCAGTCTATGGCCCTCACTACACTTTATTGCTATTAAATTCTTTCGGCCTTTAAGTCATTATTTATTTTTCGTGCTGTCTTTTGTACTTTGAAGCCAGAAATTTTTGAGCAAGGCAGACCCACATTTTTGTAGACCCTTTGAAGTAAAGACCTTTAGAAAGCATACATGAGCATCCCCTGCTCAGGTCTCATCCCCTCCCAAACTCCTGGCTAGACCTGGCCACAAGGTCCCATCTGCAGCCTCTGCCACCCCAGGTGCCCATGGCGGTGGCCCCCGGGAAGACTTCCGCTTCTGCGGCCAGCGGAACCAGACACAGAAGAGCAGCCTCCGTTATGAGTGGACACACGAGCGGCACATCACCATCAATAACTCAGAGAACGTCCTCACCATCCATGCCCCCTTCCCTCCGTCCCAGAAAGTGTCCTGGCTCTTCCCGGATCCCAGGGGCCTCTACCACTTCTGCCTCTACTGGGACCGCCACGCGGGGAAGTTTCATCTTCGCTATGGCAGGCACGACTACCTGCTGAGCAGCCAGGCCTCTGGCTTGCTCTGCTTCCGGCACCAGGAGGAGAGCCAGGCCCGGGGACCCCCGCTGCTTGCCACCTCCGTCAGGTCCTGGTGGAGTCCGCAGAACAGCAGCCTGCCTGGAGCCCCAGGCTTCACCTTCTCCTTCCATGGTAGGGCAGCTGCTGGGCAGAGGGCTGGAGGTGGGGAGGCGAGAGCGAGGCAGGCTGGGAAGTGGCCTCTGGACTGCAGGCCAAGGCCTGGGCTTTGTTCACAGGCAGAGGGAGCCAGGGACTATGTCAGAGGAGAGGGGGAGTGAGGGCCAAAGTGAAGGAAGCTGCATGGGGCCCCCGGGAGAGAGGTGTGGAGTGAAAATCTACAGAGGCCACAGGGAAGATGGAGGAAGAAGAGAAGTGAGCAGGTGGAGGTGGGAGAACAGAAAAATGGACTCACTGGAGAGATTCTCTATCTGCACCTACATGCAGTGCTTATCCGTGTTAGAGCTTGGCACATGTGGGATGGACAGCGCCCCTCCGGTGATCAGGAGACGGGAAGGAAATACAGATAGGATTGCTTGCAAGTCCCGAGGTGTGTGCCACACACCCCCTCACACACGTGTGCACACATACACTCACATGCATGTTAGGAAGCCCATGGGGAGAGAGGACCCTGGGCTGATGCTTTTACTGGAGCTCAGGGGATGAACCAAATAGAAGCATCCATGGGGTGCTTTGTTTGGTGGGTTGGAAACAGCAGGCATGTGTTCCAGGAATGGGGGGTGCTTAGGGGTGTTGGCTGCAGCCGGGGCCAGCAGGACCCCCCTCCCAAGTAGGCTGTCTCTAGTGTCCCATGAGAGATGAGGCACTGAGGTCCTGTGGAGGTGCAGAGCTAGCCTGACCTTGGGGTGGGAAAGACCAGTTGATCCAAAACGGATGCTGAGGCAGCAGAATCATAGATGTTCACTGCAACCTGCGTATCACCCAGGAGGAGACTGAGGCACAGAGAGGCTGCCCATAGGGGCACAGCTGGCAGGTGGCGAGTCCAGATTTGAATCCAGTGGCTGATAGGGGTGTGGAAAGCAAACAGCTCAAGGGCCTGGAAGGCTGGAGGCCGATGCTGCACCTGCTGCCTGGTGGGACGGCGTGGTGTGGTCTCTGCCATGTGGAGGAAGAGGCAGAGGCTGTGTGAGCTTCCCTGTGATTGTCCCCCCTTGGACTGCACTGACCCAGAGCCTTCTATTTTATTTTGAGACAGGTCTCACTGAGTTGCCCAGGCTGGGCTCTATAAGACCAAGTCCCTGTTTGGCTGGCCTCACTTCCGAGTGGCCTGGGGGCGTCCCTACCAAGTCTTAGAGGTTCAGTTTCTTCTTCCATAAAGTGGGGTAGAGGCACAGTGTCTCACGACTCACGCGCCTCCATCACAGCCTCCATCCCCCCGCAGACCCCCCTCAGAAGGCCTCCCACAACGCCTCAGTGGACATGTGTGAGCTGAAGCAGGACCTGCAGCGGCTCAGCCAGCTCCTGAAGCTGCCACAGAAAGCCTCGCGCAGGCCAACAGCCACCCTTGCCAGCCAGTGAGTGCGATCTAGGGATGGGGGCCCTGGGGGAGGGGGAGCCAGAAGGGTCTCCAGACCTCTTGTCTTTCTGTCTCCTGGAGGGGATGATACATAGTCACTAGGCTGAGCCCTGAGCCCTTCTAGATGAGCAAAGACCTACATCCACTGGCTGGGCAGCCACCCAGGCCTCTTCCCTCCAGCAAAGAGAAGTGATTGGTCCGTGTTGCAGCTGAGCAGAGCAGGTGCTCAGAGATGCTGGGGCAGCTCTGTGGCCACAGCGGGTCAGGGTAGGCAGACTAGGTCAGAACTAGGTGCTGAGTCCCAGGACAGTGCCACCTCATCCTGTTCCTCCCCTGTCCTGTTTTCTCTGAGGCCTGGCTCCAGGTCTGTGTCCCACCTGCTCCCATGTGTGGCTGGCTCTGTGTCCCTTTTGTCCCCTCCCCTCTTTCCCAGACCCCTTTCCTTCTCGTGGTCCCTTCCTCCTTTCTGTGTCCCTGGCTGGCCCCTTCTCTCTGCCTTGGGCTCCTTGCCATCACCCACCGCTCTGTCCTTCCTGCCAGGCAACTGCAGAGCCTAGAGTCGAAGCTATCCTCAGTGAGGTTCCCAGGGGACATGCTGTCCTTCGAGGAGGAACGGGTCAACGCCACGGTGTGGAAGCTGCAGCCCACAGCTGGCCTCCAGGACCTGTACATTCATTCCCGGGAAGAGGTTGGCTGGGCTGGAGGGAGAATTAGGGGCTGGGAATGCAGCACACCACAGTGCAGTGATACCCCTAGTCTGTCCCCAGAGTCCCAGGTACAATGTGGCAGGGGACAAAGGTGTCAGCTCCTGACCAGGGCCCCTGGGTTCCTCTGGTGTAAATAGGCCAGTCCCCATTCCAGGCCCTGCACCCTGCCTCAAGAGTGCCCTCTGGGGGGACCCAGCTAGATGGTGGCCATCTGGATCTTTTGTTGATCCCAGGGGTCTCACCACAATGCTGCCCAGCCCTGGCCAGTGCTGAGCGAGGAGGAGCCAGGGCCCCGTCTGTTGGCAACATCTAGAATGGGCTGTGTTTCCGGGAGGACTTGGGGCTCTATGGTCAGCCGAACCCTAAGGGGCCCCCGGTCTGCAGGAGGAGCAGAGCGAGGTGCTGGAATACTCGGTGCTGCTGCCCCGTGTGCTCTTCCAGCGGACCAAGGGCCGGCGCGGGGAGGCCGAGAAGAGACTGCTCCTAGTGGACTTCAGCAGCCAAGCCCTGTTCCAGGTGAGGGCTCCCTGTCATGTCCTCGCCTTCCTGCCCTCCCTGGGGAGATGGAGACAGGAGCTATAGTCAGCCCCCTGCCCCGGGAGCCACAGCTGGTCCTTGTCAAATCAGAAATCAGACTGCAATGTGCAGACCTTTCTGGGAGAGGTCTTATCAGTGTTGTTCTCACTGCAGTGTGACTTCACGCACACACACACATGCACAGAGACGTGCACACACACACACACACACACACACCAGCTGATTCTCAGGAGGATGAAGAGGAGGTGTAAGGGCAGGTAATAGGGCATGATGTAATAGAAATACATTATACACACTGAACGTACCCCTCAAACATGGGAAACTCTGGGGGGAAGGGAGGAGTGAGGGAGGAGTGAAGTATGCTCTGTGCACATACAGACCTGCCAGAGTGAAACTATGAATCTGTGTGATCAGTATGCTCTAATTAAAAATGGGTGGGGGGGAAGAATTGGCTCCAGAGGGTGACTCAGCTCCCAGAGCAGTGTGTTGAGAGAGGCTTCCCAGCCCTGAACCCCACCCCACCCCACGCTCCCTGCAAACCTATATGTCTAGGACAAGAATTCCAGCCAAGTCTTGGGCGAGAAGGTCCTGGGTATCGTCGTGCAGGACACCAGAGTGACCGGCCTCCCGCAGCCCGTGGTGCTAACCTTCCAGCATCAGCCACAGCCGGTGAGCGCACCTGGGTCCCCACCCCGTGTTATAAACCCATCAGATCCATTGCCACTGGAGGCAGCCTGTGTGGCGGGGGCTGTAGCCTGTCCCTGACCTGTGTGTCCTCTGCGGCCTGGGACAGGGCGAGCAGACCATGAGGCCCATGTACCCTCTCTCTTGTTCCTACAGAAGAACGTGACTCTGCAGTGCGTGTTCTGGGTGGAAGGCCCCACGTGTGAGTGCAGAGGGACCCGTGAGGTAGAAAGGATCTGGGGGAGACATGGGGTCCCAGGGTGGGGGAGACGGGGTGTACCAGGGAGAAGGCTGGGATCCACTGGGCAGAGCAAAGACTGGGGAAAGCGGCACTGGGGAGGGGTGCAGAGGGGTCCTAGGGCCCAGTGCTGACTGGAGCCCCGTGCTAACCCCCTCAGTGAGCAGCCCAGGCAGTTGGAGCAGCACTGGGTGTGAGACCCACCGGAGAGAGACCCAGACATCCTGCCTATGTGATCATCTAACCTACTTCGCAGTGCTGATGGTGGGTGACCCTGCCTGTAGCCACACTACAGGCCAAGCTCTTGTCCTGTGCTGGTCCAAGGAGGCACATGTTGTCCCATTTATAGATGAGGAGACACTGAAGCTCAGAGAGGCTAAGTAACACAAGGTCACGCAGCTTGTTAACAAAAGAACTGCTTTGTGAAGCCCTTGCTCTGTACCCAGATTTTGGCATGAGATAAAAATGCAGATTCCTGCTCCTAGCCCACAGGGCAGGAATCAGCTTGGTGTGTCTAAGGAGCCCTGACAGAGCTGAGGGCTGGCTTGGAGGTCAAATGGTAGGCTCCAGGGCTCTCAATATCTTACGGGGCTTCGTGTCCCAAGTTCCTGTTCCCAAAGTGCTTTGGGCTTGGGATGTGTACTCCCTCTGGAAAATGTCTCCTGAACATCAAAGAAACATTCAGCTACTGCTCGATTGACAGCATAGTCGCATTCACCCCGATACACCCATGGGAAGGTGAAAGTGCATCGGGTCCTCTGAACTGCTGACCAGCAGGTGGGGAGTGGTTCCAGGACTCCTCCTTGGGGTATTCGGCCAGCAGCTCACTGCTGCTGCCCCATTTCAGGGGCCAGGGAAAAGACTGAGCCTCTGCTGACTGCATTTGTATCCCTATACAGCCGAGAAAGTCCTAAGTTAACCATCCCTAGTCAGGGTCTACTGTCATTCATGCTGGGCCAAAACTGGGGTTCTCTGGGGAAGGGCTCCCAGCCTTTGTGGGCCTCAGACCCCCTGAGGATATGGGGAAGCCATGAACCCCAGTAGAAACCTGTATCAGTGCCCCTGGCTGCTCAGCTAAGGATTTCCTGATCCCAACCCTGCCAGGGTAAAGCTGGCACTGAGACACTTGCCTGTCCCTCAGGTCTCCTCTGTGGAAGTGGCCGCCGTGCACAAGCACTACCTCACCCTGCTGTCCTACGTGGGCTGTGTCATCTCTGCGCTGGCCTGTGTCCTCACCATCACAGCCTACCTCTGCTCTAGGTAGGGCAGGGCGGTTCGGGGCGGGGCCCCTCCACCCTGGAGGGCTTCCCCAGGTTTGTTGCTCCTCTTGAATCCCGAGATGAGGGGGTGCTTAGGGCAGCTGTTGACCCCAGTGGGCCACATTTGACCCGTATGTCTGTGGTTTTTGGATAGAATCTCAGTTACACTTCTTAGTTCATGCCCAGAATTTTGATTTGGTGAGCTCACATAAGAAACTGTGGAGCCCCGACAGAGCTGTGGGCGATCAGCTGTGACAGCAGCGTGCACGCGGTAGTGTAGTGTAGTGGTGGTGGAAGTGCTGATAGTAAACATTTGCATTGAGCTTCCCACAGGCTTTCCAAGTGTCAGCTTGGTCTGGCCCTGCAACTAGCGTAGGCAGGAGGGGACAGAGAGGGTACCTGGCTTGCCCAAGGTCACACAGCAAGCAAGTGGCAAAGCTTGTCAGATTGTTGGTGCTTGGCTTGGCTTGGCTTGGCTTGGATTGGAGGCTGCTTGCAGTCAGACCTGGGCGAGTTTGGGTAGTAGAGAGACACCTTTGGTTGTAGAAGGAGGAGAGCAGAACAATGTGCAGCTGTACACAGGTGCGTGCGTGCATGGCCTTGTCATATTAGATCACCAACATGCCCCAGGACACAGGGACAGGAACCATTAGGAACTGAAACCTCCTCTGTGCCAGATCTTCACCCTGATTCTATGAGGGACCCTCCTTCCCTTCACAGAGGAGTAAGCAGAGCATCTGAGCCTGAGGGAACAGCCCACGGTGGTGTCATGAGTTAGGAGCAGGAGAAGGCACCCAGGATGGCAAGCCTGGGGCTACTTAGAATCCCATGAGGGGGCCGAGCACACAGTGTCCTGCAAGCCTGGGGTACAGAGGCACCCACCCTAAACTCCCAGACACACAGCCAGAGAGGCAGGCACAGGTTCCTCCAGCCAGCCAAGACACTGGTCTTTGCACGCTGGCTTTGGAAGCCTGGTCCGTCATCCTGGCTGCCCTGTCTTCCTCCTCTGCTGACCATCCATGGTTAGTCTGTACCCTGTTATCTCTGCACTCTGGAAAGCCAGGGCAGGAAGATTGGGAGTTCAAGCCCTGCCTTAGCAATCAATGACTTAGCAGGACCCTGAATAAAAAATGTAAAAAGGGTGGGGATGTAGCTCAGTGCAAAGGCCTTGGGTTTAATTCCCACTACTTCAAAGAACATGTGTGTGTGTGACTCCTCAGCCCAGGGGACCAGGCACATTGTAGCTTCCAGGGACGAGTGGGTATGGCTTGACTGCAGCTGTGGAGAGGAGAGTGTACGCGAGACGGGTGTATGTCCCTGGCCTACCTTCCTGCACCCCACCTGCAGGAGGAAGCACCGGGACTACACCATCAAGGTGCACATGAATTTGCTTCTGGCCGTCTTCCTGCTGGACGTGAGCTTCCTGCTCAGTGAGCCGGTGGCCCTGACAGGATCCAGGGCGGCCTGCTGTGCCAGTGCCATCTTCCTGCACTTCTCCCTGCTCGCCTGCCTCTCCTGGATGGGCCTCGAGGGCTACAACCTTTACCGCCTCGTGGTGGAAGTCTTTGGCACCTACGTCCCCGGCTACGTGCTCAAGCTGAGCGCCGTGGGCTGGGGTAAGTGAGTGTGGGTGAGGGGGTCCCCTGAACGACCTCTCCCACTTGGATCTGGCTGAGCATAGGCAGCTGGATCTGCTTCTCCTCCTAGGTTCCAAATTCCCTTATGGCTTCCTTCACCTACCTGTTCTCTGGGATCTCCCCTGGATTTGGCCAAGGTCCCCTTTAGGAAGATAAAGTATTTCCTGTCACCCAGAAACACTCATAAATTCTGCACACTGTTCACTCTGTTAAGGGGGATTGTGGACAGGCCTCCATGTCCGCATGTGCAGGCTGCGCACTCCTCAAGCACGTGTGGTTGGGGATGTAAGTGTCTGTGGTCAGGTGCTAGTTCACTCACCTGACTCACGTGGGCTAGCAGTGGCCCTGCCTGTGGATCCTCTGGACTTTAGGTGCCAGATGCTCTGTGGCTTCATCACTTCGTTCTTGGCCAAGTCATCTGTGACTTAAACCACTCACATCCCACCCAGATCTCATGAGCTCCTGCCATGGGCCGTGTTGGACTTGTGCAGACCTCTGACCTCCATATGTTCCCAACCCCTGTGTCTCTCATGAGCCCCTCTTCACTGCCCCGTCCTGTTTCACAAAATTGAACGGGTTGCGTGTCAGGCCCCGGGTGTGAGGAGCTGGGACCCCAGGGAGCTGTTTGTCCACCTATGGACAGATGTGCTCTCAGGCCGTACTCGTGCTATCCCCTGAGCTACCACCCCACCATGTCCTCACATCTCTTCCTGTCTCTCCTGCGACCTCCCTGCGCACATTCCCTGTCTCTTGGGGCCCCAGAAGGTTAGAGGAGACCCTGCCCAACACCACAGGAAAGCGTGGCTGGACTGGGCAGGGACAGTGCCTGAGTTTAGGAGACTTCCCAGGTGGCTGGAGGCACAGGCTGAGAAGGGAGTCTTGAGGGCAGACAATGACCTCACAGGGACAGTGGATATGAGCTCAGAGCTGTGCTGTCCCCAGGCTTCCCTGCCTTCCTGGTGATGCTGGTGGCCCTGGTGGATGTGAATAACTATGGGCCCATCATCCTGGCTGTGCGCAGGACTCCGGAGAGCGTCATCTACCCGTCCATGTGAGTGGCTGGGGTAGGGTGGGGGTGGGGCTTTGGCTGCGGAGCACAGAAAGACTCCTGGGCCCAGTTTTCTATAGGGATTGGCATGTCCTGCAGTCCTGACTGGACCCAGCCTGGCAGCCAGGCTTCCTGGGCTTCAGCCCGGGAGAAAATTCTTCACATTTCCAGCTCTTTAATTCATGAACCCAACAATGCCTCTCTCCATGCCGCTAGCATTATTTAGTTAATGTTTTTCTTTAAATCATCTGACTTGTTAATTTACACGGGCTTTAAAAAAATTAAACCAACTCCATAAACAGAGTGACAGCACATGCCTGTAATCCCAGAACTCTGGGAGGCTGAGACAGGAGGCTAGCAAGTTTGAGCACAGCTTAGGCAACTTTCAATTTTAGCAAGAACCTGTCTTGAAATAAAATATGTTTAAAAAGTGATGAGGATGTAGTTCAGTGTGGAGTCTCTGGATTTAGTCCCTAGTACTGAGAGAGAGAGAGAGAGAGAGAGAGAGAGAGAGAGAGAGAGAAGAAAGAGTAAAGGAAATAAGAAATAGCTGGGATGACAGCGAGTAACCATGGTAACATGTGTGGTGACCACTGTGGACTTGTGGGCCCCAGCCTGGCCACGTCTGAACCCTGGCGCCCTGGCCTGCAGGTGCTGGATCCGAGACTCCCTGGTCAGCTACGTCACCAACCTCGGCCTCTTCAGCCTGGTGTTCCTGTTCAACCTGGCCATGCTGGGCACCATGGTGGTGCAGATCCTGCGACTGCGCCCACACAACCAGAAATGGCCTCATGTGCTGACGCTGCTGGGCCTCAGCCTGGTCCTCGGCCTGCCCTGGGCCTTGGTCTTTTTCTCCTTTGCCTCTGGCACCTTCCAGCTTGTCGTCCTCTACCTCTTCAGCATCATCACTTCGCTCCAAGGTAGGCGTGCAGAAGGCCCCCAGCCTAGCAGCTTGCCTGTGTGGAGCCCGGGGCTGGGAGGAGCAGGCCCAGGGCAACCGAGGCTTCTCTGTCAGGGCCTCAGTCGTGTGTCCTGTGCAGGCCCTGGGCTGAGTCCTCGGGCTCTGGCTGGATGAGGATCCATGTAGGATCCTGTGGCCCCTGTCATTCTAACCCCAGCCTTCCTAGGGAGGCCGAGCCTGAGCCACCAAACACGTGGCCATCAAGGGTTCCTCAGAAAGAAGGGCAGTTGGAGTGGGCAGTGCGGTGGGCAGCACCTGGGCTGGGCTAGGAATGCTTTAGGGAAGGTGTCCTGGGGCCCGCTTTGTGTAGGAGACAGTTGAGGACAACAGGCAGAGCCTGCCACAGTGGGATCCACAGCCGTGTTACCCCAAATGGGCTCGCAGACCAGATCAGCATTGCTGGGGGCTCATTAGGAGCATGGACATAGCCTGCCCTGGGCCTGCTGACCAGATTTGCATTTTAGCAAGATGTCCAGGGCATCTGTGTGTACCTCACAGCTGAGGAATCCAAGGGTGGAGAGGGAGCTTCAGAGAGCAGAGGCACGAGCAAAGGTCCTGAGGTTGGACAAGGCTGTGTGTTGGGAGAATTCTGAGGAACAGCATGGCTGAAGGGCAGCCAGTGAGGGACATGGGCAGAAGGCAGGCCCATAGGGCTCATAGGGCTCCTGGCTTGATGCCAATAGAGTCCAGTGTGTGCTCCTCTGCCCCACAGTTCTTTGGTGCTTGAGCCTTCCTTTTCTCCTCTGTGGAAGGCAGGCGCCCCTGAGAGTTATGATAAAGTGCACATAGTCACCTAGGTGGCACTGCACCACTCCTCCAGTACAGGTGTGTCACATGGAGCTCAGGGGCTGAGCTCCAGAGCCTGAGCTCACTCCCACCCCAGCTCAGCCAAGTCCCCTCCCTGGATCCCCAGGTCTCGTGTCATCTGTGAAACAGAATCGTAACAAATGGGAGCAGGCTCGGAGGAGGTGGTAGGGGAGACAGAAGCAGGGACTGGGGACTTAGCACAGCGCCTGGCACCTGGAGGCAGCTGGTGCGGGAAAAGGCTGGGAGGGGAAGTGGCTCTGGGAGGGGTGAGGCAGGTGGGGCCCGGGTCACCCCGACCGGCTGAGCCCTGTGCACCCCACTGCTTCCTGCAGGCTTCCTCATCTTCCTGTGGTACTGGTCCATGCGGCTGCAGGCCCGGGGAAGCCCGTCCCCTCTGAAGAGCAACTCGGACAGCGCCAGGCTCCCCATCAACTCGGGCAGCACCTCGTCCAGCCGCATCTAGGCCACCAGCTCAGCTGCCGCATGTGAGGATGTGGAGCTGGCCGCAGCCCCAGGCCTGGCCCTGGCTTGAGAAGACCCTGGACCCTGGAGAGATGGGTTCTTGCCAGCTGACTAGACCTGACCTTGGGGATGACTCGGTTTCCAAGTCTGGCCCCAAAAGGGCTCAGGCCTGCACCATCACTCTGGCTGTGGGACTGTCCTGTCCCTATAGCTGTCCCAATCTGATGCTGAAGCCTTGTGTTCCCCCAGCAACACCTCCCTTGCTGGTGGTTGGGACCTGCAAGCCTCAGGGTCAGGCCAGGGCCTTGGAGGCTTGGCACATTCTTACCTCTCTGACCCCACCCAGGACAAAGATGTGTATAGCTGCTCTGTGCCTGGTGGTCACCATGTAGGATCCTGTGGCCCCTGTCCTTCTAATCCCAGGGGGCATGCAGGGCAGGTCAGGTGGGGCAGAGCCCCCAAGAAGAGGGGCCCCTGAAGCACAGCAGCACTCACCTATCTCTGCACCCAAGCCCTGTCTGCCAGCTCCCAGGCTTCCCTCTTCCTTCCCTTTCCCCCTCCTTCCCTGTGGTCACCCTAGTCCTCCCCCAGTACCCAAGTCCCCACTTTTAGGCAGCAGTTCCCAAGAGCTGCCTGGTGCCCGCTGTAAATTTTTGTCTACTTACTGCCAAGGCCTCTGCCCTCCTGTGGCTGGGCTCAGCATCGATGCCTGGGCTGGACTGGGTCCCTCTATTGGGGCCTCTCTCTGAGCTGCCTCACTCCCATTCACACCTCAGAGGGGCCCTGGCCTCTCCCCAAGCTTTCCTGTGGCCAGAACTGTGGGATGTAGCAGTCTAGTTTTATTTTCCTCCCAACACTTGGAAGGCTGAGGTGTCCTGTGGTGATGATGCTGATTTGGACTTGACTCCCATGAAGGGTCATCTCTGAATCCTTGTAAGTGGCCCCAGATGTGCTCAGTGCCCATCATGGTGAATTCTGCTGACAAACATACACTGGACAATCATCAGCCTGTACGAGGTGATCGGGGCACAGATGACCAGATCTCAATACTCCCCTTGCAAACTTGCAGCCTAGTATGTGAGCTCCAGGCACGGGTTGGGGGACCATCATTCCTGGCTGGGAATCCAGGGAGACTTCTCGCTGGAGGTGGCACTGGATTTGACCTTAGCCATAAAAATGGGGAGGATGTGTTTTTTAGTATTTAGTATTCATTGTCTTTTGATATAAAAAATAAGTACACATCTGTTGTAGAGAATTTGGAAACTGTAGAAGACTGTCAAGATGAAAAATAAAAGCCAGCTCTTGTTGTCTAAGAAAGCAGCGCCAACATTTTTTCCTGAGCTTTTCCTTGAGCTCCCATTGGAAACCTTGCCGACCCAAATGCCCTTGGGCCAATCAGGAAACAAGAAAGAGAAGCAGGCCTGTGGGGGAAAAGCAGCCCCTGGAAACCTTTCAGCCTGTGTCATGGGAGACGAGGGGACCAGGCAAGATGGTGTGGTGTTAGTGTTGGGGTGACAAGGAGTGGGGCTTGTGGTGGAGTGCAGATTATAGACCCCACAAGGAGGGTAGCCTGTCACTGCCGGGTGAGGGGAGGCCCCACACAGCCTGCTTTTTCTGAGAAACACAGATGATGGTATCAAAATCCACTGATTGGAAAGTGTTGGCAATTCCAAACCATTCTGTGGCCAAAGAGATCACAACTTAGGGCTGAATGCAGCCCTGGCCCAGTCATGTGAAGCATGTGAATGACCAGACTGAAGGGGATGGGCTGCAACAGTGAGCTAGAGTGGGCTTCCTCCCAAGCCTGCCATCTGCCTTGTCCTGCTAACTCTCTCTTCTGTCCTGTGACACAGGTTAGGCAGGGATCTGTCCCCCACCAGGTCACCTTTGATCGTGGCCTTGTGTGTTGGGTGTCAAGTGCCACTGTGGTCAAGGTTAGGGCCTTGCAGTCTCTGCTTCTCTTCTGCCACTTGGGAGGAGCTTGGGCAGGGGAAAGAGGCCTGGGGTTCTGGGCTTGGGAGGACAAGTGCCAGGCGGCCTGAATGTGGGAGCTTGAGGGACCCTCAGGGACTTGGCTCGAGTGGCTCCAGAACAGTCCCCGGACCCCTGGAGTCTTTCAGCGCAGGGCTGTAAGCAGGGTGGCCCTCCTGGTTCTCCTTGACCATCCTGTCAGCTTCCCACCTACCGGGGTCCTAGCGGGGAAGCTGGTTGCTCTGGGTTCCTAGTGTTGGCCTCCTGGGTGGGCTGGATGCTCTGGGCATCTAACTTCTGACCCATTGCCCCTGTCAGATTCCTACATGCCTCCCACAGCCCATACGTGATTCTATTTCCTTTTCCGCCCCTCCCCAGGCCCAGAGGGCCCAGCAGGGGACCATGTGGGAGGAAGGGGAGATAGAGGTCAGCAGTGGGCTGGTGACTCCCTGGCTAGGCCCTGAGGCGGAGTGGCTGGCTCCAGCCTGTAGGTCTGAGTGGGATTTTGATGACCACACACCTGCTCTGTGAGATGCCCTTTCACTTCCAATCTCCTAGTGGCATGGGACACAGCAAAGTCCTGGCCATATGCAGATTTCCTTGGGGGCCGCAGAACTGGAGCCCAAGTTGGCAGCCACACCCTTTCCTCCTGATAAAGCGCATGTGTGTCTGGTGTCCTCACTTCCTACCTGGAAGGCTGACAGTGACTAACTGGGTAATTTCACAATCCCAATCATCGTCAAACAACAGTGATAATCCCCCCGGCCACCCGCGCAGCTCTACAGGCATCAATTCTCGTCCTTCCCATGCTAGGTAAGAGCTTGCACAGGATTATTGGCCAGGAAGCGGCCAAAACAGACGTCAGCTAGTCCTGACCATCCGCCAGGGCCCACACTCCTGGCCCTCCATCCTGCCTCTGGGTGCTTCCTGTTCTCCAGTCTGCAGGGGAAGGCCAGCTCCGCTCTCTCCCTGGCCGCAGCAGGTATGGGCTTGAGTCCAGCTGTGTTCAAACCAGGTGCTATCAGAATCCTTGACCTCATCCTTGCAGCCAGACTGTGCCCAGCTTGTTAAAGATCATCTAATCCCGACACAGCCTTAGGAGGCAGCCTGTCACTGTCACTGTTCTGTAGAGAAATGAGAGTCAGGAAGGCCCCCAGCTCCTTGAGCAGTTGGCTGTGGGAGGGTCATTCCCTGGGGGGCTCAGTCTGGCTCCCTCTGCAAATGATCTCTGCAGGGTGAGGCTCAGAGCACCACCCAGTTCCCCACACTTACCTTTCACAATCCAACGGATGGAGCCACTGAGCAGGAAGAAAGAAGCAACAGGAAGAGGCGTGGGGAGGCCAGGGGAAAGACAGGCAGCTGGACAGAGCTTGAGACTAGAGGATCTGACGGCCACAGAGTTCTGCCTGCCACAAATGGAGATACCCAGGGGACTGTGCGCCCTGCTCCTCCTCCTCCTGGCCTCAAGTAAGTGTTGGCTCCTTGGCCCCTCCTGCCAAGCCTGAGAGACTCTGTATTGCAGAGGGTGCCAGAGCAGTGGACAGAGACCCAAGGGCAGGCAGGGGCAGGGCGGGAGGATGAGGAGCTGGGGAGTCTGGTGTATGACTTCTGAGGAACCCACATGACCACCTCCACCCTTCCTCCAGCCTTGTCCCTCTGAGCTAGCCCTGTTGTCCCAATGAACCTGGTCAGCATGTGTCTCAGGTCCCCTTGTCTCCCCACAGTGAGCTGTGGATGGGAAGATGGAGGAGCCCCTCATCTGATCTGTGGCTCCAGGGCCTGAGTGGGCCTGGGATGAGCTATTCTATTGGTCTCTGGGCTCCTGGAGTAGGGATTACACTCTCTGGAAGCTGAGGTTGGACAGGGTTTGCATCCACTCCACTCACACATCCTCTCCTCCCCTTGTCTCACTGCAGCCCCTCTGTGCTCAGGGACCCGGTGCCTCCCTCCTTCCCCGCTCCTGGACACACAGGGTGTCCAGAGGCAGTTGAAGGCTGTCTCACCCTTGCTGCTCTCTCTCCCACGATAGCCACCCACCACACTTTACCCTCTGGCCTTTTCGGGGCTCTACAGCAGCCCTGTGTTCCCCTCCTTGATATTTGTTCATGTCTGAGCTCTTTGTGGGCTCCTTGGGTTGCCTAGGTTCAGCAAGTGGTCTGCACGTCTTTCTCCCTGGGTGTCTGTCTTGCATCTAGCCGTATAACATTTGCTACAGGGATTAACTTCCTTGGGCTTCAAAGAATTCTGCTCAAATGCTGGGTGATTTGGGCTTCAAAGAATTCTCCTCAAATTGCTGGGTGAACATGGTTCAGCCTCTGGCTCAAAATGGTGGAAAAGAGAGGGGCTGTCCAAGTGGCCGGAAGGTCCTGGTACAGGCTGTTGGCAGCCCTGGATGGACTGATGAGCTGATGGTGCCTCAGGGGTCTTGGGGTGTTCACAAGAGCTGTTACTCTTGGGCCTGAGAGGTGGTGGATACATGAAGCCTGGAGGGTCCATATCTAGAGATGGTCCAGAGCCCAGTTTACAGGCTTATTGTGTGTCTAAGGTCTTTTGGATTTTTTTAAAATGAGTTTCCTGGAAGGGAAAAATGCTTGAGAGTAACTTTTGTGGGCTGAAACTAGTTTTTCTTACAAGCACAGCACAATTTCAAAAGCCCGATTTCCTTTCTACTCGTCTTTTATTTCCTCCATCCTAACTTAGTACCACATGATCCCTGCCACGAGGGCTTGCAGTCTAGTGGAAGGATAGCTTCTTCAGCCGTGGGGAGGGATGGGGATCAGCATTTGGGAACTGGGTTGTTAGGACTGAGCAGGAGACAGACGTATTCTCTTGTAGGCAATGGAGCTTTCAAAATGGGATGTTTTATAAGCTGGTGGGTCCAGGGTCATACACCTGTAATACCAACACTGTGGGAGGCTGAGGCAATTCCAGCCCATCCTGTGTGTCTTAGTTACTTTTCTCTCATTGCTGAGACAAAATACCTGACACCCAAAGTGAAGCAAGGAAAAGGTTTATTTATCTTACAGTTTTTTTGCAGGTTTCAGTCCATACTAAGCTGGATCCAGGTTTCTCAGGGTGGCGTGGCTAAGGGGCAGCCATTCATGGTGGCTGCAAACAGCAAGAGTGAAAGGGTAAAGAGAGGGGAAAATATGTCTTCTTCATGCCCTTACATTGTATGCTGGCTCTGCCCTTGGGTAGATTCAGCACTCACACCACCAATCCCAGTGCTAGACAACGAACCAATCACAAACACTAGATTCAGGCAATTCCATAATTGCATAAGGCTTGGGGAGCTACCTAGACACAAATCATAGCACTGTGCAACTTAGCTTTTTGATCTAGAGAGAGCCTGTCTCAAAAAATTTAAAAATAAATAACATGGGCTGGAGATGTAGCTCAGTGTGAAAATCTCAGGCTTAATTCCTGTTACTACCAAAAAAGGATGTGTGAGGGAGAAGAACACTTTACAAAGGTGTGGACAAGAAAAGAAAAATGAAAAAAAAAAAAAAAGTTTGCCTGCAGGAAGATCTCAGAACTCTGAGGCTAAACAGCAAGACAGGGAGTCCTGAAGGAGGAAAAAGTGGCCTCTGTGTGGAAGAGGGGCTATGAAATGTCTGAGCCGTGGACCTCTGGGCCTCTGGCTCCAGCCCACAGCCCTCTGCAGGGCCCACAGTGGGCAGAGCCAGGGGTGAGATCACGGGCGTGTGTGGGGTGAGGCGGCCTCTTCCCACGCTCATGCCTGGCTTGGGAAATGCAATCTTATGGGATTCTCTGAGCTGGGTTTTTGCCCAAAACTTCCTGTGGGTGAGTTGTGAAATGGAAGGCAGAATGAGAGGACTGCAGGACAGGAAGGCAGAAGGGAAGCTCTGTGTCCTGCACTGCCCCAGGCCATTCCTAACCCCTGGGGCAGACAGTGGGGCTGGGGGGACAGACACGGCAGCTTGCCTTCAGCGTCAACTTCCACTCCTTACTCTTCCCTCCTACTTGTTTTTCTTTCCTCCTCTGCTTCTCCATCTCTCTCCCTTTACTAAAACGCAAACACATCCATCATGGACAGCTCCTCCTGCATTACCTTTCCCCATCAAGTAGAACATCATACAAGCTAGGGGAAGTGCAGAATTCTTTTATCCACTAATAAAAATAACAGTGTCACACATAGATCTGATTAGTATAAAAATGTGCTCTAAATATTTTTTGCCCTTCAAACTTTTATTAAAATGCAATGATCTGGGATGAATTTTAGATCTTGTGGACTGCACACAGTCCTCAAAGGAGGGATCTGCCTCTCCAACAGAGCTGTTCCAATTTTACCATCTTCAACCACACACTGTATTTGCAGCTTTTTGATTCCATTTCCGACTGGAACTTGTTTAGAGGAACCCCAGAGTAAGCCATCTGCTTGAATGCTTCGGACACACCCGTCTATCTTTACCATGTCTTTCTCCTTGTCCCGAGGTTTCACGTCTAGTAAGATGGAAGACTTGGCCACAAGTGCAGTTGTTTGGCTTTCTTGGCCTCATATTATGCAAACTATCTTTCCCTCAGCCTCTGCTTCTTTGCTTTCCTCTTCACCATCAGATCTCCAAAACCCATGGCCTCAGCTCTCCACGAGAGCGGGGCAGTGGTAGAACAAAGAGCACAAAAGAACAGGGCCCAGCACTTAAAATGTTATTCTTTTTACCCAACATTTCTAATTTTTTGTTTTGCCATTATTTTTTAACATGTATTTTATTTTTATCTTGATTATTCAAAATAAACTAGTTTCTCTTAAATGGAAAGTACCACTGTGTGTGCTTTTTTTAAACCTCAAACACTGGAGAGGGGTGTTAAAAAATGGAAGCGCCCGCGCCCTGCCCGCCTTGCTCCCTGCAGCTCTGCTGTTATCAGTTCCTACTGGTGTTGCTTGGTGTTCATATCTGTAATCCCAGCTACTCAGGAGGCTGAAGCAGAAGGATTGTGCGTATGAGCCCAGCCTGAGCAACTTTGCTCAGGCTGCAGCTCAGTGCAGAGGCTCCAGTCCAGTCCCCAGTGTTGACACGAAGGAACAAAAGAGAAAATCCCATGGCTGGTGGGCCAGTGTGAACAGCGCTGGGCAGGGGGTCCTGCCCTTGGTTCCATTACCACGCGGGTGAAGACCATTCAAAGACAGAGGCTCCGACCCTTACAATGAGACTCAACTTGGCCTCACAGGTTGGCAAAAGTGTGAAAGTTTGGGGAAATTTAGTCTTGTGAACATGCGATTAATAGGTATTTTTATCCACTTTTGGTAGGCATGCACTCCTTTTTTTTAGGAGAAATTCAATAATTTTGAATATCTCTTTATATATTTTTGGGGCTGGGGACTGCGCCCAGAGATGCACACATGCTCTATACCTAGCTCTTTGTCTCCTTTGCCTTTTTATAGTACATGTGTGCAGTACATTATGTTTCCATCCTGTGCGGGGAATCAGTACACATACACAGCATGTCTTCATTCCTTCTTTCATCCCCTTTCCCTTCCCTCTCTGGATTCCCTTCTTTCTTTCTTTCTTTCTTTCCTTCTTTCTTTCTTTTTATTTTTTTGGGGGGTGATGGGGTAAAGGTTTGCAATACACAGTGTGGAAACGGCATGTGTACATAACACATTTTAACTCCTTTTTTAGCCCTTTGTCCTCGCCTCTCTCCTGCCTCCTTCTGTCTTTCGAGCTCTTTCCCCTTTTAGATCTGCCTCCCTACTTCCTATATTATCATTTTATTTTTCTCTCTATCTATATCTTATATTTTTCATATAAGAGAAATGGTGGGATAGTTAAGCTTGTGTGTTTGATTTATTTCACTTAACATTATGGTTTCAAGGTACATCAATTTTCTTACAAATGACTCAAGTTTTTCTTTCCTGGTGGTAGATTTATTGTGTGTAAATACCACTTTTTATTTATCCATTCATCTCTTGATGGATGTATAGACTGCTTCTAACATTCAGCTATGAGTTGTGTCTCTTTTCTCTTCTTCTCTTCTCTTCTCTTCTCTTCTCTTCTCTTCTCTTCTCTTCTCTTCTCTTCTCTTCTCTTCTCTTCTCTCCTCTCCTCTCCTCTCCTCTCCTCTCCTCTTCTCTTCTCTCTCCCTCTTCTCCTCTCCTCTCCCCTCCTCTTCTCTTCTCTCTCTGTCTCTGTCTCTCTCCCTCTTTCTCTCTTTCTCTTTCTTCAGTGCTAAGTATCAAACCGAGGGATGAGTGCATGCTAGGCAAGTGCTCTATCACTGAGCTACACACCTAACCCCCACATCCCTAGCAAATTTTAAAAGCACATACATTTTGACCTATAAATTCCTCTGTAGAAATGTTTTTATAGCTCCTCACCATGTGCTGGTAAAAATACATACTCTAGAATTCTCATGGCAGCATTCGAAATGGAGAAGGAGGGAGCCTCAAACCAAAACCCTACATGTTTATCAATAGAGGTGCAAGTAAAAAGTATTGCAACATCCAACTTTCCCTTGGAGTAGTGTGGGACTGTCACAGGGCTGGGTCTGAGAGTTTCCCAAACTTAAACTACTCCGCTGTAGCAGGGTGGCTGATGTCCATTGCAGAAAACAGTTTTTTAGAATGTGCCAGAAATAGGGAAGAACAGGGCTTATTGGGCAGAGATACAGCTATAGGAGGCATTCAAGAGTGGAATGCAGGGTTGGGGATTTAGCCCAGCAGCATAAGTGCCTGCTTGGCAAGTTCAAGGTCATGAGTTTGATCCCTGGTACCACAAAAAAAAAAAAAAAAAGAGTGGAGTGCAGACACTCAAAGAAATGAGATGCACTGCAGTTTGGGACTGGGTACCTTTATACTTTTCTTGAGGGGATGAAAAGCTAGGGATAAAAGTTCCCACCCATTCCCCACCTCCTTCACAAGAGTACCGACCTGTTCACAGGCTTGGATTTTAGCTTTCGTGTTTTTTGGAGAGGTGATCTCAACTTTTTTTTTTTTTTGATATGCGACTTAAACATTTTTTGGATCGACTCAATCTGTAGTTTATTTTCTTAACTAGATCAATTTATGGCCTTCTGATGATGGGTCTAGCAGGGAAAAGGACTGCGGGCATAAGGCTGTCTTGAGTGACTCTGGCTAAATCTTAGAAGTTGCAGTCTTTTTACAAAGTAAAATTTTTAGTTATGATTTATTTGTGTCCTTTCTATCTTTTATTATTTTCTATCCTACCTCCCAACTATACAAAAAAAAATAAGGTGAAAATCCCTTCAAGATATATCACTGAGTGATCTCATTTGTGTAAGTTTTTAAGTGATCTACCTACAGTAATCCCAGCACTTCGGAGGTGTAGGCAAGAGGATCACCATGTTTGAGCCCAGCCTAAGCTACATAGTGAGTTCAAGCTCAGCCACTGCAAAGTGAGACCCTGTCTCAAAAAACTAGACAACAACAACAAGAAGAAGATACCTACTGCTGAGCATGGTGCACACTCCTGTGATCTCAGTTACTCAGGAGGCCGAGGCAGGAGGATTACAAGTTCCAGACCAGCCTGGGAAATTTAGCAAGACCGTATCTCAAGAAATTTTCTTTTTACATATGAATAGAAAATAAACTTTTAAAAGTGGTGAACTAAAAAAAGAAAAAAAAAGTGGTGAGCTCTGAGGTGTAGGCTGGGGGACCTGTAAGAAAAGAGACTTTTACCTTTTCATTTTGTGTCCTTGTGTATGGCTTATCAGTGGCAAACCTATGGCACATGTGCCAAGGTGAGCTGTTTTTTATCAATCACTGAAAGCTGTAAAAGGTTCGCCATCACAGGTTTAGGTTTTTTAACTCTGTGCACGTACAACCTGTACTGTCGTCCACCACAGCACAAGGGTTAAAACCCTGGCCAGCAGGCTCCATTAAGGGATTAACAGTACTGATAAAAGATAGCAGTACTGATTTAAAAAAACAACAACAGGCCTTTGTGGTAAAGGCTATTCATCCCTCCCAGTGAGTACAGACTCCATACCTAAAGTCAAAGGTCTTCTGTTAACCAAAAGAACTGATCTTGTCAAAATCATGATGGTAGGGCTAGGGATCCAGTTCAGCAGTACAGTGTTTGTGTGGCAAGCACAAGATCCTGAGTTCAATTCCCAGTATATTAAAAAAAACCTTCATAGGGAAATGTGCAATTTTTTTTTTAAGACTATAGCTTCTCCCCAGAAGAACTACAAGATGCTAAATGATTCAGGAAGACATTCTCTAGGTAATCAAATTTGCTGCCCAAGTTTACTGACCCTTTTCCACATCCTTAAACCCTTATGAAACCCTAGCCTCTCACCCTAAAGGTGCATCTCCACTCTTGGAAACTTGCCACCATCTGTCTGACTGTCTTGCATGGCATTACATGTGTGGAGAAAGAGAGAGATAAATGTGTAGACACATCCATACATGTGTAAGCAGCCTGTCTCCGAGTAAAGTTCTCTTCTTTTGGAATAGAAAACAGTGGCTCTTTGAACACCGACAATGAGCCATTTCCTTTACTCATGTTATCGCTAATCTTCCTCTAAAATTTAAAAGGAAGATATTATTAGCCCCACTTCGCTGATGAGAAGATGTAGCCTTAGTTTGCCGTTGCCTGTTGGAGGAAGTAGTGAAAAAGATGGTTTATTTAGTTAATTTAAGAAAGTTTTGACTGTCAAGTTGAATCATCTAAGTAATTGTTAGGATAACTAAGTGGGGACCTCTGACTGAGGAACTACTGGACAAAACGCCCCTCTGTGGCCTAAAGGAGCAGCTGCCTGAACCAGTTTGCTTCAGTTTTTCTCACTGATGGTTGCAGTTTCTCTGTTTGTTTCTTCAGAGACCTATTGAGCCCCACTCTAAAAATGTCCTTAAAATTATATGTTGTATGTAACTAAATTGGCTATAACTAAAAAGTTAAACATTTTTGTTTAAAAAACAAGTTTTTCTTAAAATATTGAGATGCTACTGGTTAAACTTAAAAAGCTGAATTAAAAGGCAAAGGTTCTATAAATTATTAAGATAACTTCTTATGTTTTCTATTGTTAGGCTTTGGTTACTAAAAATTGAGCTTTAAGAGTTAAAGATTATTTTTATGTTGGCATATAAGTTATTTTCAATAATCAGCTTATGGTTGGTTAAATAAATGACTATTAATTTATGGCACAACCTATACATCTGGGACTAGACATACATTAAAAAATGTGGTAAGTATAAGCTTTAAAGTTAAATTTGTAAAATTAAAACTATCTAAGGTTAGTATATTCAAAGTAACTAATAGAGGCACTCTTTTAAATATTACACATCTAGTCCCTAGGCATATAAAATGACCACATTTCACTTCTCTTTAAAACTTTATTAAAAACAAATTTAGGTAAGTTTCTTTATGTCATTTAATATTTTATAATTAGATAAAGATAACTGACTAAAATTATTTTATACTAAAATAGAAATTTAAATGTGTTTCAGACATAACAAAACCTAATTATTCACATATAATAATGTCATCATAATGTCATGCTAAAATATGATGTCTCTATTTATCTCAAAACTTCTTTATAAAACTTTAAAATTGTTATCTGCTAGCATTCTATAGAAATTAGACTTCTAAGACAACTGTGATTGGCAAAAAAATAACAGTTCTTTGGTCATACTTTATATTTCATGATGCTTAATAGCCAGAGAAGCTAATTGAACCTACTGCTCCTGCTGCAATATTGGTATAACTAGCCTCTTAGGTGTTCAATAACTGAGGTTTAGAGATCAAAGATAAAAGGATAACTGGGTTATGAGGACAGCCAATATTTTGGCCCTGGACCTCCAAGGTCAACAAGGACCCTGGATATAAGGAGAACTTTTTATGAGATCCTACACCTCTAGTCAGTCACCCAATCTCTTGAGTAGGGAGATTGTTGGACCCCACAGAACAGGTGTCAACCAATGCACAATTGTGCACAAAGGAGTGTCACTAAAGAGAGAAATATCTCCCATGTTTCCATAGGAAGCCTTATGGTCAAGCAAGACCATGACCTATCCTCGCATATGACACAGCCAGAGATGCTCTGTGTATGGTTCCAGAAGTGACGCCTGAGGAGCCTTAGCTGACTTAGATATGTATAGTGAGAGGCTAATTTTGATTAACACAGGTCTCACTTTAACTTGGTCTTAAACAGTCAGCAGAAAAGTATAATCAAAAGATATGTAAGACAACAACAATATAATATAGGCTAGATAGAGAAAAGGGGCTCCAACAATGGCACTAGCCCCTGCTGCAGCCTGCAGCTACACCTGTAGTTGACCGTTGTTATGGTTTCATGAGGCTAAAAATCCACAGTAACATCTGTAAAAGCTCAATGAGTCCTTTAAATTCCTTGGCTAAAATTAGAGATTTCCATCTTCTTACAGCAAAAACTGGAGGGACTTGTACACTAATATGTAAAACTTATCTTCAGATAAACAATTCATATCAGTTTAAAAAAGATTTTAAAATGATAAAAGAAATATTAGACTTACAGTTGACCTCCATAAACAGACAAGGTCTAGGACCCTGCTGTTTACAATCTGCGTTCCAGTTCCTAAAAAATAGCCTCTAAACTTGGCTCTTTCCTCCAATTTGCTTTTTCATTCTAGTTCTTATTTGGGCCATGAAATTTTTTTTTTCCACAAAAGTTACATTTAATCCACAATGCAATTGAGGGGTGCAGTCTTAATTCTTAATCACTTGATAAATTGCTTTGTTCTTGCCTAGAGATCGTCAAACTCTAGTGGTCAGGGAGATGGCAACAATGAGGAGGAGTGTACCAAACTCCTGCCGAGATCCACTACACAGGCCTTCAGAAGAGAGTCTGTGACTGCAGACTCCCAGCGTCTATCAAAGCCCCCTTAGCCCAGCGCCCTGGAGGAAGTCCTTGACTGTTGTTTCCCCAGCCTTGGGCCCTTTCAGCACAAAGCAGCTAGATTCAGTCTTTACCTGTTCTCTCTTGGCAGCTGTTAAGGATGCTTCTTCGGAGAAGGGGAAATGTTAGAATAGTTTATTTAGTTAGCAGTTACGAGTGAGGCAGCCAGATAAGGGGAGCAGCTGCAATAGAATTGGGTAGTCAGCTATACTGATGGGAATTCAAATATAAATAGCAAACTAGGACTTTGGGCCAGAAATGAACATTCCTCAGGCAACAAGGAATGTGGCTCCTCCCTCCTAAAAAGGAGCTAATGGCTGGCCCCTAGGTTCCTGAGTTCTGAGAAAATTATAGTGCAAAACAACCAGCTCGGTCTAAGATCCCAGTTCACTGCAAACACTATGTAAAGGAACTGGGAAGTGAGCCTAAGATCCAACTGGTCATTTCTTTAACAGCCACCTGTGACAGGTGACCACTAAACTATTAAGCAATTCCTGACCCCTGTCTTATCTAGTGATTCTAGATTGAGTGGCCATGTGGCCACCCCATTCAGGACCCCTCCTAAAAATCCAGGAGCTATTCTATTCTCCTTCTCCTTATTTGCAATAGAAACTCTTCTAACCTCCTCTTTTGGTTCATGACTTCATTCCTCAGCATGTTTGGAATCATGATCTGGGTACTCAGGGTACCACTAACTGTGAGAGTTATAACCACAGTTGTAAAGGCCTTGAGCCTCTGATATGCAACAGCTCAAAAAAGCCAGGCTGGCTCCCTGCAGGAGACAGTAAAGGAGTAATAGCACTAAAAAAAATCCTTGTATCTCCAGAACTATGTTTCATGCCTTCCTCAAAGCACCCCCCCAGCCTGTGTGTGTGTGTGTGTGTGTGTGCCTTCTTTCACCTTGGGACCTGAAACTTGCAGAGGGGTGGGTGACTGCAGCTGGGGTCCTGACCCTATACACTCTGACCTCTTCCTTAGATTGGGTGAAGCCCACCAGTGGACCAGAAAGTGAAAAGCCAAGAGATGCCTGCAAGAGCCTCCTCAACAAGCCAGACCTGTCTGATCCTTTCTACTTGAATGACACTGCCCAGTGCTTCACTCAGTGCAGGCAGGCGGAGAGCAGTGACTCCTGTGCTCTGGGGAACCTGGAGAGGTGAGAAGAGTAGGAACCTGGGGCTTCCACATGGTGGGGATATTAGGAAGGGACAAGGCCATCTGTCCCCAGGGCACCAGAAAACACCGCTCCCATCTTACCCTTCCACCTTGTTGCTTGACACCCATATTCCCCCACCCCAGCCCCCCATCTCTGACAACTAGAGGTCCCCACTGACCCAGGGGACATGGCAATGGGTCAGCTTCTGTCCTTGTAAGCTGTGGAGGAACAGACTTGAGCCCAAATAACTATGATTCCAGAATGGGTTCACACTTAGGTTCACACACTCAGGTTCATCTCTCACTGCCAACCAAATCAAAGGAGGCCATATATTTGGTAAAAAGGATTTATTCAAAGCTAGCCCATTTGCTTCACACAGAGGGGCCCATTTGTTTCAAATCACCATCTCACTGTGTACAGGCAGGCAAGGGTCTTTTATAGTAAGGGACAGAAGGGAGGGGGACCACAGAGAGGCAATGCAGACTTCACACTTACTTTTGCTTCCAGCCCCCTTCAGCTCATTGTCCCCTTTTCTGTAGAAAAGAAACAGTTCCAGACTTTTGGGCCAGCATCTGATTATTCTGTCACTGTATCTGGGCTGAGGAACAGAGAGGTGTTGGCTATGTGCTCAGCAGCAGGAAGCTTAGAGGAGTTGCTTATCTCTAAAAGATAAAAAAATCTAACCTTAAAGTTCCATTCTGAAATACCAATTACATGAGCATATAAGGGCAAACAAGGTGTCATGCTAGGTCAGAGGAGGGAAATCTAATAAAGCCTCACAGAGGAGGCAACCGTGGAAGGGCTCTGAAGAATACATAGGAGTCTTCCCACTGGCGCTAGGCAGTGGCAGGTGATACAGCACAGAACTGCAGGAGACTGCAATACTTTGAACCCTGAGAATGTAAAATGGGGGCCACAAGGGACAAGGAGGGACAGGTAGGAGACAGGACTGGAAATGCAAGCTGTGACTAAGGAGTAACAGGTTATATAAGCTAGACCAACCCTAGAAAGCAAGGAAATGACAGATTTTAGGAAGAGTGTAGTTAACTCTGCATTTTAGAAAGATTGCCAGAGTTTAGGGAAGGACACAGAGGTAGAGATACAGGAGGACCCTTGCTAACGTGAGGCATGAGTGCAGAATGATATTATCACCTGCAGTGTGTCCTGTGAACCTGGACCAATAAGGTCTGGAGAGGTCAGGTGACACGGGGTCAGCAGGACCAAGAGACGGGTTCAGTGGGGCGAGGGAGAAGAAGGGCTTCAGTGTACAACATCCCAGGACTCAGCTCCAAAACTGTCTCTTCCTCCTACCCTGCTCTCCCTTCTAATCAAAGTTGCCCATAATTCCTCTGGGTACTCACAAAAGTGCCTAGTTTATGACTGGTGCTTACTATTTGTTGAAGGAATGAATGAAAGCCCTGTACTCACACGCTTGATGTTAGGACAGCAATCTGAATCACATTCTTCCAGGGGGCTGAAAATATCCCCATGCACACCTATAGCTGTTCCAGCAGCTTCTCAGCACCCCAGACTTGTTCTGGGAGGCCCCTTTCATGCTTCCCATAGTGGGGGGTAGCATCTTGGAAAAAATAGAGGGTTGGGATCAGATGATGTGGGATTGGTTCCCAACTCTATCACTTACAAGCTATGCCAAGCACCTCGAGTTATCTCTTTTATAATCATAATGAGCCTGTGAGGTAGGTCGTAGTTTCAATCCATTTTTCAAATGAGAGAGCTAAGTCTCTAAGAGTGTCCAGGAACATCTTTTCCCTACCAAGATAGTAAGCCAAAAGCAACACCCATATCCCTGGGGTAACTACAAAAATTAACCCCACCATCAAAAACTTGAAAGAAGCAGGATGATTATATCACAGCACCCAATACTACATCAACCAGATAGACTTAGAGAATGATTAGCCTCCTAATGATCCTTTAGATGATGATAAACTTAATCAGGTTATCATTCTACCTGCAGCTGCAGGGTGAGCATCTTTACTCAGCAAATCCACACAGCCCCTGGAAATTAGAGTGCAGCTCTCATGTGGATTAATGCTTTTTTATACACTAATTTTCAAGTGAATAGTTTCTTTTCTTTTTCTTTTTTCTTTTTTCTTTCTTTTTTTTTTTTTTTGAGATAGGGTCTCACTGTGTAGGTCAGGTTGGGCTTGAATTCACTAAGTAGCCCAGGCTGGCCTTGAACTCATGGCAATCCTTGGACTTCTGAGTGCTGGGATTATCAGTGTGCACTCCCCTCCCCAGCAACAGTTTATTTTTATGTGGCAGAGCCAACAGGATAGTGCTCAGTGTTGCCTTGGGGCTTTGCCAATTTAGCTCTCCCTCAAGATATAGTTCACAAAGACCTTGATAATCTTGACATTCTAAAAAAAATCTCTTTTGTCTACTATATTCACAGCATTGTGCTGATCAAATCTGAGGAGCAGAAAGCAGCAAGTACTTAACATGTCTTAGGAAGACACATGTGAAATAAACCTCACAGGAATTCAAGAGGTCATCACCTCAGTGAATTTTCTGAACATTCAGAGGCCTGGAGAATATGAAGAGATCTTTTCAAAATGAAAGATGAGTCTTTAGACCTCATACGCTTTATTATGAAAAAAAGGGCACAGTATGGAAAAATGCATGCTATCCAAACACTAGCCAAAGAAATCTGAGTAGCTATATTAAATCAGGCAAGGCGAATTATACATAAGTGACAACTTATAATTAATAATTCAACTGTACATCTATGCTTTGAATTTGTTGAACTTAAGCTATCTTTCACAACTGATATAAATTTTAAAGTACCCTAATGTTGTGATTTAGGACCTTTAAAATAAACAAGGATACAAGATATAGATAAATATTTTATCACTTAGGGGTCCTTCAGGGTATGTGATACACCTGGATGCCATAGACACACACAAGTCAGGGGTAAGGCAAAAAAAGAGAGAGAGATCCATGGACCAAAACTTTTCTTGGGGGCTCAGGGACTTATCAAAACGTTTAATTGGTGGTGTTAAGGGAGTTAGACCTGAGTTCCAGTGAGTCACACTGGTTGAGATGCAGCCATTGTGTCAAATCTGCATGGGTCATGCAGGGTGTGGGAGCCAGTGACTAGGTTGATCCTAGCTGTCCCACAGCAATGGTCAGCAGGTACAGGTGTACAAGGAAGCTTTATGAATTAAACACATGAAGGAAGTTGGAAGTAGTGTAGACATTGGACACTGTGTCAAAGGTGAGCCTTGATTCTGGTATAGAAAAGTCCGAATCAAAACAGATGCCCAAGCAATATAAGATCATAAGAACTCACCACACCTGGATATTTTAAAGGAAAATAAAAGCTAGGATCCGTTGGTTTCCATTTCTGGCTGGCTGGCTTTCTTATGTGTTTTCCATCCAAGCATAAATTTGCACATATTTGTCTGGCTTACTGTTTCTATTGTACAATATATCTTCTGTAATCTCTTTAGGGTTTACTTCCCTTCTTGGTAACTCTTACTAGTCAAAAATGATGACAAAATCAAAGGTTCCCTTTTTTTGACTTCATAGCTACTCTTTTCCCATAGTTTTAGCCTACCTGTCTCTCTCTTTGTTCCCCTTCAATTTTAGTACTACCTCAGCCCTCACTTTTCAGTTGCTAGGAAAGGCTGGACAGCAGTTCAGCGGCTTGTCCTGGGAAATGATTGCAGTTTCAGCACCACGGAGAGCGCACCCCGCTTTCTTTGGCTACCAAGGAACCGTTACATTTTGTGTTGTGTGCTGTCCCAGTACCAGCTGTACTCTTCACGCAGTCAGTTTCCACGCTGCTCAAAAGTTAGATTTCTAGTATTCAATAAATGCATTAATGTGTGGGGGGAGATTTTTCCCAAATAAGAGCCGGGATGTCAAAAAGCACATGAAAAGATGCTCAGCATCACTGGACATTAGTGAAATACAAATCAAAACCACAGTGAGATGCCTCTGCACGCCACGAAGATGGGTACAATTAAAGCAAGACAAAAAGTGAAAACTGTAAGTGGTTACAAGGATGTGAAAAAACTGAGACCTTCATACTTCACTGGCATGAGTGTGAAATGTTGTAACTGTTGTGGGAAAGTTTGGCGGCTCAAGATGTTAGAAAAAGAATTATCGCATGATACAGCAACTCAGTTCCCATGTCTATGCCCAAAACAGTTTAAAACAAGTCTTCAAATAGAAGCTTATACATGGATTTTCACAGCATCCCTATTCACAATAGCCAAAAGTGGAAAAGACCTGAGTTGTCCATCAACAGGTGAATGTACAACCAAGATGTGGTGTATCCATGCAGTGAAACTGTTCATCCATTAAGGAGGAATGAAACAATGACACAGGCTTCAGCATGAATGAACCTCAAAAACATTATGCTAAGTACAAAAAAACAGACATGAAAGGTCACACATTATGCTTCCATTTATATGAAATATGTAGAGTAGGAAAATTCATAGAAATTCAAAGCAGATTTAAAGTGTGTTCAAGCTGGGAGAAGAGGAAGGGCTGACTATTTAAAAGTTGTGGGGTTTCCTTTTGGAGTAGTGAAAATGTTTTAGAACTAGTTCGTGGTAATGGTTGCACAGTATTATTTATGTACTTTTGCCACTGAATTGAACATTAAAATGGAAAATTCTATTGTATGTATTTTACCACCAAAAGAAAAAGAAAGACATAAAACATGCTCAGTAGCTAAATCTCTCAGGACTGGCCTGGTTCCCAAGCTATCTTTCTTCCTCCTCCAGGGAGTTCAAGTTTTTGATGTCCTGGGTCAGGCCTCTCACTGCATCAGCTTGGTGAGTGAGTATCTCAGCCTGAAAGCTGCTACCCCCCTGACCCCTACCACTTCCCTTGCAGACACTGGCTACATTATGAGTCCTATCTAGTGGAAAACTCCATGGGGACCGTGGACAGGCCTTTTGTGAAGTCTCTGGTACAGAACATCAGCACCGACACCTCAGAAGACCTGCTCTTCTCTCTAAAGCCCTCTCAGGTAAAGGCCTCCTCATGCCTATTGGCTGGCTCAGGTCCTGTGCTCATTTCTGTAAGTTCTATCCAGTACTGGTGCCCATAATGCTTAACCCTCCCAGATTCCATTCGGTAGAGCTTTGCCACCTTGTTAATAGTGCTAGTGAGTTAACTGCACACGAAGAACCTGGGCATTGGTGATTGAGGGTATATACAGGTAACCTGGGTGACCTGGGTATAGATGCATAAAAGTCAGTGAATTGTGGTCAGGAGACCTAGGTTCTATCTAGTCTTGCCTTTCCACCACTACTCTAGGTATCTCTGGGAAACAGCTCTCCCTTTTGCATTCCCGAAGTCCTTCGTAAACTCAGCACACAGGCTTCTCCAAGTCTGAAATATCCAGGAGCTCTTCTGCCCAAGAAGTATATTTGAAACCAAAGAAATGGCACACTCAGTAACTAAAGGCTATACAAGAGGCCCCTGCATCTACATTGGTCCAGATTCAATTTTTAGGTCTGCCCCTTATCAGCCATTGTGACTGGGGGCAAGTTACTTTTTCTGTGCCCCAGATTCCTCACATTGCCCACTTCCAAGATGATGGAGAGGATGAACTGAGTTAGTGCACAGAAATCCCTAGCACAGAGAGGGCTCAGCAAGTCCTAGCCTCCCTGGGGAAATGAACCCAAGGGTGGAAGTCCAGGCAGCCAGGCAAGCTGGTTATCATCAAGGGACTTGTACGTATGTCTGGAGAAGGGGAAATGGAAGAGAAGTCCTTTCTCAGTACCTTTTTATATTAACCAAACAGCTGAGCCCACTGCATGGGGTGAACTGGTGCCAGAAATTATCCACATCTCTTTTGATAAGTGCTGGGCCAAGAAGGAGAAAGTTGAACTCTTCCGCTCTAACTCTTAGCTCCCCCATTCCAGCATGCACAAAGGATACCTCCGAGGCCAGGAGCAGGCAGGAGACCTAAGGAGATGAGCAGCTGAACAAAACATGCTTTGTAATCACTGCTGCAGCTTATTTTAACATTTTGACCTTTCTTAGTTTTTAAAATATTTATTGTTGGATTTCACATTCTGTGTGAATTCTCACATCCATGTCATTTCCCCTCCTTAGTTTTTTCTTAGTGACTTTGTTCTTTCCATTATATCCAAGGCAGAAACCAGACGCCGCCACCATCAAGCCCCATGCTGACACGGGGGCTATAGGACCTTAACATCCAAAGCACAGCACAGTTGACCCTCTTGCAAAATGAGCTTGCCTGGATGTCATCCCTCCACAGCTAGTTTCAGCCTGGCAGCGGCCAGCAAAGCACATAGTTAGCTCTGTTCTCCACATTGGGAAGGTGGAGTCCATATGTGCTGTCACTTGTCCCTGGGTCCACTGCCTGGGAGGAGCAGTCTGGACTGAGCTCCATACCCTGCCTCTCAGAGCTGCCAATCCTCAGGTGCTTCCCCTTCACCCAGCTGCCTCAGTTTTCTGTCTCAGCTGGGGCAGTGGCAGGACCTGTGTTGAAGGCAGGAATCTTTCAGTAAAAACTGGAACCCCTGGGTCTGGTTGCAGATCCCAAGGCAGGTGATGAAGGATGAGGAAAAGCCCTCCGACAGAGTCTGGCTTCCCAAGAGCTTCTTTGGATCCTTGCCAGGCAACAAGCCTATCGTGCGCCTGGCTGTAACCGTTCTAGACATCGGTTCAGGAAACGTCTTCAAGGTGAGGAGAGGCCTGCTGGGGACTTGGAAGTTGTGAGGTTCAGTGGTAGTTTTGTCAGGACCCCTACTGGGAACTCCGGATCATTGAGGAGGGAGTAGCTGGTGCTGAACCCCCAAGAGTGTCTCCAAGTGGCCCACTCATCCCAAAGAGCTGGCTCTATAGTCTATTTCCTGCAGGCCCAGGATATGCATGTGCGTCCCCTCTTCTCCATCTCCAGGATGGCCTTATCTCTGTGCCCCCACAATTCAGAGGGCAGAGGAGCACTGGAGGTCAGCAATGCAGCGCTGTCAGGGACTTGGCTTTGCGACCAGTCTGCAGCACAGGGCCCGGGTCACCCCGAGTGGGAGAGTAGCAGGAGGAAGACTGCCCTACATTCCCATGGCCCTTTGATTCTCTAGTCTCAGACTTTACTTTCAGACAAAGGTCCTGGAGGTGCCCAGACTCCCAACCAGAGTGGGGTGATTCACCCTTTCCTGTAGCCTGGCCTTCCTGTCTCCCCTTACAGGGCCCCAGGCTCCTGCAGGAGGAGGGTAGCAGTGTGCTGAACAACCACGTGGTGGGCCTGAGTGTGGGCCAAGTGCCTGTCACTGGGCTGTCGGAACCTCTGGAGATCACCGTCTCCCACCAGCGTCACCCCTCCGTGAGTCACCACCCCAGGCTTGACAGTCGCTGTAAGGCAGACAAGCATGTGGCGCAGACACACGTGGAAACTTGTACCCTCTTCTCCACATCCACCAGGGGAGGCCACGAGAGCCATCTGCACAGCTGTGCTGGGGACACAGCCTATCTAGGTGATGTGTGCCTATTACTCACACACACTCCTGTGCTCACAGAAGGGTAGATGAGGACCCAAAAAACCCACCTGTGCACACAGCATCCACTCTCACCTAGGTAACACGCACTGGCATGCAGACTGACCTGGAGTCCCTGCCTCCCTGCTCCGTGCCTCGTCAAGCACCCTCGCATGCCGGTCCAGGGTACTTTGGTCAGTGTGGTCAGTTTTCCTATGCAGTCCACAGAAGAGTGGTCTAGGTTAGTCCACCCTATCTCTGTCCACCCCCACTGAGACTCTCACTTTCTGGTTTCAGAACATGACCCTTACTTGTGTGTTCTGGGATGAGACGAAAGGTAGGGCCCGGAGGACCTCTCTGGGGTAGACAGGAGGAGGGTGTGGGCTTCGGGTGATCCCCTCTCCTCCTTCCTCCACATTCCTCTTCTGTCCAGAGCCCATAGGAGACTGGGCCTCCCAGGGCTGCTCCACCCAGCCGGGAGCTGAGCAGACTGTGTGCCGCTGTGACCACCTGACCTTCTTCGCCCTGCTGCTGGTGACAGCCCCCAACCTGATCCCAGGAGTCCTGCAGGCTCCTGGTCCCTGCCCCAGGGAGGGTTCTCTGTTAGGGCCAGGGCCTTTGGGGTGTGTGGGCCTGTCTCCCAGCTGATGTGGCCCCAACTCGGGGATTATCCACAGAGGCCAATCCTGGACAGGGCCACCGCGGCGATCCTCACACGCATCTCCCAGGCGGGCTGTGGGGTGTCCATGATATTCCTCACCTTCACCATCATTCTCTACATCATTCTCAGGTGGGTGACTCCAACTCCACTCCACACTCTCTTCTGCACTCTCTCTTGTACGGACACCCTCTTCACTCCTTATCTCCTCTCTGACCAAGCAGGGTTGGAGGTTGAAATGTGTCAGGGATGTTTTGTTGTAAGTGGCAGAAATCCAACCCAGTCTGGATTACCATGGTAGGGCATATGTGTCTCATGTAACTGAAAAAGCCAAGGTGGATGGACTT
Source organism: Hydrochoerus hydrochaeris (assembly GCA_004027455.1). Taxonomy (NCBI): domain Eukaryota; kingdom Metazoa; phylum Chordata; class Mammalia; order Rodentia; family Hydrochaeridae; genus Hydrochoerus; species Hydrochoerus hydrochaeris. The sequence goes on along the minus strand of PVLA01000831.1, from coordinate 175,160 downwards.
CAGGCAGGGTTGGATCCAGGGCCTCAGAAGAGGTCCCCAGGGCCTGGTCTCCTCCTCTTATGGCTTTGTCCTCTCCTCTGCCAGTCATGTCAGGCTGCTTACCACTCAGGCCTTTGGGAGACCCAGCCCTCCCCACAGCTCTTTAGATGCTCAGGAGAAAATATAACCATAATATTGAGCTCTCTTTTATTTAAAATTTTATTTTTAAATAATTATAGAAGAAGCAGTAATCGCAAAAATAAGCACAGAGTCCCTTCTCCTACCTTCCCCAGTGGTGACATCTTATGTAACATAGTGCAGTATCAAAACCAGGATGTGGACAGTGACATAGTACTGCTGATTAGAATATAGACCTCTTAAGGTTTTCATCATTTTAAATATATGTTCGTGTGTGTGTGTGTGTGTGTGTGTGTGTGTGTCCAGGAGTAGGGATGTAACTGGTAGGGCCCAGCCCAAAATAAAAATACATGACCTGTTGTACAAATATTATGCAGGCCAGGTACAGTGGTACACACCTGTAATCCCAGTACTTGGGAGGCTTGGGAGGCTAAGGAGGATTGTGAGTTTGAGCTCAAACTGGGCTACATAGGGAGTTGAGGGCCAACCTGAGTGACATAGTAAGACCCTGTCTCAAAAGCCAGCAACAAACTAGATTACACCTATAATCCAAGATTTCTGAGAGGCTGAGGCAGGAGGATGGCAAGTTCGAGCCCAGCCTGGGCAACTTAGTGAGTTAGTGACACCTCATCTGAAAATGAAAAATAAAAAAGCCTGGGGATGTAGCTCAGTGTGAAGGTCCTGGGTTTAATTCCCAGGACTACAATAACACCGACAGCAAAATTATTCAGAATGTCATGATTTTGGTGGCAGAGTATTACCCAAGACTGAGGCTCTGGTGACCCCTGAAGAAGTCATGCTTCCACAATACTGATCTGCTGTGTGTGTGTGTGTGTGTGTGTGTGTGTGTCCGAGCAGTTGATCCTTGCACGCAGCAGAGTGCAGCTTTATGGCTGTGGTGGGACCAGCCTGTGCCTGCAGCCACGCAGTCGGGGAAGGGAAGGCACACACTGCTGTTGGCTAGGCCTGGCCAGGTGCCTGCTCTCGGAGTGGAGCTGATGCGGGACTGACTGCCGCCACCTCCCTGTGTGCCTCATGGCTACGTGTGGGGAAGGTGTTCTTCAGGGTCACCTGGGGCTGCATCAGAAGTGAGGAGCAGATACAGGAGAGGCAGGAACAGCAGTAAGCACTGTCTCCTTGCTCTCCTGAGCCCTGTCCCTGGCTCAGGAGCCCCAGGACCTGAGAACAGTGTCCCCAGCCTAGCCTGTCTCACCCTCCATTCCTGCAGCCCCAGCTTACCATCCTCAGCCTGGAGCAGCACTCGGGTTCCTGTCTCCCAGTCTGAGGCTCCCTCTGCCCCATCACATACCTCTGTGCCCCTGTCATAGTATGGCCCTGGGCTGCAGCCCCATGAGCCCACCCACCCCACCACAGGCCAGCACCCTGGAGTGAGTGGTGCTGCGCCATCCTCCCCACTCTGAGCCCTGGCCTGCAACACTGCCCCCACCCCCAACAAGCTGAGCACCACTTGCCAACCGGCTGCGTTGCTGGACCCTGTGAACTGGGCTTGGAGCACCAGGAGGAAATGTCACCAGCTCCCAAGGGTGGGGGCTGGCATCTCAGGTGAGAGAGACATTGTCCCTTAGGATACTCTAGACCACCCAGGGCTCCCATCTCTTAATGAGAGCCCTGTGGGACCTCATTTGCAAGGAATTCAGAGGGAGTTGTCCATGGAGAGGGAATAAAACCCTGCTAGGAAGCACTGGGCAGAGAGCTGGCCCGAGGCTCTGTGACTCTGAAATCTCTGTCCATCTCTGATCCTCTTCCCTACTACATCCAAGGCCTCAATCATCTATCCTGTGCCCACCCATTCATCCAACCAATGAATCCAGGGTCCTCCTGCCCACTCTGCTGGGGTCCTGAGTGCACAGAAAGACTATAGCAGGGAGAAGACTTCGGGTTCCACTGCACTGCTGGGAACATCCAAATCTGTTAGGGCTCTGGGCCATTCCATGGAGCCTTCCAAGAAAAAATCATCACTGGGGGTTTTGAAGGCAGTGTAGGTGTTGGGCAGGCCAAGAAGGGACAGAGCCAAGAAGCAGGAAAAGGGTCGAGAGCAGGGGGAAGGCTGAGCCGTGCCTGGGAAGCATGAGAAAGCCAAAGGCACTGGGGAAATGGCAGGCTGCACAGTTCGGCTAACACATGGAGTCAAGCCATGATCCTGGCAGGACTGGACCTACAAAGCCCGGAGGAAGCTTCTAGAATTGAACCTGAGGGCACACATGTGGGCTGCTGGCAAAGGCAGAAGCTGGAGGATCTGGCAGTGGGGCTGCTGGGGTGGAACCGAGACAGTGATGTGGATGGACCGGGTGCCCCACTGAGCTGTGGCTCCTGGGGCCCCCACTGGCCCTTCTCGCCCCAGGCTCTCTCTGCAGAGGTTCAAGTCGGAAGACGCCCCCAAGATCCACTTGTCCCTAAGCTGTAGCCTGTTCCTCCTGAACCTCGCTTTCTTGATCAGCGTGGGGAGCGGCTCGCAGGGGTCCGGTGCCACCTGCTGGGTCCAGGCTGCTGTGTTTCACTACTTCCTGCTCTGCACCTTCACCTGGATGGGCCTGGAAGCCTTGCACCTCTACCTGCTGTCCATCAGGGTCTTCAACACGTACTTTGGCCACTACTTCCTGAAGCTGAGCCTGGCGGGCTGGGGTGGGTGTTGCCTGGGCAGCAGAAGGGGGCCCTCTCAGATAAGCTCTGCACTTATCTGAGGGGTGGGCAGCTGGAGGGGATTTGGAGGTGGATGTGCCCAGGATGCTCTGTTAATGCCCACTTGTTCCCCTCATATCAGGCCTGCCCGCCCTAATGGTCATTGGCACTGGGAGTGCCAATAGCTATGGCCTTTATGCCATCCGTGACCAGGAGAACCGCACATCGCTGGAGCTGTAAGTGGTGGCCTCGGGAGCAGGGTGACACCAGGCTCACATCCTGAGGCTGGAGGGAAGTGGGAGAAGAGGGTGCCCTGGGAAGAGAGACCAAAAATGTAAGGGCTAGAATCTTCAAATGTGCCTAGCTTTGGGAACAGGAAGTGAAATGGGAGAGGGCCCAGGAAGGAGGAGGCAAAATAAAGAAGGCAACTCCCTCCCCATGCCCAGCACTCAGCCTGGTGAATGAGGATGGGCTGGATTGCAGGTGCCCTTTAGTGGTGCACAATCTGCCCAATAACTCCAGCAGCCCGCTCTCCCCTGACTTCTAGAGGTGTGACTTAAGTGAGCCTGGACTCTCCCGGGACACTGTCTCCTCACCTATACAATAGGGAGGACTTTGGTGGACTGGGAGTCACTTGTCCATCTAAAGGACTGCTGGTCACTATCAAGACAAGCAGAAATGTGGGTGTTTATGCAAAGCATTCCAATTCAAATGTAGCTACTAATTCAGGATTTTTACAACACGATTTTGAGCAAACGAAACACAGCTCTGGGATTGATTCAGCCCTCTTACATCCGTTGTCTGCAGAGCCACCAGGCTGGCTCCTTGCCCAGGGGAAGAGCAGAGGCAGATGGGTGGAAATGGTGAAAAGGCATCTTCTTGACCCCAAAAGTTCAGCCAGGGGAGACTTTTTAGGGCTTGCTTTTCAGGGGGGTCTTCTCCCAATCCCAATGGTCATCCACTTCCTCTAGGTGTTGGTTCCAGAAAGAACCTGCCCTCTATGTTACTGTCCATGGCTACTTCCTCATCACCTTCCTCTTTGGTGCTGTGGTGCTGGTCCTGGTAGCCTGGAAGATCTTTACTCTGTCCAGCGTAACAGCGAACAAGGAGCCGGGACAGAACTGGAAGGCCGTTATCACCGTGCTGGGCCTCTCGAGTCTGGTGGGCATGACCTGGGGACTGGCCATCCTCACACCACTAGGCCTGTCCACCGTTTATATATTTGCCTTCTTCAACTCCCTACAAGGTGAGGCTCTTGGGTCAGGAAGGCCATTGGCTGCCTGTCTGCACCAGGGGCTGGGAGGTGAGCAAGAGGGTTTTGCAACAAACAGGATTCCACAGAGGGCCAATTGGAGGTACTGATGTCCCTGAGGCTCTTTTAGGACCTGGGGCAGCAAGTGTGTCTGATTCACAGAAGTTGGTACCAGAATCGGGGAAATCCACCAAAACCAAAGCATATTGTTCTCTTCTCTTTTGTTTTGAAGCTGTGTGTTGTTCTCATTGGGTGTCTGTGGAAACGCTTTCATTCTCATGCTCTTGCCCATTGCTACCACAGCCCCACATGGCTGTCCAACATGGCTGCCTCTTTATGATCTGCAAGTCAGCTGACCATCTCTGGTCCAATCAGACGTGATCAGGATGGAAAGTTCATGTGATCTGATGTCCATATGACAAGGATGGGGTCTCTAAAGAGATTGTTATGTCTATTACTTAGCCCAGCTCCTCCTTTCTCTGAGAACCCAGGAAAGTAGGAGTCCAGAGAATAGGTCACAATTTCTTTCCCACATCTTGATCCCTTGTTCACACACAAATAGCTCAAAAAAGTATACTACCTGACTGTGAGGGTAATGGGAAAGAGGGGGGTAACAAGACTCATCCTGTCTAAGCAATTAGTAGGAACTCAGCCATTCTAGATGCAAACTCACAAATAATGCCAGAGCTGGCCTCAGAGCCTCCATGACACTGTATGCTTGGTGATTGGGGCCAGGCAGATGTGGATTAGAGTCCCAGTGCCACCCACCCCTCCAGCAAGTTATTCAACACCTCCACTCCTCATTCATCTCTCTCCTTTTTTTCCCTCTGGTGCTGGGGATCAAACCCTGGGCCTTGAGTATTTGAGGTAAAGACTCTCCCAACTGAGCCACATTCCCAGCCCATCTTCATCTCTAAAGTCAGGACAATCTCAATTCTTATCTCTCCAGATTTCACAATGAATAACTAATTATGCATGTGTAGGACCTAGCAGGTCTTTTGTATATGGGAATTATATTAATAGCAATATAAATGATTACTTTGGGGTCATCTGATGCTGTTTCCACCTGAAGAATCTTGAGTCCATGTCTGGAAAGTTTCACTGGTTAAGGACTGGGGAGAGATATATCTTGAAATTATAGATTATATCATTTTTTTTTGTCTTTTTGAGACAGGGTCTCATCATGCAGTTCAAGCTGGCCTTGAGCTCACTTTGTAGCCCAGCCTGGTCTCAAACTCACAACAATCCTTCTGTCTCAGTCTCCCAAGTGCTAGGATTATAGGTGTGCACCACCACACCCAGTTTATATCATTATTCTTGCAGAAGTCACTTTAATATTTTAGCCTGCATGAATCACTGTATTTAGTTAAGCTTCAGCTGAGTCAGAATTATTTGGTATTTCCAGCTTCTTCCCAACAGAACCCTGCATACACTTTAACTGTCCATGGAACACTTCTCAATGTTGTTATTGTACAGGATTTCAGTTGTGCATTTCCTTTAAATGCACATGTATCCTTTCTCATTCAGTGTCTCTACTTTCTCTGATTTCTTGCATCCCACACCTTCCCTCTTCTTGCTGAAATGCATCCTGTAGTAATCACTTACAAAGGAACAGTAGAGAAGCCCACTGTAGTAACAGTGGTTGTTTTGTATGTCCAAAATTTCCTTTTCTTTTCTGTGATAGGTGTATGAGGTTAGATTGAAAAAACATGGTGTGTGTGTGTGTGTTTTAAACAGGAAAAAATAGCAACAAAACCCATTGTCATTAATCCTCCTCAAAATACTTCCCCCTCACTTTGAATACACTTATCTCATCATTCTTGCCACTTTCTGTCTTTACTTGTGCTCCTATGGCTGCCTTGAAGTCCTGAATCAATTCACCATGTTTACTTTCCATGGTCACTTTGACTAGAGAAGACCCAGAAGTCACAAGTTGCCAGCCCAGTGAATCAGGTAGACAAGGGCACCTTAATGCTTTCCACAAGCCTGCCTTCCCTTTGGATGGGGCTCAGCAGCAGCATTCATTATATTTTTGATCACATCTCAAAAAGACAAGCACAAGAGAATACCCAGAACTGCTCTGAAGTGGCAAGAATCGTGAGATAAGTGTATTCAGAGGCAGAGGGAATATTTAGTGGAGGAATTTATGGCAATGCGTCTTTTACTGCAATATATTTTTAAAAATTTAAATGTTGACCTTATTTTTTGATCACTCTTATAGGTATGTATTTTATTTCAAGGTCTGTGTTTTTCATTTTCAAGAGTTCTTTCCGTTCTTTTATAGGAGTGGGTTTTATTTTTGCCTGATTTTTTTTCTAAGTCCTTGAGCATTTACAATGGAGCTTTTCTGCCCTCAGCAGACACCACCCAGGCTGCCCAGCACCTTCAGGCCACCAAGTTCCTCTCTCCCCTGCAGGTGTCTTCATCTTCTGCTGGTTCACCATTCTCTACTTCCCAAGGGGGAGCTCCACATCTTCCTCCTCCGGCACCGCCCGCCTGGAGCAAGCCCATTCCACGTTGAACCAGTAGGAGGAAGGGGCAGCCCTGCTCTCTCATCAGTTCTGGCTCTCCACGTGGCCTCAGTGGCTCCATGCTTTGTCAGCTGCCTTCTCCGTACATTGTGGCTGCAGAGGGAGATGATAGAGATGAGGTTGGACCATGTGGCCTCACATGCCCCATCCAGACACATCTGTGGGCCTGAGAGCTAAACATTTGGGCTGGCAGGAGGCTGAAGTTCCTGCGGTGGCCCCGAGATCCCCACCAACAAAGAACGTTACCATCACCTCCTTCCCTGTCTGCATAGCAAAGCTCTCTGGTTCTCTACCATTCCCACCTTTCTACTCTTAGCAGAGACCTGAACCCAAAGAGCGAGTGTGGTTTGCACAGCCCCTTGAAGGAGCACTCAGCCTCTCCTCCTTTTCTCCCTGTCACTACTCTGCCCTCTGGCTGCCTGTCCCCCAAAGGGTGTCCAGGAGGTCCTTGTCCTTGGGCACCAGGAAGTTGTAAGCTAGAAGTCAGTTTTGGGAGTGAGCTGACCCTAGTATCTGCCCACCCTCCCAGTGCCCATTCTCATAGGAGAAATCCTACCATTCAAGCAGCTGCCAGCCTTCAGGGGCTGGGGACAATGGTTTTCTTGCCACCTAGTGCATGCACTCCCTGAAGTATATGTATCACCAACTGCCAGTGGGGTGGCTGGACCTGTGATCTGCTGTCATCATGGGTCCAGGGCTCTCACACCCATCCATTCAGTTTGGGAGATGGAGGAGTTAAGGGGGGAGAGGGCTCTCTAGGCAGAGAGTGGACATCCCCTCCCCAAGCAGGGACTTGGGCAGCCTCACTCACCACTCTGGCCCAGGGCTGGCCCATGTCAAATATTGCTGGCTGAGCAAATAGATGTACCGAGCAGATAGATGTAAATCAGGCTGTACCCTGTTAGAGGACATCACTTCCAGTAGCTGGGCCTCCTTTGCAAACTGCAGACAGGTTCCCACTAGGAAGCAAAAAACAGCAGAAATAATAAGAGACAGAAGAGAGACACACAGAGAGGGACACAGAGAGACCTGATGGACGTGGGTAGGAAACAGAGGCAGAGAGAGATAGCCACAGCCAGGAGAGCATCTGTTTGCTCCCCACAAGCTGTCACCCCCGCTCTAGTCCTAGCCTGCCACCCACCTCTCCACCCACGCACTCACCCTCCTCTCTAATGTTGCCAAGGACTCTACAGGAGGCTTCCTCAGAGGCTCCAACAGCCCCCCACACTGTGGGCTGCTCTCTGCGAGTGGGGGTGCAGAGGTCCTCTGGAGGGGCACCCTCCCTTCCCCCTCCTCCCACCCAGCAAACAGGGCCTGGAGCATGAGAGACAGGAAGGTGGCGTGCTTTGTGCAAGCCGCTGTGTTCCTGGAAGGGAAATCCTGGGGTGTGAACACTGTGTCTGTTGGGCCACAGTGTGTTTTTGTGGACAACCATGGTGCCTTTGGGGACTTATCTTCACAAACATCTGTTTCTCCTGCTGAAGTTCTCGGCTCCTTACCCTAAAGTGTCTGAGTCAGTGATGTGATTAATCAGAGCAACACCTCTTCTCATTGGGATCTGACAGGCCCAAGTTTAGACCCTGACTCTGCTACTCAGGAGCTGTGTGATCCTGGGCCTGTCCCCTCCTCTCCCAGCCTCATTTTCTCCCTCCATTAAAATGAAGATAATGAAGTCCTTGCTTCATCCTAAAAGTAGTACGTGATGTGATAGAAACAAAGCACTTTCCCAGCAGGAATTCATTGGCTCCCACTCCCTCCTGGCCCCTTAACTCAGAGAAGGCACCATGGAAATGGAAGCCCAGCACCTTGCCCAGCCAGAGCCCTTCTGAGGCCGGGCTCAAGCTGGGGCCAGGCTCCTCGGCATAGCCGTCTTCCCCGGCCAGACTATCACCTGCTCCACCTTGAGCCTCAGGGGAGGCCTGGGCTGCAGCTCATCCAGACATGCTGGGAAGGATGTAGGACTGTCCAGACCACATGCTCCTGTCCACTGGATTTCCCAGCATGGCCCGGGAAGTGGCCAACATTTTCCCGGCTATGCTCTAACCCAGAATGAGGCAGGGGTTGAATGTCGTAGGTCACTGCAAAAGTGGTGACCTCAAGGCCAGTGCTGATGGGCGGAGCTCCCATCATTGCCAGGCAACATTAGCAATCACGGAGGGGGACACCCTCATGGTTGGGAACAGCCCCGAGTTCCCCTGCCTTCCCTACACTCTGCTGTGCAATTACCCAGGGCCAGGCCTCACCTCCTGGCCTGCGCAGCTGTGTGCACAGAGGGAAAGTATATATGAGATACTGGTTCTGGACTGCCCAGTGCCTGTCTCCTAGGTCACTGTGAATGTGACTGGGCCAAACTTTGCTGGCCCTCACCTAGGAGTGACCATCAGTGAGCAACAGAGCAGTCCCTCTCCACCAGGACCTCTGCCTGCTCTCTTTCTGTCATGTCTTTCTTCCCAGTGTTTTTATTACAACATAACAAACATGCAGGACATAAGAAGACTTGTGTGCTCTACGCTCTCAGATGACTTAATATTAAAAGATCTAAAATCCTTCACAAATTAATCTATTTGATGCAATCCTAATAATGATTCCAGTTGATTTTATTTTTTAGCCTCCCCAAAAACTTACTCTAAAATGTATATGGAGGTCTAGAAGCTTCTAATTACTGTCAGTCTTAATGTAGCAGGCACAGGAGGAAGACTTGACCTCCAGATATGGAAAGATATGTACAGGGTCAGAATGCTAAACCCTACACGGAGACTGCAGAGTGGGGAAGAAAATGGAACAGAACAGCACACGCAGCCACAGACTCCATACAAATGATAACAAAGGTGGCCCTGCTGAGAAAGATAGGTTTTCTGCTGATGGTGTTGGAAAATGACTCAAATGAAACCACCTCAAATATGAACTACCTCGAGAGTCCAGGCAAGAGGAAAATACAGTGAAATAATTAGGAAGTCATGAGTTCTCTGAGTACTTCTTCCTTTTGTTTTTAATATAGTTATTTCTTTGCTAAGTTTTATCACTTAGTTTTTAATAGTGGTGTGTTTGATAACTGACTCACAAAGATTCCTTAAAGCTTAACTAACGATCACCTCTTGCACACTGGTGCTCCATTGTACTAACCTATCATGATCAGGGATCTGGCTGATCACAGAGGACTACATTTCCCAGAAGCCCCCTCTCCTGGGACCGGCCCTCAACTGTAACCATGGAGATGGCTAACAGAGAGTGAGGCTGTCCAGAGGGTAAGGAGGGTGCAGGGTGCTGAGGGTGGCTGGACTGCAGCTGACAGGAGGTGTAGAGGGGGAAGGAGGTAGGTAAGGGGCTTCTTTGACCTTGATCCTCCAGGCCTGATCTTTCTGGGAAAGTTTTTATTGTTTGGTGTGTGTGTGTGTCTACGTGTCTGTGTGTCTGCGTGTCTGTGTGTCTGTGTGTAGTAGGGAGGAGGCAGAAGTCGCTGCTGGAGAGTGTGTGCAGGACCTGTGTCAGGCAGGGTCCAGGGAATTTTGAGGGACCTGCCCCCTCCCCAACAACTTAGCTATAGCGGAAGAGGAAATAAAGAGTCACTGGTCTGGTTCCAAAGCCATCTCTGACAAAGGTGTTCTGTGACCCTGGGCTGAGTGTTTGCCCCAGCTACTCACTGACACTTTGATATTCTTTCTGTCCTATTTTACCACTCCTCCACCCTCACCTTCCCTTCTAGAACTTTCCCATCTCCCGAGGTCCTGAAATATGGGTTTCAGAGCAGGACCTGTGTGGATTCATACCCCAAATCTGCCGCTTAGTGCAGTGACCTTAAGGGTAGTTCACTTAAACTCTCTAAGCCTTAGTCTTCACATCTGCAAAGACTGTAAGACTCCCTGCCTCATGGAGTCAATCAAGGTTAAACAAAGCCCTTATCATGGGGCCTAGCAGGCAGCAGTTGTGCAGTGCACTGCATGCCTTGAAGTGGCACCCATCACACCAGCTGCCCTCTTGGGGCTCTGATTTTCAGTGCTCGAGAGGTAGATAGCTGGATCTGATGACGGGCTGTGTTGCTTGCCTGGTGGTTTGGCCCAAGGGAACTGGGGTCCTGACCAGACATTACTGGACAGGAGGCCTCACCTGTCTGGGACTCAGGCAGGCCAACCTCCAGCAAAGGACGTGTCTAGCCCTTCCTGAGTCCCAGCACACACACTGTGAGCACTGGACCGAAAGTCATCCCTCTCTCTGCTTTTGAACTTCTGGCTGCACTAGTTAGGCCTTATTTGCCACATTGAAGTTTTGTGCAACTTTATTTTCCTCTTTATATTTTTTAACAGTACAGGAGATGGAACCCAGACTCTGCCACATACTAAGTGTTCTACAATTTAGCCACACCCCTGAAATTCTCTCTTTTTATTGCAGAAAGAGAAACTGAGACCCAGAAGAGGTCAGAGCCCAGCAGGAGCAGTTGGTGAAGCCAGAATTTCCCCTAGCTCAGTCTTGACTGGCAGCTGTGACTCAGCTCCCCAAGAGGCAGAGGTGGCCTCGGCACAGGTGCAGAGTGGCTCTTTGCCCTACCTGCTTTGGGTGGTGCTGTGGATTCAATGCAGAGCCACATTCACACTAGGCAAATGCTTTTCACTCAGCCACATCCCAGCCAACCCTCCTCTCAGTCCTGGCCCCTCTCCAGAGAGACAAATGTGGGAGACCTTGCTCTTTTACCTCCATGCCCCCCTCTCCCCCACCACTGCTGGTCTTTGGGGTGCTGGATCCATGCTTATTTGCTGTTAAGAAAGCAGATATGAGGGCTGATGGTAGAAAGGCCTCAGCTAGAGGCAGGGACTACTGGGTCACCTGGGATTGCACTGGGTGGCCTGAAACAGAGAACCAAGGAGAGGCTGAGTTTCCACAAGCACTGCAAGTCTAGAGGTGGCATGTGGGCCTCTGAGGTGTCACTGGGGATCCTGGCTCCCCATCTCTCTGCTCTGTTACTATATCCTTCGCAGGCAGGCTTGGTGCTCATGTGTAGACTTCTTACACTTGTGCCCTAGCTCACTCCTGCTTCGTGTGCATGCTTCATGCAGGAAAAGGAGAGGGGCCTCAGGTCCTTAACCCACTGCTTAGCAACCTCTGCTCAAATCTCATTGGCCAGAACTGGGTTGCATTGCAGGCCAGGACAGTGCAGGTAGCTGAGCATTTCAAACTGGGCACTCTGCTTCCCCCTACAAAAGGGGTTCTGCTGTAAGTACGTGGGCCTGGAATCTTGGGTAGGTGACCAGGAGTCCAAGTTAGCCAGGCTTTGCTCTGTGGCCATAGGCCAGGTTTTCCTGGGGGTACTCGAGCCCAGAAAGCTTCTCTGTATGGATGAAAGAATGATAACTGTCACCCCACACCCTTTGTTTAGGTGCCTTAGTGGCAGCCCAGCCTTTGCTCACTTTGTACCTCAGTTTCTAGTTTGGCAGGAGGAGATATTCACCTACCGCATTCTTCTGTCTCTCTCTCTTTTAAATGATATTCTTTTTCTTTTTACTATTTTGAATACTTTTCTTTAAGCCAAGTCACTTATTGGCCTTAATAAATATAGGTTTAAAAAATCAATATATCTGAATTGGAAACATTATACTGTGTAGCCATTCCTACAGCACCAGTAGCATCACTTGCCAGAAAGAGAAGGTAACTGTCAAAAATAAAGATTATGACAGCAAAGCCACATTAGGGAGTTTGGCTAACTGCCTCTGCCCAAGCCCTGCTCCCAACTTGAGGCCTAAGTGTCACTGTTGATTTACAAGTGGTAGAAGCGTTACAGATGTGCTAGAACTAACCAGAGACTTTCTCCTTGATTGGACAGATGTTTAGCAGGAATCGCTTCCTCCTTAAGTGATAGAAACTGTTAGAAACCATGGCCAGGCATGTGCAGGTGGTCTGGGTGGCTCCTGCCTGGCCTGACAGGCCACTCTGAGAAAATCTGTCCTTCTCTCCAGAGACATCTTCTCTAGAGAGCCAAAGACCGCCAGAATGGAGGTCCTGAAAGAGAAAGTGGAGGAGGAAGAGGCTGCTGAGCGGGAGGAGGCTGCCGAGCGGCCTGAAAGGATGGAGAAAATGAGGCCAGCAGAGGTGCAGAAAGAGGAAACCATCATGACCCAGGAGATGCTCAGAGACTTGGAGAAGAAGATATCAGAGATCAAAATCCCCACCCCACCGGAGCCCCTGTGAGTGTGCCGGGGTGAGGGCAGACCAGGGCCAGGCACAGGAGGAGGCAGACCGGGAGGAAGGCTGAGGATATGGGGGAGTGAGCGAAGACTGAGGGCTCTGTTTCCAGAAGGGCTGGTCCCAGTACTCACCCTGCCCCTCTCCGGCAGTGTAGAACAGGTCACTCAATCCTCTGTGCTTCGCTTTATTGGTTTAAAAGCACTGGTGCTAGGCAGGGGTACACATCTGTAATCCCTCTACTCACCGAGGGGTTGGGATAGGAGGATCACAAGCCTGGGGCCAGTGTGAGCAGCTTAAGGAAACCTGGTCTCCAAATAAACAATAAAAAGGGTGGAAAGTGGAGCTCAGTGCTCCCTGGGTTTAATCTGCTATGCTAGAAAGACAGGAAGAAAGAAAAGAAAGTACAGTGTCAGTCAAGATGCCTGGCTCTCAGGTAGCTGTGAAGATTAAATGATTGGGTGACCAGACTGATGCCATCTGCACTGTGATGCAGGGCTGTAACTGAGGACACCATTGACATCTCCAACCTGCCCATTTCCTACAAAACCAACACACCCAAGGAGCAGCACCTGCTGCTGGTGGCCGACAACTTCTCCCGCCAGTACAGCCACCTGTGTCCAGACCGTGTGCCGCTATTCTTGCACCCTCTGAATGAGTGCGAAGTGCCTGTAAGGCTGGGACCAGAGGGCAAGGCCCAGGGGGGGAGCACAGGGCAGAGGGAGGTGACACTGGTTCTCTGCTGCTTAGCGGGTCTCCTGCCAGTCTGAGCTTCTCGTCTCCATAGCATAACCACAAATGCCAGCGGGCCCCAGGCTCAGGGTCACTCAGCCTGCAAACCCAGGCCCACCTAAAAAGGCAGTGCTGAATGCTGCAGGAGACACTGAGGCCTGGGGTCAGTGATCAATGAAATAAAGGAATGGGGTTTGAATGGGGATCTGATTTTTAATGTGGCAGTTGGCATAAGTGTTAGAAATCTCCATGCAGGCCAAATAAAACAGGGCTGAGGGGCACTGTTGACCTGTGGGCTGCTGTCTTGCAGCCTTTGGATTAATCCCATGCTGTGCCATCTATAGATGGGGAAACTGAGGCCCAGAGAAAACCAGGGAGATGCCTAGGGTTACAGTGTTGGAAGGAAGAAGTCAGTGCTTTGCTTTGGTCCTGGTACAAGCCCTTATCTATTTTGCTCTATTTCTCTCCCTTTCCTGGTGGGCTCTGACTCTAAGACTGGGAGCGTGCCCAGGAGCTGCCCCCACCCAGATCCTCTGTAGGCCTCAGGAGGGCCTCATGCCTGCCTGGCAGGAGACCCAAACTTGCTGTGTCACCTAGGACAGCTCACTTGGCCTCTCTGGGCCTCAGTCTCCTCCACTGGTAACCGGGGGAATGGAGGAAGGGATTCTCTCAGGCCCTCCCAGCCTAGATCCTGAGTAAACTTGTTCTGTCCCAGTGCCAAGAACATGATGGGCACCTCCCAATCACTGCCCCTGCTCCACTGATAGCTTCCATATGCCAGATCTGAGCACCATCTTTCCAGTCAGGGGCTGCTCTGCCACCCAGGGGTCCTCAGGCCCGGCATGGACCTTGGCACATAGGGTCTCCCTGTGCATTGGAGGCCTCTCCCCCTGGCATGTTCTCTCCCCTTGCAGAAGTTTGTGAGCACCACCATCCGGCCCACGCTGATGCCCTATCCTGACCTCTATAACTGGGATGGCTGTGCCAACTTTGTCTCTGACTTCCTCACCAGGGTGCCCCTGCCTGATCCCCTCAAGCTGGTAGGTGCCACTCACAGGGTGCATCTGTAGGACCCATAGACCCAAGATGAGAAAAAGCAGGCAGGGTATAGGAGAAGGAGGTTCAGCCAGGCTCAGGCCACAGGGACCCCCATGGGAAAACGGGGCCAGAAAGAGCTAGCCAGTCACCTGAGGGCACACAGCAAGCCCGGTTCCCTTGCTGCTGCTTCTTTGCCTGCCTCAGTCCCCTTCATGACGTCAGGAGGTGCACAAAGGTGGTGATAGGAGATACCCAGCTGCCTCTGGCCCTCAGCCCAGCTCCCCAGACAGGTGGGAGACACTGAGGGACAGTGGCCCAGACATGCTGACCGCCCACCCCACAGCCCTCGCACCTGTATTCCTCCACTACGGTGCTCAAGCAGCAGAAGGGGAACTGCTTCGACTTCAGCACACTGCTCTGCTCCATGCTGCTTGGCGCTGGCTATGACGCCTACTGCGTCAGTGGTTACGGCTCGCAGGCCCTGTGCAACATGGATCTGACACGGGAGGTGTGCCCGCTCACTGTGAAGCCCAAGAAGGTACGGCCGGCATCCCCCGGGATGTGCATACCTTTGCTGTGCCATCTTTAGAGGGTCTTGTTTCTGCCCTGTCACTAAGCTGCCCCTCAGCTGCCCTTGAGTCTATATTCCAAACCGCTGGTGACTTCTTCATCCTATGTGTCACACACAGTCCATTTCTCAACAATGGGTGGCCCTCCCCTATCAGGCGACTGAGTTTAAGCTACTGTGCCCCACTGGGTAAGTCTGGTGAATACCACATCCCCACCCCCCGCCAGAAGAACTGTTCCACATTTACTGTTTGCATTTGACAAAAATCCACCTGCCACTCACATCTAAGGAAATAATGAAAGAGTAAACAGAGATTTGATTCTCAATCCTCTCCTTCTGCCCAGGGAAAAAAGGCCCCTTTTTAGTAGAAAAAAAATGTGGCTCTCCAGCAAGTGGTGGTTGTTTTTTGATGAGCTGCTATGAATACATGACATGCTCTTAAGTGAATTTTAGCGATTAAAGTCTTCCAGCCATCATTTTACATTTGGGAAACAGTCCTGCCCCAGTGCTTTGTATGAGTTGGATGGATTCCAGGACTCTGTGATCAGGGTCAAGCTGTCCAGGGGACCCACAGTGGGGATCTAGGGACCTGAGGCCACTCACCTGTGTCACTGAGTGAGCACCTGAACCCTAGGTGCAAGCGGAAGAAGGGCAAGAAAAAGGGAATCCCCAGGGCAGCCTTGCTCACTCAGACCCTGCTCCCCTGGAGATGGTGGAGCAAAAGCTCCAGCATAGCTGTGGCTCTGAGCTCACTCACTCATGGGCTCTTAGCCAAATGTTAATAATCAAAATTATATCAACAAGTAACAGATGCAGAGAACCTCCGGTCTGCAGGCCACATTGCTGTCCACACACTTGGTTGCTCCTGTGGTAACCTTGTGTGGAAGAAGTGATGGCTCTTATGTTGCAAATGGGCCTGTTGAGATGAAACAGGAAGGTGAAATCACGCGATCACAGCAGGCACAGGGAGACCCAGGGACTGCAGTGGGCTGTGTTCACCGCTAAACCCTGGAGATTCCCTGTTTTCCTCAAACTGTCACTTGCCCACTTCTGCAGCTTCTGCCACTTTCTTCCCTAGAAACACTTCACTGTCTCACACATGCGCACATTCACACTCGAGAGCACATGTGTACATACACACACCAACGTGTGCCATATGCACATGGGCACATACCCGTATGCACATCCACACCCACACGCACATACATACACACCCATATGCACACACATGTGCACACACCCAGGCTTTTATTTTCCTTCCTGGCCCTGAAAACTCATACTTTGAGTCAACATGTGAAACCCTGCAATAATATGATTTGAAAACTCTGACCCTCCACAGTTCACCCCACCTTCTGGGTCAGATCTAGGTCACACTAGGCTGGTAGGGAAGGGAGGGAAACTCCCTCCTCCCCGGCCCCTTTGTCTTAATGGACACCTCTCATGGGCACTTTCCTGTCCTCCACTGCATGAGCCTGGGGAGAAGCTTCCAATATTCTTATCCCCTTTACAAAGCAGCCTAAGACCCAAAGGGCCCTAGAGCTATGGGTGCCACTACGTCTGCTGTGGGGCTACCAGTCCTGCAGACTCTAGGAGCAGCCACGGGTCCCTGGCAGCAGGGCCAAGACGTCTCAGCTCTCGGAGCCATGTAAAGAGTGCGACTTGGAAGCAGTCACCCTTCCTGTCTTGCTGGGACAGACAGTCAAGAAGAAAGAGAAGGCGCAGCCCAAGAAATACACCGTCAAACCGCTCCGGGACCTGACCAGCAGGTTCGAGCAGGAGCAGGAGATCAAGAAGCAGAAGGAGGCCAAAGCCCAGGAGGAGAAGCAGCGCCGGGAGGAGGAGGAACGCCTCCGGGTGGGTCCCCGTGGCCCCCGCCCTGGGGGGCACTGCTAAGGACCATGACAGGCACAGTTCTCCTGGAAGGATAAGGAAAGGAAGCCAAACATTTCCTTTCTTAGGACCCACCAGTGAACTCTTTATTGAAGGAGAGAATTACCCTACTTTCACCCAGAATCTCAACACAGAGCCAACCCTGGTACCAGTTTGTGACCTCAGACCTAGACAAAGACGCCATTTTATTCATTCAAACACTGAGCTCCTAGGTGGGTGACGGAGGCAGCCAGGCAATGGTCCCCTCTCAAAAGAACTCGGCTCTCCTGTGGTTCCCAGCCCCGAGGAGAGGTCTGAACTCCCGACCCCACAAGCACACCCAGCCAGCTGGTGGTCACCTACCTTCTCTGTGCAGGAGGCAGAGAAGGAGAAGCCTGATCCCCTGCATGGACTTCGGGTGCACTGCTGGGTCCTGGTGCTGTCTGGAAAGCGAGAGGTGCCCGAGGGCTTCTTCATTGACCCGTTCACAGGGCGAAGCTACAGCACCCAGAATGACCACTTCCTGGGCATCGAGAGCCTCTGGAACCACCAGAACTACTGGATCAACATGCAGGACTGCTGGAACTGCTGCAAGGTGCTCTGCAAGGGCCTGGGGGGTTGGTGTGAGGGGAGGACAGAGGGAGGAGTGGGGTGGCCCAGGCAAAGCTGCCTCATGGCCATGAGGGCATCGCACTTTCCCGTGGCTCCATCCTCAGCCTGTGCCCTTGCCCATCAATAACCTTTCAGAGAAGATTAACTTCTCCATTTGGACTTGTGCATCCTTTTAAAATGTGCATTGTGTGAATCAATCTTTAAAAACCTCTGTATTGAAGTATAAGATACATTCTGTAACATGTGCCCATCCTAAGCATATAGTCCAGTCAATGCCCATGGACTGAGCCTGCCATTGTTCCCTGCACCCAGATCAAGAAAGAGAGCTGGGCATGGTGGCACATACCTATATTCCCACCCCTAAGGGAGGCTGAGGCAGGAGCATCTCAAGTTATGTGTGTGTGTATTTTTACCTTACATGACTGGCCACACACACACACACACACACACACACACCATGAGAGTACAGAGAAGTGCACAATCCTCAGTATAGATTTGTAAATTTTCATACCCTGAGCCCTCTACAGAAGTAGGACCAGCACCTCCGAAGTGCCCTGCTCCCTCTGCTGGTCACTGACTGCTCCCATCATTGAGCACTATCCTGAATCTAAGCCCATCCCTTCAGTCTCATCTTGGTTCAGACATTCTATCATTGAATTGTAGTGTGGATCCTTTATTCCTGCACCCTTTCATCCATCACTGTGTTTGTGGGACTCATCTACGTTTTGTGTGTAGCTGTGGCCCATCCATTTCCATTGTTGATGATTAACTTCCCTTCCCATTATCTAAGTGCGACAGAATTTATTTTTCTACTCTATAGTTGCACATTTAGATGTTTCCATCTTCTTGTTTTTTGTGTTTTCAGATAGGGTCTCACTATGTAATTCAGGCTGGCTTTGGGCTCACTATGTAGCCCAGGCTGGGTTCAAACTTGTAACAATCCTCCTGTCTCAGCCTCCAGAGTGCTGGGGTAACAGGCACACACCACCATTCCTGGCAGGGTGACAGTGCTGCATATACATAAGGAAACACTGGTTTCTTAAGAGAGGCACATGTTTCATCTTGGAAGATTCTGCCCATTTTTAGAATCATTGTGTCAACTCCTATCAGCAGGTGTGAGAGTTCCAGGAGCTCCATCCACACCTCCATCCTTTTTATCCCAGTTGTTCCAGTGAGCATGTAAGGCTGCTGTGCCAAGGTGGGTGCACAGGTGTCATGCAAGGTGGGCAAGGCTCCGCCCACAGTGTGCCTCTGCGTAGTAGAGAAAAACACTAACAAGCCAGCTGGACTTGCTGGCCCTGGACTCCAGCCTCCAGGCTCCCAGGCTTGTGTTCTCTTATTGTTTCCAAGGTTTTCTATTCCTGACCAGGCCGGGTTCCCAGAGGTAGACCCTGGACCCTTTTGCTTCCTATTCTAATGTGACTTCCTAGGCTCTACTCTCACCCACCGTGGGAGACAGGCAGTTGACCCGCAAGGCACAGCAAATTGCTCTGTGTTGGTAGAAGTCAGAAGTTCCGAGGCAGAGCTGGGTGCAGTGCCAAATGCCTGTACTCTCAGCATTCTGGAAGGCTGAGGGAGAAAGATCACAAATTTCCACTGGGCAATTTAGTGAGAACCTGCCTCATCATAAAAAATAAAAAGGGCTGGACTTGTAGCTTGCAGTGTGAAGGCCTTAGGTTCAATCCTGAGTACTGCCAAACATAAAAAAGTCCCAAGGCAGAGAAACTTCCCCCTTCAGCAGATGACAGTTCAGCCCTGTTTCCCTAAAGGATGCAATTTCAGAACCCCAGTTCTCACTGGCTTTGTAGGGGTAAGGGAGATAACACCCGGGGGTTCAGAACAGGCCCTGGATATGTAATGAATGTTAGCACTTATTACTCTCATTTCACAGATCAGGAAACTGAGCCCCAGAGAAGTGAAACAACTTCCCCCACACACCAGTGGGACAGAGTTAAGCCCTCCCCAGAGCCAGGCTTGAAAACTCTGTGGTCAGTGTCCCCAGAGAGTCATGTCCCTGTGGACCCTGCTGTAGTCCTTCAGCCTCTCTTATAGCCCCAGGTCCTCATCCTGTCCCGCAGCACCCACATCCCCAATGGAGCACACCCAGTACCTGTGCTAGGTGAGGCACAGTGATGGCAGAGAAAAGAATTATGAAATGAAGGTCAGAGGGACAGAACTTCATAACTAAGTGAGGGGCTGAAGGAAGCGACCCTCACTGTTACTGCCACTGGAGAACAAGCGTTTGTCCCTCCTGAGAATCTTGAAATGGCATCAGGGGTTGAGGAGGAGGGGGCATGTGGGGCATGTTGGAGGCAGACGTTGTCCATTGAGCTGCTCCCCCGGGGTGCACAGTGAGCTCACACCAGACCTGCACCAGCCAGTCAGGAGTGTCACCAATTCTCTCCCAGCGACTAATGCAGGATTTCTTTGTAAGGAGATGGGGCAATGGGAAGGGAGTGCTGGCCCCTCCCCTGTGGGGACTCAGTTTCCCTGCTGAGGTGAGAGCGTGGGCGTGGAGCTGGCATTCTGCGCAGACCTCTGCTGGCCCCTGGGGAGCTGTCTCCCACCTCCCGTGGAGCAGGTGAGGCATAGGGAAGGTGGAGTGCACTCAGTTGATCTCTCTCTCTCTGGCAGGACTTGGTCTTTGACCTGGGAGACCCCGTGAGGTGGGAGTACATGCTCTTGGGGACAGATAAGCCTCAGCTGTCCTTGGATGAGGGAGAGGACGAAGGGCTGAACGATGATGATGACATAGAAGAGCTGGTGAGTCTGGGAGGTGTGCGGGGCCAGGGGAAGCCTTTGCATATTGTCTTGCTTCGGGCAGCCTGAAAAGCTCCCCAGAACCATGCGTGTGTATGGAAGTGGAGTTGGGTGGACCCATTACAGCTCCTTCAAAGCAGAAGGGCTGGGAGGTACCCTCACTTTATAGTTGGGCAGTCTGAGGTCCATACACACCCAGTGAGGCTGCCCAGGTCAGGGGAAGTCTGGGCCTTGAAGCTGGGCCTCCTGGTCATTCCCCAATGACCACCCTGTTCAGGGGCTGTCTTGCTCCTGTAGAAAGCTCAGCCTCAGAGTCAGAGCTCCAGAGCCTCTTTGCTAGCCCCCAGGGGCTCCATCCTAAGGGGCCACTGTGATTCCCCACACTCAGCAGGCTTTTCTTGTTTGTCCTATCAGCTCTACTAATGTCACTGGCTCAGCGCTGTCCCCAGATCCTAGATCACCAGCTTTACTTCACAGGCAGGTCTGTGTGGGAAGCTTGGGGCCCCCGGCCTTCCATCTGGCTGTGTGGCCTTGGGCAAATGTCCTGTCACTGAAAACCTCAGTTTCCTCGTCTGTATGTAAAATGGGGTGGACGAATCCATCTCCACAGTCACAATAATAGGTATATTAGGCCACGAGGGCTACCTAGCAAAGTACCCCAGCAAGGGGCTTGAACAACAGAAATGTGTGGTTCCGCAGTTCTGGAGGCCGGAGGCTCCAGGTCCAGGGGCAGCAGGGCAGTATCTTCTGCAGCCGCTGTCCTGGGTTTGGAGGTGGCATCTTTCCCACATCTTCACATGGTGTCCTTCCTGCATGAGTCTGTGTCCTGACTTCCTCTCAAAGGACACCAGTCCTACTGGATTAGGGCTACCCTGATGGCTGCATTTAGACTCAGTTACCTCTTTAAGGACTTTATTTCATATGAATTAGGACGCACAGGAAGCAACACCTACGCAAAGGGCAGTATGTATACACACAGCCCCCACTGAGTATCAGGCTGTGCTGTGATGCTGAGCCTGGATTTACCCATTTAAACCTCCACGACCACCTGGTGACTTGGGTACTATCCAAAGCATTATCCATTGTCCCTTTTTGCAGAGGCTTTCACACAGAGGTGCTAACTGACCCAAAGGGACACAGCCAGTAAGTGACAGAGAAGGGATCTCAGCCTAAACATCCTGGCTTCAAAGTCTGGCTTCTCAGCAGTCACTCTTATGAGGTTGCTTGAGAAGGAAACTATGCCTGAAGATGCGACCTACTGGGTGCAGCGATGTGACACACCTAGAGAAAGAGTGAAGCACTCTGGGAGTCTTCCTCTCTGGAGACCAAGGGACCTCCCCTGAGTGGTACATCTCGGACACAGGCGCCCCCTGCTGGCTACGAGGTGCAGACCAGTCCCTGGAGGCCCCGTCCTTAGTGCTAGGGTTTGGAACCCTGGTCCATCCTTGGACCAAGAAACTCTGTTCCACAAAGACTGATAGATGCCATCTCTAGCACTCAGGGATTCAGCCACCTTTAAGATTTCTGCCAGAGCTCACTTCTGACCACTGTGTCCCCTGAAGAAATCACAAGCAGATGAGCAAGCGTAAGAGGTCTGAGCAGTCTTTACGGGAGAAAAGTTAGTTACACACTGGGAAAAGCTCGCCCAAGTATCTGTGTGTACCTAGTTTGAGTGCTATTTGTCTAGATCAGGTCTTATTTTACAAATGAGGAAACAAAGACTCCAAAAGAATAACATCAGCCAGGCAGTGACCCCTGAGCCCTTCAGATACTCAACCCTTATGTCAATGAGCCCTCTCCTTGTCTTCAATTAAGAGAACTGAAACTGGAGTGGTTAAGGGACTTGCCACGGGCTGCTCAGCTGGTGTTGGATGAAAGGGCAGCTGGGCCCACTTGACTCCTTAGGAGTATGGGCTATGTTGGACAGCAAGTAAGTCTCCCTACTGGCTCTGACTCCTCCTGACCTTGTATCTTGGATCACATTCCTAACCTCCATCTTCCTGGGGGAAGCTAAGGACTCCTTGCCTTAGATGGGGGTCCCACCCTCCCCATTCCCCACAGGGCAAGGAGACCGAAGATAAGAGCTTCGACATGCCGTCCTCATGGGTGGAACAGATCGAGATCTCCCCAGAAGGTCTCTGCCGATGCTATGCACTGCTCTCTCCAGAACCATCCCTGGGCTCCAGGAAGGTGCCCACCGACAGCCGGGCAGGGAAACATGCAGCAGCTGCCCCTCCTCACCATAGTTCCTGCTTTACCCTGCCTCCCTCCCATCCTCGCTCCCTCCCTCGACCCACAGCAGCTCTGTGGCCAGGGCCTGACTCTATCTGGTCCACAAGAAGAGTTTGGTTGACATCAGAGCCACTTAGGACTGGGCCACAGCCCTTCACCTCCCTCTGATGTCCTTCTGGAGTGGCCATGTGCAGTGCCCATGGCAGATGGTGCATGGTATCAGGACCTGGGAAGGGCAAGCAGAGGTGGTTGGAGAGTAGGTTCCATATATCCTGTGTTCATATCTGCTACTGCTCAGGTGCCCATCTGGGAGCCCCAGACCACAAGGAGGGCACAGGAGTTGAGTCTTAGAGAGGAGGAGGAATACACAGCCCCACCCGAGGTGGGCAACTGCAGGGAGGGCAGGCAGAACAGAGTCTCTAGGCTACATTTTGTTTTTGTTTTTTAGTGTTTTGAAACAGGGTCTTGCTATGCAGCACAGGCTAGCCTTGGACTCACTATGGATCCCAGGCTGGCATTAAACTCACAAGTGAGCCTCCTGCCTCAGCCTCCCAAAGCTGTGATTATAGGCATGCCCCATCACACTTGACTCAGCGGGTTAAATTTTGAAGGATTTGTATTGAGTCCAGCAAAGGCCTGAGGCCACAGAGTTCCTGGCAGAAAGAGCTGCACAGGCAGGCACCTGGCAGTGAGAATGGCATGGCCAGGAGCCTCTGGTCTGTATGAATCCCATTCTCGGGTAGATCCGTGAGCAGCTCGGGCTGGAGCCAGTGGTGGTGACCATTCTCTTCCTCCCAGGAAGGGCTCAGGGCCTGAGGTTCTTAGTACACAGTGCCATGGTATGGACGAGCATGAGCAGCCAGGTGGGGTTGGTCCTCCCCAGCCCCGCCTGGAAGGAGAGAACCCAGACCACTGTGCTACCCACAGCGTTCGAGACCCGCTGCCCGAATGGGAAGAAGGTGCTGCAGTACAAGAGGGCTCAGCTGGAGAAATGGGCCCCGTACCTCAATAGCAACGGCCTGGTGTGCCGCCTCACTGCCTATGAGGACCTGGAGTGTAAGGAATAGCGCTGGCTGGGGAGCTGGGACAGGGCGGCTTAGCTGTGGGGTGCAGGAGAGCTGGGTCCCCGATATACCCTGTGACTTTGGGCACGTCACTTCTACTCTCTCAGTGCAAGTATGAGCATCACTGGGCTCTATTCTGGGAACAGTGGACACTGCCCTGGCTGCAGTGAGCATCCTTAAGCCCCACAGGTACCAAGATTTTGGAGATCAAGGAGTGGTACCAGAACCGGGAGGACACGCTGGAGCTGAAACACATAAATAACCTCACGGGCCTGCACACCGACTACTTCAGGCCGGGCCACCCCCAGGCTCTGCGTGGTACATAGAGCTGGGACCCTGGAGGTGGGGTGACACATGCCTTAGAATAGCCTCCACGACAGTAGGGCGTCAGGGGAGGAGCCAGCCTCCAGCTATCTGCTGCCTAAGCAAACAAGATGTGTGACAGGGGACATGAGGGATCCAAGGAAGCATGGCCAATGAGGTCAAGGCCAGGGTCATGTTCCTGCCTGCAGTCAAGGCTGGAATTGAGCAGGAATCCAGCCGGGGGCACCCAGTGCAGGATGCATTTAGAGCTGGTGAGGACTCTGAGCATAAAGCCGGCCCCCCTCCCCTCCAAGGGCAATGCAGAGGGCAAAGTGCGCAGTGTGGGCATGGCCTGGGGCCCATGGGGTTGGAGAGGGAGGGGAGATGATGTCCTAGGTGAGAATCAACAATCCCTAACCAGAGTACACCAAAGAAGAGTACAGAGCCAATATACGTTGGAAAATATGATGAACGTCATTCAGCAGTTGAAATTTTAAAAGTGAAATCAAACCATCTGACAGCCCTCATGCTAGCAAAGACAAAAAAAATGATCCTATTGGGGAGGAACAGGTGTGGGGGCAACAGATGGTTGCTCCCCATTGCTGGTGATAGGTTACCAACTGGTTCAATATTTCTAGAGGAAAATCAGGCAAAATAGATTAATAATAGCCTTGGGCTGGGGTGTAGCTCAGTGGTAGGGAGTGTGCCCAAGGCCCTGGGTTCAACCTTTAGCACCCAAAATAATTATGACCTTAAAATGTGGACACTTTTTGACCCAACAATTCCACTGCTGAGTCTTTGGTCTCAGCAAACAATGGGCAGGAACAGAAAAATCATGATGCAGGTGGTCATCATGGTGTTGCTTTGAGTAACAGAAAGTTAGACACAACCTAGACATTCAGCAATAGGGAATCAGGTCCAGCTAATGTTCATCCATACCATAGAGCCGCCACCTCCCTGGGCCCAGGGTGGGCTTGCCACAGCAGCAGGGGTGGCACCTGGCCCTCACCCAGGCATCCCCCTCCATCCCAGTGCACTCATACAAGTCTATGCAGCCTGAGAAGGACCGCGTCATGGAGTTTTATGAAACAGCCCGTGTGGATGGCCTGATAAAACGGGAGGAGACTCCCAGGACAATGACTGAGTACTATCAAGGACGCCCCGACTTCCTCTCCTATCGCCATATCAACTTCGGGCCCAGGGTCAAGAAGCTCACTTGGACCAGTTCAGAGGCAAATCCCCGGCCTGTGGTGGTAAGAGTTCACTGGGCTTGGGGACAGGCTTCACATAGCGATCACTCCAGGACAAAGAGAGCCCTGGCTCTGGAGTGGCAGCAAGATCTGTGACATTTCCTGGGCACTGACTATGAGCCCAGCATTCTACCAGCTGTCTGACCCCTGGGATCAGACTGAGCCCTCAACCCACAGGGCTGCTGTCTCCTTCTAGTTCTGGACAAACACACATCATGACCAGTTAGGAAAATATAGACAAATATAAACTAGAATGGCATCCCAGGCATTATTGGTTTAATAGGTTTGGTCTTGAGAATCTTTAAAACTTGACTGTCATCTGTGGGTGGTGTGGTGACTAGACTCCCTCTATTACTCACTTCACATTAAAACGTGCATTTTTCTCTACCAATCATTACACATCATTTGACAACTGCATCCGAAGAAGCTCTCTCCAGCAGTGAGAGACATCCAGTGATGGAGTAGGCTGTCTGGAGAGGGGTGAGCTCCCCATCTCTTGAGGGAGCCAAGCAGTCTTGTTGAGGGAACTGGGCAAAGGCTTCAGAACCATGTAGGGCTGGAGTCACCTGGGTCTGAGAACCCATGGGGACCCCTGAATCCATTGCCAGCCTGTTCTACATGGTCCCCAGACAACCCCAGACTCGTGTCCCAAGGGTCTATCGCATCTGCCCACAGAGAACCCACAGAAATGCCCTTCTCTTCATCCTGTGTGCGTTCTGGCCTCTCAGAAAATCACAGAGCGGTTCTCCAGGAACCCGGCGAAGCTGGCAGATGAGGACGTGGCGGAGCGTGTGTTCCTGATCCCCGAGGAGCGCATCCAGCTGCGCTACCACTGCCGTGACGACCATATCACGGCTTCCAAGCGCGAGTTCCTGCAGCACTGCAAGGTGGACAGCAAGGGCAACAAGGTCATCATGACGTCGGACATGTGCATCAGCTTTGAGGTGAACTGGGCCTGAGGAGCCAGGGTCCAGCCCTTGCCCTGCTCCATTTACTCTGCAGAACCAAGGAGGCCCCTGAAGCTAGCCCGGAAGTTCACCTCTGCCCCGTGGGAAAATCCACAGCTGTTATCTGGGGGACCCTTCCCTTTCTCACCCAAATGACAACTCAGTAGGCTGAGACCATTCTGCATGGTCCCTGTCCCACCCCTGGTCAGTGCAGACCCCAGATCCCAGGCACACATGTGGGCCAGGGTGGGGATTCTTACCCCCCCCACCTCTAAGGTGCTCACCTTCCTCTGCCAGCACATTCCTTGGCGGTTCTGTGTCTTTTACTATCTGTGTTTTTATAAATGGGCAAGTGGCCCAGAGAGGTTAAGCAACTTGCTTGAGCTCACATGGCAAGAATACATTCAAACCAGATGGTCCCAGGCCCATTGTGGCCTATCACTGTGGTGGTTCTGGTTCCAGGTGGAGCCCATGGAGCACACCAAGAAGCTTCTCTACCAGTATGAGACCATGACGCACCTGAAGAAAGAGGAGAAGCTGTCCAAACACCAGGCTTGGGAGTCTGAGCTGGAGGTGGGGTGGGGCCTACAGGACAGTGGGTGGGGGGAGGGCATGGGGGCATCTTAATGATGCCCTGTGTCACTTCTCAATTCAGGTGCTGGAGATCTTGAAGCTTCGAGAGGAAGAGGAGGAGGCACACATGCTGAACATTTCCATCTATGACACCAAACGCAACAAAAAAAGCAAGGAGTATCGGGAGGCCATGGTGAGCCTCACTCTCAGCCCTGTCCTGCCTGGACTTTCCTGGCCCCTTGGTCAGGATCCAGACCAGCCCCTCTCCCAGGCCTGTGGCCAAGCCAAGGCCTATGGTGTTTGGGTGAAGAATGAAAGCCCTGCCGATCTAGCTGCCCCTCACTCCCCAGGAGCGTGTGATGCACGAGGAGCACCTGCGGCAGGTGGAGGCCCAGCTGGACTACCTGGCACCGTTCCTGGCCCAGCTGCCGCCGGGTGAGAAGCTGACACGCATACAGGCCATGCACCTCAAGGATGAGTGCCTCAGTGACTTCAAGCAGCGGCTCATTGACAAGGCCAACCTCATTCAGGCCCGCTTTGAGAAGGTACAGGGGCTGGGGCAGGGAAGGGGAGGAGGCACTGGTATCCTCATCTGGAAGACAGGCCCAGGGCTGTCAGTCCAGCACCACACAGATCTGTGAAGGACCATGAGGGGCTGAGTTTGTCAGTGCTTGGGGTTTCCAGATGGCTGGGTTGTTCTTCCTTGCTCTTGTGAATGGATGGATGGATGGATGATGGGTGGATGGGCAGAGAGGTGGAAGGATAGATGGAGACAGGAGGGGGATGCATGATGGGGATGGATGGGTATATGGATGGATAAATTAATGGGTGAGTGGATGGATGGGCAGGTAGTCAGGGAGATGGAGGGAGAGGCTAAGGAATGGACAAGCGGCTGGCGGGGTGGGTCTGTCACTGTGGTGGTTCTGGTCCCAGGTGGAACCCAATCCTTGACCCATTTCTGTGGGTGAGGCACACACCGCATAGCTCCCATGCAGTCTTCCCGGAGAGCTCCACAAGGACTAGAGGTCAGGGGACAGTAACCTTCATTTTGGAGAAAAGAAACTGGAGGGCCTGAAAATGTCAGTAACTTGTCCAGATCATGTGGCTGACCCTGCTTTGACCTCATAGACATGGCATCTCTCTAAACACGACCCCAACACCTTCTATCCAAGACTTGCTGGGCCCTTGTGTCTGCCTCTCCGGCTTGTCTAGTGGTGCTGTCTGGTGACCAGTGGGACGGCACCTGCAGCCTGCGTGACGTCAGCCCTCCTCACCCCCCACCTCACTTGTCTTTCTATGGCCACAGGAGAACCAGGAGCTGCAGAAGAAGCAGCAGTGGTACCAGGAGAACCAGGTGACCCTGACACCAGAGGAGGAAGACTTGTACCTGAGTTACTGCTCTCAGGCCATGTTCCGCATCCGCATCCTGGAGCAGCGGCTCAATCGGTGAGGGGTGGGAGCCAAGAAGGACCCCAGGAGCTGCCCCCACCCGGCCTGGTGACCCCTCACTTCCCTCCCTTCTCTGTCTACTTCAGACACAAGGAGCTGGCTCCCCTGAAGTATTTGGCACTGGAGGAAAAGCTCTACAAGGACCCACGGCTGGCGGAGTTCCTCAAAGTCCTTCAATAGTCCTCAAAGTCCTTCATAGTCTCACGACCTATGGTGGAAGCTGCCAGAGCCAGACAGAAGCCCATCCAGGCCAGCCCTGCGCACTGTACAGCCCACTAACGCCCATCCACTTGCGCCTGGTCTCTACCACACTGCCTCCCACCTCTTGTAGTTTTCTTATAATAATACACTTTTAATTTGCCATCTGCACCACAGATGCATAAGCTCTATTCCATCTTCTCTACTCCCCTTCTTTGCCTGTAGCTGGGATGGCCCACCCACCTCAACCATCTTCCTCATTTGCTTCCTTGTCTCTCTGTGGGAAGATGAAGTTTCCACAGCACCTCTGCACATGGTCCCACAGTGGTAACAAGTGACCAGTTAGACCTCCACATGGTGGAGCGAGTGGAGTGGAAATGGCCAGGCCAAGGTGTACATCCCAGAACACCAGGGCTCAATGTGAGTGCCATGTACTGACTCCACCCTCCTCTTCTTATGGTTTACCCTTCTGTGAAGTGGGGATGACACTGCTGCCTTAAACAAGGCTTATGAAGCATAGAGGGCTGGCAATGCCACCCAGAAAGCACTTGCTAAATGTTAGCTTAGAAAATGGTTCAGGCAGGTGTGAGGGAGACACACCTGTAATCTCAATGTTCAGGAGGCTGAGGCAGGAAGATCTCAAAGAGGCCAGCCAGAACTACACAGAGACACTCTTTCTCAAGGGAGGTGGGGTGAAACCATGAAAATCAAATTCATGTCTCCAGGAAAAGGAAATGCCACCATATACCCACCAGTATAATAAGTGCTGGCGAGGATGAGAAGCAACAGTGACTCATAAACAGCTTTCCTCCTGAGGTATAAATCAGTACAAGCTCTATTGGAAACAGGAAATATCTACTGAAGGTTAACTACAGCCTAAGAATTCCACTCCTGGGGTCAGCTCTGCCAAGCTACTGTCATTTGGATCTGGAATACACCAGAAAGAGCCAGCTGTTAAAGAGTTGGAAAAAGTAGAGCTTTAAGAAGTGGGGTCCAGGGCTGGGCATTTAGCTCAGCAGTATAAGTGCCTGCCTGGCAAGCACAAGGTCATGAGATCGATCCCCAGCACAAAAAAAAAAAAAAAAAAGTGGAGTGCAGCAAAAGGTCTTTAGGTCACTGAAGGGCCTCTGAAGGGACTGCAGGGACCCAGTACCTTCCTTTCCCTCCCACTTTTGCCCCTGGCCATGAGATAGATGTTTTGCTTTGCTGTGTGCTCCTGTCATAATGTGCTGTCTCCTACCAGAATCCTAACACCAATGTATCTGCATGATCATGGACTGTAACCTCCGAAACTGTGAGTGATAAAACCTTTTGTTTTTATAAGTTTACTACCTCAGGTATTTTGTTACAGTGATGGAGAGATTAACACACCACCTACCCATCCATCCATCCATCCATCCATCCATCCATCTATCCATCTACCCAATGAACAAGGGACAATATAGCAGAAGTAGAAGTCAGGCACAGTGGCATACACATGTAATCCCAGGATTCTGCTGGCCAAAGCAGGAAGACTGCAAGTTAGCTGGCCCTCGGGGTGCATGCCTGTAGTCCCAGCACTCAGGAGGCTGGGGAAGAAAGATCGCTGTGTATTCAAGGCCAGTCGGGATTACAAAGTGGGTTCAAATCCAGCCTGAACTGCATAGTGAAACCCTGTCTCAAAAAGAAAAAGAATGATTGCAAGTTATAGCCCAGCCCGTGCAATTCACTGACCTAGAGAAACTGTGTCTCAAAGTTTAAAAAAATGTTGGGGGTGTAGTTTAGGGCAAAGACCTTAGGTTCAAACCCCAGTGCCAAGAACAAAACAGAAATGTAGACAGTTATACACCAAAAGGCATGTACTACAATGTTTACGGCAACACTACGGATAAGACAACCAAACTAGAAGTTACCCAAATACCCACCAAGAGTAAAACCAAAAGGCTAGGTGTGGTCATATATGACTGTAATCCGAGCTACTCAGGAGGCTGAGGCTGGAAGATCACCAACTTCAACATCACCTGGGACAATTTAGCAAGAACCTGTCTCAAAAATAAATAAAATAAAATAAAATAAGGGCTGAGAATGTAATTCAGGGACAGGGTGTTACTTTACTGAATTTAATTCCCAGTACCAATGAGGAAAAGCATAGAGACAAAAATTGTGATGGTGTAGGAGGAAAGGGCCTATAAGTTGGGAAAGGTCTCATTGGGCTTCCTGGCTAATCCCATTAGAGAGTTAAAATTTTACTGAGGGTGCAATTAAAAAGACAAGCCGCTAAACCAGACAGAGGCCCTAACCAAGTTATATCCACCTTAGAAAGGAGAGGACAGGCGGCCACTTAAAAGACAGCTGTCTCTCCTTGACCTTGTATGTAAAGTCATTTTAAACCCATAAATTTCAGACATAGGGCCTGACAGGACAAAGGAAAAGGATATAAGGCTGACCATAGGTATTTGCACATAGATGATGACACCCAAATTAAGGATTTTAGGGTCTGAAATAGCCAATCAGATTGCAACAAACTCCAGTGGTAAAGTCTTTCTGCAAACTTTTGATAAAAAACAGCCAGAACAAAGAGTCATTCCATCTTTTCAGAACTCTGTACCTTTGCCTAGATTAGCTGTTGGTCCATTGCTTCTTTTCTTTTTTTCAAATAAAATGTTTTTGCTTTCCTTTTGTAAACTTGGTCTCTTTAACCCTTTACTGGGGCTGAGTTTACAAGTCTTAGTGAGCTGCTCAGACAGTGCGGTACCCACACCCCCCTGAATGCAACAGATGTCATGGTTAATCTTCACTGTCAAGTTAAATAGTTTGAGACACATTTAGATTAGCAAAGCACACTGGAAGCATGTTGGTAGGGGAGGCGGCGTAAGCTTGTGGACTAAAGCTTGTCCCTGGCCTCTTTCTCTCTGGCTCACCCACTGTGTTTTTTGGTTGCCCTGACCTGAGCAATGTTCTTCCACCATGTCCTTCACTGTGCCATTTCTGTCTTGGAACAGCTATTCATGGACTGAAACCATGCTGTTTATGTCAGGTATTTGGTCCAAGGGATGAAAAACTGACTAATGCAGTTGTCTTGAGATATTTTTTTGGTTATCCTAACTGGTTAAAAGAATGCTACTGGCAATTAGTGAGTAGACACAAGGGATACTCATCTAACAAGTCACAGGACAGCCCCATACAACAAAGGATACCCAGCCCCAAATGCTGAGAATATAGAGGTAGCTACACAGCAATGAAAATGAATGAGCCAGTTACCTGGGATGACCTGAATTTATAATAATATAGAAAGGTTCCAAATACAATAAAGTATACATTATATGATTACATTTGTGTAAAGAACAAAAACACGTGAAATTAGCTGATGGTTAGAAGTCAGGAGAGTGGTCATATCTGGGATGTGAGGGTTAG
The DNA here is from genome assembly GCA_004027455.1 of Hydrochoerus hydrochaeris. Lineage (NCBI taxonomy): Eukaryota > Metazoa > Chordata > Mammalia > Rodentia > Hydrochaeridae > Hydrochoerus > Hydrochoerus hydrochaeris. Next base: position 143,461 of record PVLA01000831.1, on the reverse strand, counting down.
TGACTACGAGGAAACAGCAGGGAAGCTTTTGGGTGCTGATTATGTTCGGCTTCTTGGTGGTGGTATGTTGGTGAACACTCACCGACCTTGTACACTTACAGTATGTGTTTTCTGGGGTATGTGCACTATACTTCAGTGTTTTAAAATGCATGTCACAAGTCTAATCAAGTCTTTAGACCTAACTTCCAGTTAACAAAAAACTCAGGGGACGTGCAAGGTAAATGATACCAGAAGAAAACAGATAAATCCTTCAAGTGAGACAATCTTCAAAGTAAAAGGCTTCATTACTGCAAGAGATCAATGTTATTAAAATAAAAAGGTTGGGGGAAAGAAATAGAATGAACATAAAAGAGCCAAGTGTGTTGAATCTTGATTGGTTCCTAATTAGCACATTTAAATGAAACCCAGGGTCTACAGGCAAGTACTGGGTCACTGATGATACCCTCAACCAGTTTCCTACTTAAGAAAAAAAAAAGTGTTAAAATATATTTTGGGAGTGATTAGGATATATTTTCTTAGGAATGGTAGAATGATGGTTATGTAGAATAAAGGCCTTATTTTAAAGAGTTACATGCTCAGGATTGCAATGTCATGCTATGTATAATGTCAAAGGATTCTGGGAAAAAATACACAAAGTATATGTAGCAAACTGTTGGCAAGTGTCAAAATCTAGGTAGTATCCTTTTAAATTTTGTCAAGTTCTGTATAATAAAAAGTTGAGGGGAGGATGCAGACTGACCTAGTATTGTTCTCCTAATCAGCTGTTTCAGAGCACGGAGGACATGTACCCACTGCTTCTAGTGTGGCCGCTGGTAGTGGTGCTGTACAGCAAGCAGGGAATTCCCCAGGTTTTGGTTTTCAGAAAAACGGCTTCAGTCCTGGGGTTCTTATTTTTCGGCAACATGGTTTTTTACAAGTATTTTAACGGGAGCCTCAGTTTCCCCATCTGTAAATGGGAACTGGGATTCCCACCCCTTAGAGCTGTGGTGAGCGTACTGAGACCAAACAGCCTGACCTGTGGTACGTGATTGGAGGAAAAGCCAGGCGGCATCGCCCTGGTTCGCCGTCCTCTCTTAGGAGCAGCCACCCGCCGGGGGGCAACTGTGCAACTCGAATCCTGTTTCCCTCTAGGCCTCCGGAGGGAGAATCAAACCGGTATCTGGATGTAAGAAGGGAAGCGAAGTCCTCAGGCCTCGAAGGCACCGCCCCGCAGTTAAAGGGAACAAGGAGGCGAAATGCTAACTAAGGCTGTTTCGCCCCATTTCAAGATGGAAGGTCCTTGGCTTCACGCTGCTCCAGAAATACCGCCCCATTGGCTAGGTGAGAATCAGTCTTCCAACAATGCGGTCGCTTATTGGTCAATCCAGGACGGTTGCTAAAGCGATTGGCGCAGCCACCATTCGAGGGCATTTCGCAAATTTTTCAAAAGCAAACTAGGTTCAAGGAAGAGAAGGAAGTGAAGGAAAAGCGTGAGGTGGAGGCGGGACCTAGGAAATGGCAGCCCGCATTGGTTCATTAGAGACCGAAGGGCGGTCCTTGGACGGTTCTTACTCGTGATTAGAAGGAAAAGGGAGCGGGTACCTACGAAAAGCCGCAGAAGAGCCTGCTTTCTTTGGTAATCCTTGAAAGGAGGTGGAGCGTCTGCCCCAGCTGATTGGTGAGATAGGTGAGGTGGGCGGAGTTCCAGGCCGGAGGTTTTGTTGTGAGGGTCGGTTGTCAAGCAGCGGCCAATCAGGGCAGGGGATGGAGGCAAGTGGGGGTCGCTCTTGGAGCAGGGCCTCGGCCTCCCGAGCCGCAGCTGCAGGTAGAGTGGGCAAGGGGTTGAGAGGAAGATGGGTCCGGGGACTGGGCCGAGCTATGTGGGGCTATCTGGGCTACGGGAGAGAGCTTGGGCTCGAGGGAGACTAAAGACTATATCTCGCAAGGCCCGAGCAGAGGGAGGACCTGGTGAGGCTGAAGGATCAGCTCCAGCCTTGGGTCGAGCGGGGCTGGCGTGGAGACCGGAAGCAGAGCTGGTGGGTCCCAGGACGACGGGTAATGAGTAAGGGCAGGAGAAACACGAGTGCGAATGAATGGGAGACGGCAACAGCGGCGGCGAAGTGAGAGAACAGAGGGTCTAGAAAAGGGAATGCAGGGGAGTTGGTTCGTGGGAGAGGTGAAGTGGCTGTAGGAAGGGTGTGGAAGTCTCCGTGAGGTGGCCTTTAAGAGTTGTACCGATTCACACCCAAACTGGAGGCCTGGTTCCCAGCTCTGTCTTTGGGAATTGTAGGGGCAGTGTAGTTACCTTGCCAGGAGCCAGAAGATTTGACCCTCTTTGAGACTGTCACTGGAGAGGATTTCACTGGTTATCACAGGGTTGTCCCTTGTTGGCCCCTAAGCTTAGCATCTGTCTCCAAACTCCATCTTTACATCAGTTGAAAACAGTGATGCCCAGAAATCTGTCACTGCAGAGGTCTAGTCGTCCCTGCCCCACTGCAGGTGCTGCACATTAGGCAGCCAGCATGCTGGAGCAGAGCCACCTCCATTATCACTGCCCCTGGGAGGACCCTCATTTGCTCTGTGTCCTAAGTCACTGTGGTTGAAGTGACACCTTTACAGATTCTCAAACTCAGTTTGTGTTGCAGCTTCTGGCTTTGGTAGCTTTGGTGGGTATCACTCTATCAGGCAACCTTAGTAATGATCTTGGAAGCTGCTTCTCATAACCAAGTGTTTCCTAACAGGCCATCACCTCTGTTTTCCAGCCAGACATTGAACTGAGATGGCTCAAGTCTGACATTCCATGAGCTGGGATCCTGACAAATGTGCACAGGCTTCTGCTGTTGCTGTTGTGGATGATTTAAAAGCACCAGGCAGTCCAGGGCTGGGAGAAGAGGCATTCTCTCTGCCTGGATGTGTGGGAACTCCCTGCCAACTTGATTGAAGGATTGGGGCGGGGGTGTCCACCCCCACCCCACAAAGAAAGCATATTCCATTTTGTGGGTGAGGCTTCAGGTACCAGCCCCTGAAGGATGGCCACCCCTGTGGTCACCAAAACAGCCTGGAAGTTGCGTGAGTAGTTTTCAGTTTTCTTTATTACCCCATTCTGTTAACTGCTTATTGCTGGCCAACTCATTCTCACAGCTTTGTATCCTCTTGGCAGAAAGGGAGACCCCCCCCCCCCAGACTTTGTTGCGAGATAGTTCAAGATGGAAAGTATGACTGGCATCTCTTAGATTGGCAGTGACATCAAGCAGGTGACTTAATCTGCCCGAGGCTCAATTTGCTTGTCTGTACAATCAGATAGTCAAACCTAACATTCTATAGTTGCTATGAAATTCAAGTAAAATAATGAATATAAGACAGTAGTTAGTGTAGGATTTCCAGTTAGCTTGATAAGGAAGAATGGGATGAGAAATCCCGAGATATTCTAGGTATTTTGAACATCTTGTGAGTCAGATTTCTGTGGCCAGGTGAGAGCATTTTAGGGTAGGGGTGGGCAGAGGGACACTGACAGGGCTCTGGAATATAACAGCATGTGTATCCCCAATCCCATCATTGCTCTATGCTAGTGTCCTAACCGCTTTTATTTAAGACCTTTTATACTCTTAAAAATTATTGGGGGCCTCAAATTTCTTTTCTTTATGGAACATATACCTATCAGTGTTTACTATGTTAGAAACATTTCTCAGACTTTTAAAATGTAAGAAATATATAATCAAATGTGACACTATTTGATAAAGTCCCCACTTGTCATGTTTCTTCTAGAACACTCTACTGTATGTTTGTGAGCAAATGTGAGTACAAAAGCCAAGCACCATGTTAGTAGCATTATGGAATGATTTCATTCTTTTGTGCCCTCCAGAAGGATCTTGAAGCTCTCAAGCATTTCCCAGACCATGTTTGCAGAACTGTTCTACACACTGGCCCAGCAGTGGGCCCTATCCCAGCTGTTACTTGTTGGCATAGACTTCATGTATCCCACCTGGTCACCCATGCTCAGTGGATTGTTTTCAGGGGCTGGGGGTAAAGGTCCACTACTTTTTAATCAGGAGACCCTGGCCAAAGAGTGTACTGGACCTCACTTTCCTCATTTGTAAAGTGAGAGGTGTGGGCTATTTTCAGATTGTTCTTCAAAGCTCTAGCATTCTCCAAGAACCCTTTTATGGTTTCCCACGGAGTTTATACTTTGCACAGAGCAGCTTTTTGTTTTATCAGGAGTGTATATCCATTGCTTAAATATCTGGTCTCCTGTAAATGAGCCAGTGAAGGACAGAATAGACAAGAGTCATTATACAGCAGGAGTCCCACTTGGGGAGACCATCAGGAAGACATTGATAATCACCCATTTCCATTCCTTTTCTGATTCCATGCTAGTGTGTTAACACTAGCAGTTAACAGAGATGAGGATAGAGGGTGAGGCAGGGAATGCATGAACAGCAAGCACAAAGGCCCTGAGGCAGGAAGCTTGATGTATAGCAAGGATTTAAAGGAGGCCATGACGTGTGGTGGCAGGGAGAACGTGGTGCCAGTTGATGCTTGTGAGTTCTGCAGGGGTTCACATCCATAGCCCTTTTGAAGCTTTGACTTTATGTGAGAGGAAAGGATAAGCCCTTAGCATATTTAGCAGGTGGTGATGTGTTGTGATCAGTTATATTGGGCATCTGCTGACAATTTCATGTGCACAGTGATTCCCACGGTTATAAGATGTCTGAGGCACCTGAGACTATATGACCTCTGGCGCCTTGAGGCTATAGAATCTGGTAAGGATCACAAGGTATTTGGCCATCTTGGGTCGCTGATGCCCAGTTCTTTGCATCTTTCTTCTGGGATGCAAGTTCTCAACTCCTCTGGCCAGAAGGCAAAGTGTTCCCCAGCTTTGGAGCCTGGAAAGCTGCAGAGGGCCTGCAACATGGGGCATTGCAGCAGCTGTCACCTGGCCTGACAGAAGACATGCTGAGGATTTTGATCTCTTAGCATTAAAATTAGGTCCCAGGCATGGGCCACTGTTTCTTGGTATCCTTCCAACCAAACTAGAGGGATAGCTGTGCCCTGCACTGCCTCTGCCCCATCTGGTCAGCTGCTTAGAGGAGAGGAGCCTTTACCCAAAGGCTCACCTTTTCTAGCTCCTTGCCTGGTCCAGGAGCCATCCAGTTATACTGGCAAACACAGGCAGGAGCCTTCTCTCTCATTCCCCGGAGCCTCCCAGTGCCAGGCCTAGAAAGCACTTGTGTTATGAACTAGTGGCTATGGTTTTCTAGGGTCCTCCAGAAGTCGTAAGGTCCAATGAGGTGGGGCTCAGTCAGAACTTCCCTGGAAGGTGGAAGAACCAGGGCAGCTGCCAAGTGGGTCCACAGAGAGGGCAGTGCAGGCAGGGAGTGGCTTCCAAGAAGGGAACAGGGCTCAGGACTCGAGAGCAGAGTGCTTAGGAAACAGGTATACTGTTGCCTTGAACACATAAGTGTCAGTGGCCAGGACTCCAATGCCTCTGTCCCTACAGTGTCCAAAGGATAGAAGGCTCTGTGGTTGAGATGGGCACTGGAGAATAGTCCAGCTTGTTAGGATCCAGATGGCTGATGTCTGAGTCTGCAAGGAGCTCTTGCCCTTGCTGGGTTGGGTGCTACCCATGCCAGCACTGCCCTGGCCAGGCCCTCCTGGGAGGTGTCAAGCTCCTAAGCATCATTGCTAGTCTGTCTGAGCCAGGCTGTTTTCCTGGCCCCTCTCCAACCTCTCTGTGGTCTGCAGCCTGCACCAGTGCCACTTAGGCAGGTGGAGTCCGAGCTGGGTTGAGGATGGGCCCAGTGCAAAGCTGTGACACCCTTCTCTGCGTCACCAGGCCAGCCTTGGGGCATTGGCACCTGGAGTTTTTTTTGTGTCTCTGTGGGAAGATGTGTTTTTTTTCCTCCTTGTTCCAGGAACTGTCTCACAGGCCTGGGCTGCCTTTTGGTTCCTTGCCCTTGTTTTGTGCCTCTGAGAGTCCTTACAGGGCCTCTGAAGGTTCATGGCTGCAGCACCAGGGTCCAGGCAGGAGCCCTATTAGCTGTGCACAGGTTTTATCTCCATCTCTGTCTGGTCAGCCCTTCCCCTACCTGTCTGTCTGCTGCCTTCTGCCACCTCCTCGGGAACCCCTTGGCCACTCTGTCTTGGTGACCAGTCCTTATCACCTGCTTAACAGCCACACGCACCTGTTCCCTATTCACTCAGGGTTGTGTTTCCGGAACACAGACCTTCAGCACCCCATGGGGGCAGCACTGTTGTCATCCCACTTACCAGACAAGGACCAGCCGTCGAGAGGACAGGTGACTTGAGGTCACACAGTGGCAACTAGCAGAGTTCAGACCAGCTCCTGTGCAGCTTGGTGGTATTATTATTTCTTCTTTTTGGAGTAACAAAAGAAGAAACAATAACTTTTGGCATGTGGTCATCCTCAGTATCTATGTAGATGGTTTCCAGGACTGCTGCACTTAGACACCCAAATGCATGGATGCCAGGCAGCTTGATGAGCACATCACTGATGTTCCTTTGTACTTTTAAGTCACTCTGGGTTGTTTATGGTACCTGATACAGTGTGAGCACCATGGAAATAGTTGTTACCTTGTATTATTTAGAAATAATGAAAAGTTTGTACCTGTCCATCACAGATGAATTTTTTTCTGAATATTTTTAACTGTCAGTGGGTTGAGTCTGTGGCTGTGGAGGGTCAGGCCACCAATGTGATTAGTCTGTTTCCAGTTAATGTGCATAAAAAGGAAAGTTTAGGAGGCTTCAAGGCAGGACCAGAATGACTAACATCAGGACTATCTGGGCTTCAGGTTCCATAGTTGGTGGCCAAGCAGAGCCACCCCTTCTCCATGTGGACTACCCAAACCCTCTGACTGCCTTCTCCCTTCTTTTCCATGTAGAAGAGATTGTTGCCCATGCCAGCAATGTGTCCTCGCTGGTGTTGGGCAAAGCTTCAGGACGGCTTCTGGCCACAGGCGGGGATGACTGCCGAGTCAACCTATGGTCCATCAACAAGCCCAACTGCATCATGGTGAGTCTTAGGCTGGTGGGGATGGAGACAGGGACTATGGCGGGCCAGGAAGCAGGCAGCTTCCCAGGCATTGTAGACCCACAAGACACCCATCCCCTGGGACCAGCCCAGGCAGGGAGTGGACACAACACACTGTCCTGCAACCCCCCGCTGCCTGCTCAGGAAGCCCCAGGACAGTTGGGGCAGTGGCTGGCTCTCAGGAATACAGGAGCCACCTGGCTGTGGAACACAATTTTTTTGTGTGTGTGTGGTACCAGGGATTGAACTCATGAATTCATGCTTGCCAGGCAGGCACTTATGCTGCTGAGCTAAATCCCCCAAAAATGCATAGGTTGATCATCCTAAAGATGAACAGCTTAGTTTTTTTTTTGTTGTTTGTTTGTTTTTTGGTGCTAGGGATCGAACTCATGACCTAGTGCTTGCAAGGTAGGCGCTTATGCCACTGAGCTAAATCCCCAGCCCTGTGGGACAAAATTTAGGTCTGCACAAGAAAGTCCAAATAAGCACCTGGCCCATGGCTGGGCCTCTCACCTATGTTTGACCTATGTGGGGATATTCATTTTGATTCTTTCTCAACCTCAGTTCACAAAAAAGGATTTGCAGAGACCCTATTGGAGCTGATTAGGCAACTAGTTCTTTAGTAGCAGCTTTTCTTGGTTATACAACCGGATTCAGGACTGGAAAGAGCTTTTCAATGCAGTGTAAAGGAAGCATAAAGGGAGAAACACATAAAATTTAATCACAGAGGGATGTATTGTCTAAGACCAATGTTGTTGGTGTTTTGATCTGTGCCTTTCTAGGTGTTGAAATACACATATACTTGCACACACATACATTAAAATATATCTTCTAATTACTGTCTTACTCTTGTGTAACCTGGTCTTTTAGAATTAACAATGTTGTGAGAATTTTCCTATGTCAACAAATATTCTTTTACAACACAATCTTTAATGGCTTCCTAGTATTGCACTGTAGGGATGAGCTGTAATTAGATTTGCCACACCCTGTTATCAGCTAGAGTCTGATTCCAGGTTTTTGGCTGTGCTAACCCACACTGTGGTGAGCATCCTTGTCTACCCAGACCTTTCAGTGGGTCAGTAATCACTGCATTTAATCCAAGGGTGTGCACTTTTTAAAAAACTGTCAGAACCTCTTGCCAAATCACCCTCTGGAAACCAATCTACATTCTCAGCAGCACTAAAGGAACCCAGCCCACCCTGTCCTTGCCAACACAGGGAATTATTATTCTTTCAAATGTTGATCAAATAAACATAAAGGAAAAATGGTGGGAGTTGACATTTATCAGTAGAAATGTAGTCACTTCAGTGAGACCTTCCCAGGCCGCAGCTAGAAGTGAGATTCTCTTCTGATTTTACTGTGTAGCATTCAAACATTTTCTCTCCTCCTGAAATACCAATCACATTCACAAGTTGAAAAATCAACAGAGATCAGAAGGAGAACCTGAACTGATGCATGCTGTTTCCCAAGAGCAGCACAGTGTACACTGGGGCCTCGCTATCACATTTCTCTTTGGACACCAGATGCAGCCTTCAGGTCCCCAATTGTCTTACCTTGTGTCTCTGTCCCCTCACTTGCCACAAAGCATTCACCCTGCCTTTGGGTACCACAGACCTGCTAAAGTCTCCTGCCTGGGCATTTGTATCTGTGCTACTCCCTCAGCAGATGGTGTGTTCATTTATTTGTGTTTACCTTTGAATAAAAGGGACACTCATGTGGCTCAGCACTGGAAAGACAGTAAACAGTAAGGTCTCTCTCTCCCCTGACTCCCTGCTGTGTCCTTCTAGACTTATTTTCAGTATAGAGAAGCAAATGTATTACCTGTTTCCTCTCCCACTTTTTCACACAAAGGGTGTCATACTACGTACACTGTTCTCCATCTTTTTTCACCTAAAAATCTCATGGAGATTAGTCTCTTATCAGATTTAAAGGTTTGCCTTATTCTTTGTGGTATGTATGGGAAGTGAACCCAGGGCTTTCACTGTATCTCCAGCCCTTTTTATTTTTTGGAACAATCTCCCTAAGACACTAAGTTGCCCAGGCTGGGCTTGAATTTGCAATAATTCTCTTGCTTCAGGCTCCTGGAATGCAGGGATTACAGGCACACACCACCACACCCCACTGCCTCACTCATTTCAGTGGCTAGTTTTCCACTCCACAGGTGACTACCACTTAGCCAACAAGACTCACTTCAGCAGGTACCCTTGGGTTTGTGCTGTTTCACAGGCTTGCACATGGCAAAGGCTAGCCCTCCAACGTGGAGTTGCCGGTGGAAAGGAATGCTCCTAATATGGGTGACGTTTGCCCAGTTGTGGTCCAGAGACTTTCTACCCATTCAGGCCCCAGCTAGAGTTGGGTGGGAGTTAGACAAGCTGCACGTAAGTGTTGAGCCTTGGAGCTCGATCTGCTGAGGAGCAGCCCCCCTACCATTCCCATTGGAAATGTCATCTTAGCAAGCACTGAGGGACTCACCTGCCACTGTGCCTTGCGGTGGCCAGGATTAGGTAAAGAATGACAGACACCACAGACTTAGTTTCCAACCTCCTCTCCAGAAAGCTGGAGATGCTGGAACCTACCATGCTCAGAGTAGCTGGCCCATGCGCAGCCCAGCCCAACTGTGCCTGCTCTGAGTGGTGGGAACCCACATGTCCTCCAGCAGAACCACTCCCGGGCTCCCTGGGTTCTGTCAGGGTCCTAACTGAGCTGGGCAGCCCCTGGAGCCAGGACCCCAAGAGGAAAAGGATGAGATGAACCTGCCATGGCTTCCCCACTGGGTGCAGTGCCAGACAGGGCAGATATGAACACCTTAGGCAAAAGTCATTTGGATTCAGGACTAGAGAATTGGTGTCTGTCTGTGTCTATCTGTCTGTCTTTATTTTTTGAGACAGGATCTTGTTATATAATCCAAACTGACCTTGAGCTCTATGTAGCCCAGGCTGGCCTTGAGCCAATCCTCCTGCCTCAGCCTCCCAAATGCTAGAATTATAGGCGAATGCCACCATGCACAGCTAAGGCACTTTCTTTATCTTGATGAGCTGCTCCCATTTCTGTAGGTGACACCCATACCAGGAACACCATGGGAGGAGGCTGGTGGCTGACTGGGGTTTTGCTCTCTCGTAGTCCTATGGCTGCAACTGCAGCTGGGAGAAATGGCCATGCAGAAATGGTCTGAAGGAGGGTCAGGGTGTGGTCCCATGGAGCAGCCTCCCTCCCTCAGCCACTTCCCTGGGACCCCAAAGTTGGGACTTCAGCTGGGGGGTGTTCCAGCAGTGCACCGAAGCTGCCGCCCTCTCTCCACAGAGCCTGACGGGTCACACGTCCCCGGTGGAGAGTGTCCGCCTCAACACCCCAGAGGAGCTCATTGTGGCTGGCTCACAGTCGGGCTCCATCCGCGTCTGGGACCTGGAAGCTGCCAAAAGTAGGCCCCTCATTCTCGGCCCTCGCTCACGTGCCTGGGTTCACTCTTGGGCTTGGGCGGGGCAGCACTGCATTTTCCATCCGACCAGATGGTGTGGCGCCCACCTGCCTGTTTCAGCCCGGCAGCAGCGTGGGCTGTTGTCACCTGAGTGGCTGGCACTGAGTGGTGCTGAGAATGTCTGAATGAACAACAGTGAGGCAGAACAGATGTGTGGGTGGGCGGGTCTGGATTCGGGACCTGGAAAGATGTCAGCTGCAGTTGGGGACCCTGCAGGACACTGGGGTGAGTGGGTGGTGCTGTGAAGAACCCACTCAGGCTGGCCCACCCTCAGCCCCGCTGTTACTGCAGGGACACGTGCCTCAGGTGGTCGGGTCTGCTGTTACTTATAATGTTTGCCTTTGTTTTTCTCTGGATAGAAATTTAAATGTGTGTCTCAGAGTCCAGAGTGGCTCTAGAATCAGTTATGATGAAGAGAGGAAGCCTTCGCCCTGCCCCTTCCCATTCTCCAAACCCTCACTTTTCTGCCCTTCACCTGTTACTGCGCTAGTTGCCTCTACTCTTCTGAACAAAGTGACACTGCAATCTCTTTTCTTTTTTCTTTTAAAATAAATGTATGTATTAAATACTTCCTGCTATGGGAGCCAGGGTTTGGCTCTCTCAGCATCTCGACCCCTTCACTTACATTTTTCTGTCTCTCCTCTGATATCACCAATTAAGTGGTCACAATCTTTTGTTTGTTTTTATGGGGTTTTTGTTTTGGTTTTTTGAGACAAATTCTCACTGTGTAGCACAGGTTGGCCTCAAACTCGGGCAGTCCTCCTGCCTCAGCCTCGCGTATGCTGAGGTTACAGGTGTGTGCTTCCATGCCTGGCTGTGGTCAGTGTTTGTGCTGTAAGGGCAACAGGAATGTCATTCACAACTGGTTATGTTTATTTCTTTAACTTGGTTTCAGAAGTTAATACCTGTTCCTCTTTTCTCTTCTGCTACTTATTCATCTCAGATTCTCAACCAGAAGAGTAAACTCCTGTTCCCCTCAAGCCTATCATATAACCCAGCCATCTTCTCAGAACTGTTCCGCAGGTCCTAGTGCCTGGAAGTACAGGAGCTTTCAGCCCTCTGTCCCCTCCTATGACATCAACTTCCTGGTCCCTCCCTCCTGAGATGGAGCCTATCCTCCTCTGGCTTACTGAGAAAGGATGCTTGGCAGGACAGTGTTAGTGACTATCCCTGGGCAAAAGTGACTATTCTATCCCCTCCCTTTCTTTTAAAGTTTGAACATAGAGTTCTAGGTTGGAAATAATTCGTCCTCGGGATTTTGAAGATACAGCTCCATTGCCTCTTGGGGTCCGGGGCCAATGCTGTTGTTAGGCCAGGCTCTTTGGGTGGGATCTGCTCCCCCTGCCTCCCTGTCTCTCACACCAGCCTTGTAGGATCTGTGTACAGCATTGCAACGTTTCATGGCCAGGAGCCTCGGTGTGGGTCTGTTTTCACCCCTGACCTGGGTCCTCTTAGTCTGGAGCTTGCCATCAGTTTCAGGCCCCCAAGAGTCTCACTTTTCTGGCAGGTGGGCTGCGACACAGGCTCAGTGGCTGTTGTCATGTGGCAGTAGGCACAGCACTGCCAACGCCACAGATTTATCAAAAGAATCTGGAAATCTGAACATTTCTGTGGACTCCACCCACTTTTTCAGTGCTGCTGGCTGACTCTGTGTGCTCAGCAGAACGCGGCACAGGACAGCATGGGACACGCAGATAGAGCTGCTGTTCTTGCTGCTTCTGGGTTGTGCTAGGCAGGAGGTCGTCTTCCACAGCCTGCGAGAGGGTGGGTTTTGCTGAGGCTGGCTTTGCCAGGCAGCCTCTTCTGTGCCTTGTCTCTGGCCCGTGTCCATATCTGCTGCAGGGCGGTACAGTGGCGAGGTTCAATCTGCCAGAGAAGGGTGGTGGTCTTATGCCAATGGCCTTCAGAAATGACAGTCCCCCTGAGCCTCGAGTGACACTTGCCCACCCTGCAGTGGTTTGTGGAAGAAGCACTGGGCCGCAGGACCCCTTGAGGACTTCTTGGCACATGGTCCTGATGCCCAGCCACACCAGGACCCAGGGCTGACACATTCAGACTCTGTTGGCCTTGAGCAGGCTACAAGGAGTGTGCCCAGGATGAGAGGGTGACCAGCTTGGCTTTAGGGCAATCTCAGCAACCTCACTGTGGACCTGAAACCCTGCACATGACCATTCCCATTCCCTGAGGAACAAGAATAGAAGGAGAAGCCAAGAGTGCTATGTCCTCAGCCCAGGCCTCAGCCACAGTGTTTGACTTACAAGGGGAATGCAATTCCGTGAGGGGTCGAAATTGAAACTGAAGACCTAGGCTTTTGGCAACTGGCTGCTACATAGGAGCTTGTCACACACAGGCCCCAGAGCCTGAGAACCTGGCTGGTAGTGGGGTTGGTCCTACACCTGCTGTTCAGTAGCTTCCAGCAGGTTCTGTTGCAGAGGCAGGTTGGCAGGGCACTCTCATCTAACAGAACCTGGAACTTGAATCCTGGTGTCAGGACTCCCACCCCAGTGCTCTCCACTCTGCCATCTGCTGCCTTGAGTTGAGGGCTTCCCAGAGGGAGTAGCCTTCAGCAGGTGGTGCTAGGACCTCAGGCCTGTCTCCACCACACTTGCCAGGGCAGGATGGCAGCGAAAGGCCAGGAGAAGACAGAGCTCAGAGAGCCATCCATCATGTTGGTTGCTTTGAAATCAGCCCAGCACTGGAGGATTCAGGCAGAGGCCAAGCAGCTGCTCCACTGGAAAGCTGGGAGGTTTTTGCATGGGGCAGACACACCCGAGTGCCCTCTACGGTTCTGGGGTCCTCTGACCAAGTGCAGGCATCTCCCAGAAGAACAGGGGCAGAAGTCAGGTCAGAAGAATGTGGTCCTGCCGGCTTTCCACAGCACAGCCAGAGGGTGAGGGTGGACCAGCCAGCAGATCCTATAGGAAGGCAACGTATACCCTAAAAAGCTGGCCCACACAGGGCTGGGAGCTGCCGCAGCTGTGTGGCACATGGCAGGACTTTGGGCTCCTGGCTGGGGGAGGCAAAGTGAGTGAAGTAGGGGTGGCATTGAGTGAGCTGGCCTGAGGCTCTTTAGCTGGTACAGCAGTGCAGAGCACCTAGCACCTGGCAGCACAGAGCAAGGAGAGACAGCTGCCCAGAGCTGGTGCAGCTGAATTGACATTCACAGGACATATGTGGCAGGAGGCTGTCACACTCCCCTGGTATGAAGGGGCAGTCCCAGCTCCAGTGTCCAAAAACCTGCTCCAGGGTGCACTGAGGCCAAATGAACATGGTCTCAGTTCTTAAGGCCACCTTTATTCCTGCTCTGTGCTGGTGGCCCCAGCACCGCCTCCTCCCTTCCAGGTGAAGCATGCGGTGAAGGACGCTGCTGAAGTGGCAGAGCTGGTCCAGCTTCCGGCCCTGCACACCACTCTTCAGCCTCAGGCCAGCAGCTGTGTCCTGAGCCCTCACCTGCCTCCTAGCATGGTTGGAGGAATTCAGTGACTTAATGCAAGGACATTGCTCAGCCTGCTGAACACTGCGAGTGCTCACTAGACATCCTGGGGACGAGGGAGGTGCCAGATGGCCATGGCTCTGGGTGGTGCATTATCACTGAGGCCAGAGAGGGAGAAGCAAGATGCATACTCCAAGAAGAGAAAAGAAAGGTCCAGCATGGGGGATGGACAAGCCTTCTGCAGGAATAATTATAACTGGCACTTAGTAAGCTCTTGGTGCATGCTAGGCCCATGCTAAGTACTTCATTTTCTTACTTGGTTCTGACTATAACCCAGGCTGAGACTCAGAGAATATGACTTTCCAAGGTCACGTGGCAAGCAAGGAGCAGAGCCAGGACTGACCACAAATATTTTCTGGCTCCTGAGCCTAGGTCCAATGTCAAAGGATGGAGATGATCACACAGTAGACTTTATTCCATTCATCCAGTGCTTGGATCTCAACACTCCTGTGTCTGAAATACTACATTTGGAGTCTTAAATACCTCCTGTCACAGAAGACTTGCCTTATTTCACCTTCACTCAAACCTCAGATTGGCTAGACTGTCACACTCCTTGCCCCCAGCACTCATGGGTTGATCAGTTTCATCCAAACAGGCAAAGTAAAAATCTTTTAAAAAGCAAGATACAGGGAACAGACAAGTGGTGCCAGAGGTTACCCTGAGACAGTGCAGGATTTGCCATGGAGCGGCCTTCTGACCTTAAGGGTGGCAGGTGGGGCTTCTGGATAGAGATGGGTGATCGGTCCCAGCTCAGGCCATGTCCTCCCTGTGTGTACCCTGTCCTTTCTTCCACATACTGTGATAAAAGCCCTCAGTATCCCTTGCTTGGATGAGTGTCACCCCAAGTGCCATGTGAGCACCCAGCCATGCCTGCCTCTTGCCCTCACTTCCCTCCACCTCCCAGTGCTCTTCATCCTCCACCTGCTGGTGTCTGCCCCAAACCGTCTCCTCTGAAGAGCCTTTCTGGATTTCTCTTGTTGACTAAATAGCAGCTTCTAGAGCCTCTCCTCCCTCCTTCGTCCCTACCCATTCCCCCTTTGCCCCTCCCTTTCCCCCTCTCTCCATCTCTCCCCCCTCCCTCTCTCCATCTCTTCCTGCCCCTTCCTCCCTCTCTGCCTCCCTCTCTGCCTCCCTCTCTGCCTCCCTCTCTGCCTCCCCTCTCTCTTTCTCCATCTCTCTTCCTGCCCCTTCCTTCCTCTCTGCCTCCCTCTCTGCCTTCCCTCTCTCTGGCCCCCTAATTGGCTTGGGTGGGGCCAGTTGCCCTGCAGACAGCCTCAGGGCCTAGGCTGTGTGCAGTTGTCCGGCTCTGCCACCCTGGGGGCTTTGCTTACCTAAGCTGTGGGGAGCCTGCACACGTTTTCTGGAAACTTGCATAAAAACAGGAATGGTGGTCCTCTGTAGAGCAGGAACACTAGTGCTTATGTGGTAGAGCTGTAGTTGGTCTGTTCCCTTATGCAGCAGTTACTTCTGAAGTGCAGAGACATACCCTGCAGCCTTGCCTTTCTTCCCCGGCCTGCTAGCTCTTATGCCATGGCCTCTGCTCTCTTTTGCCTTCTCAGTTCTTCGCACACTCATGGGACACAAAGCCAACATCTGCAGCCTGGATTTCCACCCATATGGCGAGTTCGTGGCCTCTGGTTCCCAGGACACGAACATCAAGGTGAGTTGCCTCGCTGGGTGGCAACCTGCCTGACAGGTGGGCATCTGTGGGCATCCTGCGCCCTAGGCAGCTTCCACACCTGTTTGGGAAGGGGGATGTGCAGGCACTCACCAGACACTGGGTTTAGAATGCCCAGCCGGGGCAAGTAGTGTCTAGGCCTCTGTCATTGTAACAGTTGAGATCTGGAGTCCCCTTGGCCCAGGCTCCGGGTCATGACCTCTTATGACATTGCCCCCTGCTCCTCTCCCCACAGCTCTGGGACATCAGGAGGAAAGGCTGTGTGTTCCGGTACCGGGTAAGGATGGCACCCTATCAGCCTGTATGACTAGTATGTGACACGTAGTCCTTCATGGGTGAGACCTGGATTGTGGTCTGGAGCAGAATGGGGTGCTGTGGGCAGCCCATCCCAACCCCTTGGCTTTCCACCAGTCCCCAGAACTGTAACCATGTCTATCTAACTGCTCTGGACTCGAATTTGCAGGCAGGTAACTGGTGGTGGTAGGTAAATGGGGTTCTGCTCATTTGGTAGCACTGTGCCAAACTGTTACTTTCGGAGATGGTCATAGCTTCTGCATTAAAAGATGTCATTTCATTCTCCCAAAGGGGCCATAAAATATGTTTCCCAAACGTTATGATCACATTGTCCTGTTGGCCTGAGAGTCTGTGGCCATGTATAGGGAAATGTCCCTGTCTGATGTCTCCCAGCTAGGGCTACCTCTCGACCTGCTCCCCGGGAAGGCACCATCGGGCTGGTTTGGAAGAGCTGGAGAGAGGCCTGTCCAGCCCAGGCCCTTGGGTGAGCTCCATGCACTGACTTCCCTCCTCAGGGCCACAGCCAGGCTGTGCGGTGTCTCCGGTTCAGCCCCGATGGGAAGTGGTTGGCATCAGCCGCAGATGACCACACAGTGAAGGTAACTCCTCGCTGGATGTGGATCTGGGGTGTGGGGTCTGCTGATCACTCCCTTCCTGAGTCCTCGCCTTCCTCACTCTGCACCAAGCCTGTCCAGGGTGGGAGGTTTGTGGTCAGAGAGCTGGAGCTGGATTAGAGAGAAGGGGCAGCCAGGTGCCTCATTTGTCCCTGACTGCCTCCTGTCTGGCCTCCAGCTCTGGGACCTGACTGCTGGCAAGATGATGTCCGAGTTCCCTGGTCACACGGGGCCTGTAAACGTGGTAGAGTTTCACCCCAACGAGTACCTCCTGGCTTCCGGCAGCTCTGACAGGTGAGGAGCAGGCCACTCACCTGGGACTGCTGTTCTGTACTCTCTCTGTCCCTTCTCTCCATCTCAAGGTGTCATATGCCTACTGAGCCCATGTAGGCTGAATTGGCTTTCAGCCGAGCCAGGATTGCTTCCTGCTCCCGTCTCTTCCCCAGCTCTGGTTCCTGGCTCTGATGTCCTGGATCTGTTTTCACAGACAATTCAGAGTCTGAGACCCCAGCAAGCCCACAGTAGAGGGAGGCCGTGGCTGCTAGAGCACGGAGGCAGGGCTGTTGGGCTCAGCCTCCATCATGCTCACTCCTCTGGCTGTGCGGGGTCAGGCCCTAGCAAAGCCATGTCTCCTTGTGTTCCTGGCCCAAGGAGAGAGGTATCTGGAGAGAAGCTGGCTTCCCAGGCCATGGGCCTGTGTGGAGGCCTGATGGACACTGGCTTCCTATCACAGTGGGGCTCCCTTTGCAGGACGATCCGTTTCTGGGATCTGGAGAAGTTCCAGGTGGTGAGCTGCATCGAAGGAGAGCCAGGACCTGTCAGGTATCCAGCAGCTGCGTGAGCGGGCCCAGCCCCTCCTCTTCCCACCTCCAGGCGGCATGGTGGGGGTAGAGGGGCTTTTCCTGTCCCTGCTACTGCTACCTCTTGGTCCTGGGCTCCCCTGATTTCCTGGGATGGCAACAGGCTGGGTGTCCCGGGACCCACAACCAGCTCTCACCTGGCCCAGGAGCGTCCTCTTCAACCCAGATGGCTGCTGCCTGTACAGTGGCTGCCAGGACTCACTACGTGTCTATGGCTGGGAACCTGAGCGCTGCTTCGATGTGGTCCTCGTCAACTGGGGCAAGGTGGCTGATCTGGCCATCTGCAATGACCAGCTGGTGAGAGCCGAGGAACCCACCCTCCTCCTCCCCCCAGACCCCCTCCCTCCCACCCGTCCTGCCAGGTCTCAACACTAGGTCCAGCCTCAGGTCCAGCCCTAGCTCTTTCATTTCCCAGATAGGCGTGGCCTTCTCCCAAAGCAACGTCTCCTCTTATGTGGTGGACCTGACACGGGTCACTAGGACTGGCACAGTGGCCCAAGACCCCGTGCAGGACAGCCGGCCCCTGACAGAGCAGCCACCCAATCCCAGTGCCCCACTCCGGCGCATCTACGAGCGGCCCAGCACGACCTGCAGCAAGCCCCAGAGGTGGGGTGCTGGGGCCCTTGGAGGGCATGGGGGACCCAGGGGTGGAGCTGGGCCTGACCACAGCCTTCGCTGCCAGGGTGAAGCACAACTCGGAGAGTGAGCGCCGTAGCCCCAGCAGTGAGGATGACAAGGATGAACGTGAATCCCGGGCTGAGATCCAGAATGCTGAGGACTACAACGAGATCTTCCAGCCCAAGAACAGCATCAGTGAGTCCGCTCCCCACCCTGCTGCCCTGCCTCCCCGTCTCACAGCAGGGTCCTTCCCAGGGATGGCACTGCTGTAGCTTTACATCCCCTTAGCCACATTCCTAACCCCACCTGGGCCAGGCTTCTCTGTCCTCCTGTGGTCCTCACTGGACCTTGCTCCTGGGAGAAACCTAGGCACCCAGGCAGAGGTCAGGGGACCCTCAAGTGCCACAGCCCCTGGTCTAAGCACAAGGGAGCCCACTGAGCTCTGGGTTGGGAAGGGCAGGGCTAAGGGTATCTGGGGCCAGGAGTATGGTACACTGCTGGGGAAGCACCTTCCATGCCCCCCATACTAACTCACAGGCAGAAGCCCTGAGAACTCGGCACCATTTGTCTTGGCAGGTCGGACGCCACCCCGAAGGAGCGAGCCCTTCCCAGCACCCCCTGAAGACGGTGAGTCAGGGCAGAGCCTGACTCTGCCTGGCCTGGCCCTTTCCTGGTACAGCCTCCAGCCTCTTGTCCCTCCACCTGCCTAAAACAGCTACTGTGTACTGGGCAAGGTCCCCGTGACTGACATGAGCCAGGCAGCCATGCATGTGGAATAATAGTAGATACCTACAGGTAGTCTGCACTGGGACACAGACTGTGGAGGACAGTGGGGCCACTAGGAACCTTTGAAAATGGGACTGCAGGGTGGGGACAGGTGAGCCACACTGGAGACAGGAGGCCCAGAGGGCCCTGGCCAGGAGTTTGGGATTACAGTGGGAACAATGGTGGGAACATCGACTTCGGGATGGGGGGGGAATGGGAGGGGCCCTGGTTCTCCGTAGCATCCCTGCCTGGCTTTTCCTTGTGAGACCAAGCGTCTTCTCAGTTGCTTTCTTGAGGTTGGGTTTCCTAAAAGCTTCTCCCTCCTCCACTTTCTATCTACTGTCTACTCACCAATGTCCTTTCCCTACCACACTATTCCTAGTGACAAGATGGCCTGAAACTCCTGGGTCCCCAAACAAAACTAGGGATTGGGAGACAGCCCCACCCCTGCTGTCTGCTTCTCCAGGACCCCAAGCTGCTGATGGTCCCCTCTCCAGTTCTCCCTGGGCTACCCATTGTAGCCACTCCACCCCCGAACTACAGATGCCAGCCAGAGTCTCCCCAAGTCCTGTCCTCCTCCCACCTGTCCTTTCTAACGGCCTGACCCTGTGATCATTTCCTTTTGTACCCAGACACAACCACAGTGAAGGAGGCAGCAAAGCCCAGTCCAGCCATGGACGTGCAGTGCCCAATGCCAAACGTATGTCCAAGCAGAGGGGCTGCAGGCCTGGACCAGGGCCAAGGCCTCCCATGGTGGTGGGGGGTGAGGGGAGGCCTCAGGCAGGCCACCTGCTGAACCTCTGACCTCCGCAGCTCGAGGGCCCAGCCCAGCCCCCTGTCCTCATATCCACACCTACACCCAAGGGTGAGCTCACCATCATCCCCGCCACTCGGAACGAGCCTATCGGTCTGAAGGCCTCCGACTTCCTGCCCGTGAGTGGGGACTCGGCCTGAGGGGTGAGGTGGCAGCCATGGGGAGTGGGCAGAGCTGTGCCGCCTGCTCCCATGCCAGTGTCTGGGCCCATCCCTTAGGCTGTGAAGATCCCCCAGCAGGCAGAGCTGGTGGATGAAGATGCCATGTCACAGATCCGCAAAGGCCACGACACCATGTGCGTGGTACTCACCAGCCGCCACAAGAACCTGGACACCGTGCGGGCCGTGTGGACCACAAGTGACATCAAGGCAAAAGCCCACCCCTGCCTGGGCCTGGCCGCATTCCCCCCTCCACCTGTTGCCTGAGTGCAGGGCTGAACTGAGAGGAGGCCACATGTAGGGAGGGAGAGCCTTGTGGTCATGACTGTCCCCACCCCCTGATGGAGCTCTCTTTGCAGACATCAGTAGATTCTGCTGTGGCCATCAATGACCTGTCAGTGGTGGTGGACCTCCTGAACATAGTCAACCAGAAAGCGTAAGTGGCCACGAGGGTTGGGGAGGGGCTGGGGGACCAGATCTGCCTGTCAGCGTCTCACTCCACTTCTCCCCAGCTCCCTGTGGAAGCTGGACCTGTGCACCACCGTCCTGCCTCAGATCGAGAAGCTTCTGCAAAGCAAGTATGAGAGGTAGAGAATGAGGCCTGCTAGGGGGAACCAGGGACTGGAAAGACCTCAGGGCCCTGGGAGGTGGCTGGGAAGCATTGCAGCCCTTCTACCCCTAGGCTGGTCAGAGTGGAAAAAGGCCGTGTGTGTGTGTGTGTGTGTGTGTGTGTGTGTGTGTGTGTTACTCTGTCTCTTCATCCCCAAAGCTACGTCCAGACAGGCTGCACTTCCCTGAAGCTGATCCTACAGCGCTTCCTGCCCCTGATCACAGACATCCTGGCTGCCCCGCCCTCTGTGGGTGTCGACATCAGCCGGGAGGAGAGGTGAGAACCAGGCTGATACCCAGACAGCTTAGAAAACATGTGTCATTTGAGGCCAGGGCTCAGCACATGGGGTTGTTATAGCCAGAGCCAGGTTCCTGCGTGGCCTTGCTATGTCCCCACAAGCCCTGGGATGCCAGAAAGAGTAGGGGTGGGAGTGGGGTCTTGGGCCACAGTTTTCCTGTTTGGGAAGGGATACAGTGCGTAGGATGGGCAGAGGCCCCAGGGCTAGGGGTGGATCATGGTGGCCATGCTGACCTCCTGAGGCCCTGCCCTCTGCCCACAGGCTACACAAGTGCCGGCTCTGCTACAAGCAGCTCAAGAGCATCAGTGGCCTCATCAAGAGCAAGTCCAGCCTGAGTGGCCGCCATGGCAGTGCCTTCCGGGAGCTGCACCTGCTCATGGCTGCTTTGGACTGAGAGGTTCAGAGGTCAGGGCATCCAAGCAGCTCTCAGGACCTGGCCACCTTCCTTTTCCCTGTGTGCCCACTGGCTCAGGAGCCTCTGCCTGGTCTCTACTACTGCCCCCAAGGCCATCCTGGAGGTGGCTGAGTGGGCCCTGACCTTCAACAGTTGCCCAGCTTTGCCCAACTCTTGCTTCTTGGGGCAGCAAACACAGTCCTAGGGCTGCTGCTATAATTTATAGGCAGGTTTTATTAAATTTGTAACTGTTCCCTGTTTTGTTGTGCAAGGGGCATCCTCTGGCCATACAGCTCACCCTGATGGCCTGGTGTGCCAGGCCATGTGGCCAGGAGGGGGCAGCAGAGTGGCGGGTGAGATGTGCCAGTTCAATTGAGCGTCAAGGGGAGACAGTAGGCCTCCCAGGCTAGGAAGTGGATGAGGCCATCATCCATCTCTGTCACCCTCCCAGCTGTCCCTGAGTCCCTGTAAGATGCCAGGACCTCAGCCTTGTAAGCGTGGCCACCAGCAGGCTGGAACAAGGCCAGAAGGGCAGCTGCTGCTTCTGCTGAGGGCTCCAAACCGCTTCTGTTCCCTCCAGGAACCCCCTGCACAGGTTTCCTGGGGCTGCACCGTAGTTGGGGTCATGGGAGTATCAGCTGCTCATCTCTGGTCAGTTTAATCAAGGAAAGGCTGGGCCAGAGGGGGCAGGCACGTTGGAGCTCCAGCACGGTATGAGAGCCTCAGCAAACCTGAAAGCTCTCTGGGGCCTTTCCTGCCTGTGCCATGGAGGTGACAGCATGGGACAAGCAGATACTGCATAAGATAGGGTAACCTCATAAGGGTAACCATGACCATAAGCAACGCTAGGACAGGGACAGTGATCTCCCTGGTACAGGACATGCATTCCTGCCTGAAGAGGACGGGCTACAGAGGCCCGTAGGTGACCATCCAACGCCTCCCCCCATCCAACCCTAGGACTCCTGAGACCAACATTCTCAAAGGACACTTGTGTAAAAAGGTTTTTATTTTAATAAAAAGGGTTAAACTTCCAAAAATTCTTAAATAGGATTTCAGAGGTTGGGAGGAAAATGTCAGGAAGCCAGTGAGCAAGGAGAATGCCTGGTGCCAGGCAGTGGAGAGCACAGAACCTTGCCCACTGGCCTCTTGTGCCAGCCATAAATACAGCCCAGCCATGGCAGGTGGCCGGGCTTCTATGTACACTAGGAACATTATGAACACGCCCTTGTCAGGCCAGCAGGGTTAGGGCGCCCCTCACTGTCCAGCAGCTCAGACTGGTACCACAGTGCTCTGCCTTCCTGGAGGCCCCACAGGGCACGCACTAGGAGGGGGCTACCTGCCCTCAGGCTCAGGAAAGGAGCCAGGCAAGTGCAGCAAGAGGCCTGCCCTCCCCATGAGGGCCAGCTCCCGTGCCCAGAGCCTGCCAGGCGGAGCAGGCATTCCTGCCCTGCCAGCACGTGCCATTTGTGCAGTGACACACTTCCCTCTGAAGGCGTTTCTCATGTCGTGTCAGGGCAGGAGGGCCTCTACTTCCATCCCTGATGCTGTAGCAGGAGCAGGCTGGCAAGTCCTCAGGGCCAGCTCCAGGCCCAGTAAGGTGGTCCGTCCTTGTCCTTACACAGGAACTGGCTTCAACTTCCCTGTGGGGAAGGCAGAGGTCCTCAGCCATTGCAACGGTGCACGGGGCCGCGGCAGTGTAGGGGAGACTAGCAGGGAGCCCAGCAGAAGCAGGCAGACAGCAGTCAGCAAAGCACAGGCCCCGCCTGAGCAGCTGAACCTGCGCAGCTGCAGCAGGTGGTAGGTGGGCGGCAGGCAGCCCTGGGCCCCTGGCCCGCACTCACCTGGAGACTGCAGCCCCAGCTCAGGCTGAAATCAAAGGGACAGGCGTCTCACTGGTGAGCTTATCCTGTCCCACCAGGGCCCTGCTGCCCCCAACCCTCTGGAATCAAGGACTGGCCAGGACCTTGTGTGAGGGGAGCCCACTCCTCACATGAACTGTGCACTGAGCTTTCTGCCCCTCACCCCATACCACCACCAGCATCGAGGCCCAGGGCAGGGAGGAAGCCCGCCATCGAGGGGCTGCACGTGAGCCTGCGGCAGCCAGCCTGAAAGGCTCGTCCTGGCGCCTCCTTCCACCACCTCTCTCCTGGGGCCCAGTTTTCCCATCTGTGAAATGGACACAGTGCTGCTTGCCCTGACTGCTGCTGAGAATAGGGGAAGTGTGAGACAGGCTTTGAACTTTTAGAAGAGATTTTAAAAAGAAAAGAAAAAGACCTTCCAGATGAGGGAACTGAAGAGCTCACCTGAGGACTGCAGCTTCCTCCGGATGGAGCCAGGACGGCTTGAGGTCCCAGAGCCAGGGACAGAGTGCGCTCGTGCTGTTGGCTGTGGTGTCTGGCAAGCTGGTTCCAGCTGTGAGCGGGAAGGGCAGGTAGGCTGGGGTCCATGGCAGACCTGGCTCCTCCCCACCCCCACACTGCGCTTCCCTCCGTTCCTGAAACTCGGCTTCCTCATCTGCAAAATGGGTGTGATGAAGATGCTCCTGCCTCACAGAGTCCGGGTAAGAGTCAAGGGAGAATGGGACGAGCTGATAAGCCACAGGCACCTTCAAGGCTGAGACTGACTTGGACCACTTGGGGCCATTGGGTTTGGTTCAAGTTCTAGCTCCACCCCTGGGGTAGCTTCTTTTTCCCCCTCTACCCCAGACAGCTCTCCTCATACTGTGACCCACAAAACTAGCCCATGGCCAGGCTGAGACAGCCCCACAGCAGATCCCGTACCTCCAGATGCTCCTGGCTCGACCAGGAGCTAAGCTCTGTGCGGCGGGACCCGGGGCCCAGCTCCACGGAACGCACCCTCTCAGCGAACCTGAGGGAGTACAGGGTCTCGCCGGAGTTCTTCTCCACAGGGGACACCTAGGGGACACAAGAGGTCACATCCCATGCAGGCCAGCTGGCTGTCTCCACAGCATGGTGGGGCGGCACAGCTCCCAGAGGGACTTCCGGTGGAGAAGAGAGGGGCAGGAGGGCAGGAGAGGTGGCAGGAAGGGCCAGGGCACAGAGAGGGACTGGCAATGTGCACTTAGTGCCACGCCTGTGGCCAGCTGTGTGTGCAGCTGATGGGAGGGCACAGGGCTGATGGAGCTGCTTCTGACCAGGGCCCCTTTCCTGCCCACCTGAGGAAGCCCCCGCAACTGCACAACTGAGGGCAGGAGTCCCCAGGCCCTCACCTGTACCACCATGAGAGTCTTGCTGTCACCACTCAGCGAGTCCTGCAGGAGGTAGGTGAGCTTGGAGTTGCGGAAGGGCACGTGGCCCTGGCGAGAGCGCAGGGCAGCAATGACGTCCCCCAGCGCTGACAGTGACTTGTTGATGTGCTGTGCCTCCCGAAGGCGGCTGCCCTCAGCCCCCGACTTGCCCACACGCTCCGAGCCAGCCAAGTCCACCAGGTTCAGCTTCCCTGCAGGGAGGGCGTCAAGGAGGTCAAGGCTGCCCGAGGAGGTCCCGGGTCCCAGGTCGTAGGCCCGGCTACCATCCCTTACTCACCCGTGGTGCGGACGCCTGTGCTGCAGTCCCGGCCCCGCACTGTCACAATGAGCAGGGCGTGTGAGCGGGAGCTGTGTTCGTTCATGTTGGTGAACTCCGTGGTGCGGTTGGTGTGACCAAACTCAAATACCTGTGTGGCAGGCAGAGCACAAGGTCAGAACAAGAGCTGTGGAGTCGCCTGGCCCAGAGCTCCCTACCGGAGGGAGGCTGCATGCACAACAGACACGGCAGAGCCTGCTCTTGGGTCCCTCTGGTCCAGCTCCAGAGCAGCCCTGCTTGGGCTGGGTCGGGGTCTCCTGAGCCTCTCACCTTGTTGATGTCGTCGACACTCTGCACCCGGAACTCTGTCAGCCCTGGCACATACAGCTGCCCACTGCCATCTGGGCACAACCGAATCTCCAGCTTCTCCTGAGGCTCTGTCCCCAGCAGGTCCCTGGAGGGCAGGCAGGACAGTCACTCCTCCCTCCTGCCTCTTGCCTCTGCCCCCGCTTGTGCTGCACTGGCCTCCCAGGCTGGAACATCCTCCCCACCCTCACATGGCCTTGGACCAAGAGGCTAAGTCCACCTCCTCCTGCTCCTCCCTGCACTCAGCCAGAAACGGGAACCCAACTGATCCCCCACAGTTGAGAAGGGGGTCCCTGGGTCTGGGTCTCCCAAGCAGCTCAGTGAGTGACCTTCCCAGGGAACATCTGGGTTCCAGGGCTGGGTCAGGACAAATTTGGGACACGGACCCTTCATGGCCTTATTGGCAACCTGAACTCCCACCAAGAAGACCCCACTGCCCAACCCTGTGGCACCAGCCCTGCCCCCAAGGACCCCAAAGCTGCCAGGACAGTGTTTTCAGCGCCTCAGGCCCACCTGAGGACCTCGTTGTAGATCTCGGTGACACTGACAGTGATGGTGTACTCCCAGTCGGATGCCTTCTCCTGCACCTCAGAGAAGAGCAGCTGCAGAGCCTGCTGGTTGATGCCTGGATTCTCAAGAGTCCCCTGGAAGTGGAAGACAAGGCCCCGGTGACCCTATAGACACTTGCATGGCCTCTGTCTCCCCCAAGCCCTTGCACAGCCCTCACGGGTGAGCCTCCCTGGCTGATGCCGCTCTGCCCTTCTGAACATGAGCACCTACTGCAAAGCAAACAACTTTGAATTTTTCCCTCCTTTACAGCAGCATCACCCTGCTGGGATGGTCCTGAGATTTAAAACAAAGATATGGGGTGGCCTGGCACGGCTGCTGAGACCAGATGCACCCCTGCCCTTCCAGGCCCTGGTAGAGGCAGCAGGTAGAGCAAGTTCCCTCCCACTGCCCGCATGAAGCTCCACGTCAGAAGGCTATGAGCGGGGCTGCGTGGGTAGTGGATGGCAGGCAAAGCACAGTAGCCAAGGCCCCAGGGCCTTCCCACCAGGAAATGTGGAGTCCCTGCCTGGGCCCTGGAGGCTTTTGGGAAGTGTGGCCCTCACATCCCATCCCCATACCTGCTGGGAGGCCTTCTACCAGGCCTCAGATGCACCTCCTGACCTGTCAGAAGCGGCCTCCCCAGGTGGAGAAGGCTGACTCCACGGTCCCTTAGGAGTCTGCTCCATGATCCTCCTCAGGGAGGCTGCCCTGGACCCCCAGATGCCTTTGTTAGAGCCTCGTCCCTGGCTTTGGGCACCAACCAATCTGCTGCCCTCACTGCTGACTCCCCGATGCCATTCAGGTTCTGTGGGGACCACACACTGCCTGGTCACATTGGGGTCCCAAGTGCTAGGCTGATACCTGCCATGCCTCAGCTCTCAGCAGAGAGCTCAAATGACATGTACTGTGGGGTCCCAGTGGTCACCTCAATTCTGTACAGCCCTAAGACACCCCCTCATCCAACTCAGCTCCTCCAGAATGGGAGAGACAGCCCAGGTTGGGATATAAGGGCTGCTACGGGGGGCTCCCAGAGAGTACACCAGCCCATCCAGACCCCTTACCACCCTGCCTGGGGGATTCCACACACCTGAGGATCAGGCAAATCACTCCCGAGGGCCACTCTCTACACTCAAGACTCCTCGCCTCTGCGCCCCCAGTTCTAGTCCATGCTGCCTGCTCCCACCAACCAGGTGGAGGGGCTGGCTACAGCAGGGAGACGTGGGCCTGCCCTAAGAGCTGGGCTCCCCACGACATGGTCTAAATATCCCGTGTTCCCCAAAGACTCATGCGTCGAGGGCTTGACCTCAGAGCAGTAGTGTGCAGAGGTGAGGTCTAGGGAGGATCGGATCATGAGGGCTGTAACTCTGGATAATCTGCTGAGGCCTTTCTTCAGTGGCATTATGGGGAGGTGACAGAAACAGGAGGCGCGGCCTAGTGAAGGGAGTGGACCCTGAGGGCATGACCTCAAGATCTAGGTCTGGTCCCAGGCCCCCATCCTTTCTGGCTCTCCGCTTCCTGGCTGCAGAAATTGAGCAGCTTTCCTCCATTGTGACAGTTGTGCCTCGCTGTAGGCCTAACCCAGTGAAGCCAGCTACCTGCCTATGGGCTGCAACTGAGCCAAAATGAAATCTTTCTTCCTTTCAATTGTTATTCTCAGTGACAAAAAGCCAACAAATCACATTACATGGCCAGTCTCTCCCACTGCCCCTGGCATCTCCTGGGGCCAGCACCCCACCTCATGCAACCTGGCAGCCCTGGGCCAAGAACCCCCTGAATGGGTGCTGCCTGGCATGTCTGCCCCTACCCCGGCCCTGAGGGCTACTACAGAGCTCTCAGGCATGGCGTCCTTCATCAGGCCAGTGCCCGAGGGTCCACACAATATCCACAACTTCTGCTCCCAAAGCATGAGCCACACAGAACCCTGAGAGCCATGGGGGATGCCCGAGCATCAGCAAAAGGGGTGGCTTCACTCCAGAACCCCTGGTCTACCGACAGGCACCCACCTCCATTGTGTACGTCTTTCCGGCACCCGTCTGGCCATAGGCGAAGATGCAGACATTGAAGCCATCAATGCAGGAGGTGATCAGGGCCTGCACCTCTTGAAACACCTGGTGGGATGCATAGGATGAGGAATGAGGGGCTTCCAGGGACCCCACAAGCTCTGAGCTCAGCTACCTGTCCTGCAAAGCCTCCTGGAACAAAGCACAGGGTCCCAAAGCTGACACCTTGCTGCTAAGCATCACGACTAAGAGTCGCTACCCTGCACCTTGGGACAACAGCACAGCCCATGCTGCCTACTCTCTCCCCTGCTTCTCCACTCTCAAGGAGGCCACAACAAAAAGGCAGAGGCAGGCATGTGCCTGGCACCTCCTCTGGCCTGGGTCTACCTGCCAGCAGACAAAGAATAAGGCAATGCAGGATTAGGGGGGCAAAGGTAGCACGGGCCTGGCAGGTTGACCCTGGGCAGGTGAGAGGGGAGCAATGCTGAGGCCTGGCACTGGGCTGGGCGTGGGGGAGCCCTAGCAAGGACCATGGCACTGCTGCCCAAGGGCCATGTATGGGGGGAGGGCATGATTCTGGGTAGGCTGAGTCTGGCACGGGCCACCTATTTCTTAGGCAGATATCTGAGGTCCTCCATCCTAATCCCACCCACTCTTCTCCCTCCCAGTGGGAAGGACAGAGGGACCACACTTTTCCATCCGGTTCCCAGGCCTGGCCTGGCCTTGCCCAACCCAACCCCTTCTCCTCAGCTTTCTCCCCACAGCTGCACTCACATCTTGCTGTGAGGCCAGTGGGGAGAAGACCTTGTCCAGCTCGAAGGACACTGGTTTGCCCTTGTGCAGCAGGTAAATGATAGCGTCGTCATCAGGATCAAAGGTCACAACATTGGCCGCCTCAGGCCCTTCTCCGTCCTCTTTAGTGATGGGCCGAACGCGAGCAATCACCCGGATGTTTCCTGGAGAGAAGGCCCAACCTAAGACCAGACAGCTTCCACTCTGGTGTCCTAGTAGCCCATGAGTCCTACCTTTTAAACCCCAAAGGGCATGGCAACCCACAAAGCTGTTGTTAGTGACTCACACTGTAATATGAATTTACTTAGTATATTTTCTTCTTGAGTAAAACAGTTGAAGGTGGGAGTTTTGCCTTGGAGATAGGGAGACGAGGTTAGTAATGGCTCAGGCACTGTACATGGTCTTGGTGAGACACCAAGGTGGACACTCTTTCTGTATGGACTTTTGTTTCCTCATCAATACAATCAGGAGCTCGGGCCCTATGAGCCAAGGGTCTTGTTCTACCATGCTGAAAGGGCACCATGAATGTCAGGACAGGGCTTGGGCACCAGATGGGCAAACAAAACCAGATAGGGATGGATGTCTGGCAGCATGTCTGATAGGCACAGCCACAGGGGCGTCATGCTACCTTCTCGCCTCCTGCCTGTGGGATCCCTGTGCCCCTGCAATGAAGGGAAAGCCCTCTTGCCCCTCCACTGCCAGCCAGCCTGGCCCACCTCCCCCCCTTCCACCATCTGCTTCAGCCTATGGACCAGGCTTTAGCTCTGACACTGCCTCCTCAGGAAGGCCCCAGAGCCTTGTGGGTGCCGTATCCAGGGGGAAAGTTCCCAGGGCCCTTCCCTGCCCTGGTAATGGGTATGCTGGGTGAATGGTGACTGCCATCTGTTCTCTCAGCTGAAGGCTGAGGCTCAGAAGGATGTCCATGGGGCCACAGCCCAGTGCCCAGTGTCTGGCCCAGTGCCAGGCCCAGAGCGGGAGCTTGATGCATTGAACTGTGCAAGCCCAGATCAGAACAGGTGGCATCCAGGCCACTACCCCACACCTCTGCCACACAGAGCCTGGGAGTGCCATGCCCCTGCCATGGTCATGCTGGGCAGCTCCGAATTCAAGTCCAAGATGGATAATTTTCCAGCCCTGGGGCTTTGAGTGAGTCCCCTGCCTTTTCTGTGCCTCCATCTATGATGGCTACTCAGTGGCAGGGCCTTGCCTCCAGGACAACTGCTGAGCTGGTGGAAAACCCTGTCTCGGTGCCCAACCCAGACCCCTCTAGTCACCTTTCAGACGCACAAGCTCGTTGTGGCACTTCTTGCGCAGCTGCAGCTCCCGGCGGTACTTGCGCAGCAGTTCCTGGTTGTTGGTGTTGACCTCCTCGATGGCCTGGCCAATCTGGGGGGGCACGTACACTGCCATCAGGTCCCCACTTGACCAACTGCTCATGCTATCATAGGTCAGATTTTCCCAATAACCCCTCTGGGTACCATCCCCATTCTACAGATGAAGAAACTGAACTAAGAGAAGCTAAGTTAATAGCCTGAGGTCATCCTGCAAATAAGCAGAGCCAGGATTAAGCCTTTGCTTCCGGCACTACTGCCTAACTCCAGGATTCAGTGAATCAAATTCCCCCGAGTAGCTGGGGACCTGAGAAAATTTGCCTCATTGTCTTTGAGCCTCAGTTTTCTTATCTCTATAAGGGGAAATAACATCATCTAACCTGTGAATCTGTGAGAGGTGATAGGTAAAGATCTCCATGTTACATTTCAGTGGGGAAAAAAACCAAGATATAGAACCATATGTCCAGCATCCTCCCTTTGTTGAGTAAAAGAGAAGTGTAGGTACTTGTGCATGGACAACAGTGGGCATAAGATGCTCAGAGGACTCTGGAGAGGGTAACAGAAGGGATGTTCCTTTCAGCACCCCACCTCATAGAGTTTGACCTCTCACTGTGTCCTTCTGTGCATTATTAACTTTTTTCCTTTTTTGGTGCTGCCAGGGATGGAACCCAGAGCCTCACACATGCTATGCAAGTGCTTTATCATTGAGCTACACTCCCAGCCCTAACAACCTTTTTTTTTTAAGGAGAACTATTTTCTGTTCCCAAAACATATTAGTCTCTGCAGAGCTGTTATACAAATTTGAGGAGCCAACAGCTACAAAAAGCTTGGCACATAAGAAGCACTTAAGAGACACTGGCTAGTCTCACACTGTACAAGCACAGCTTTAGAAAACTAACTTAGGAGCTGGAGCTTAGCTCAGTGGTAGAGCACTTGCCACGCATGTGCAAGGCCCTGGGTTCAATCCTCAGGCCCCTGCACACAAACTAAACACAGCAGATGTAAGAATACGCATAGCATGTCTGAGACATATGTAACATGTTTGCTTTAAACAGTCACAGTAATACAAATGCCCACAAACCTGCCTGACCAGTCTACCAGTCTATTTTCAAACAAGGCTTGCAAGAGTGTGCGGAGGTGGGGGGCCTGCCTAGGGGCTCTGAGTTTTGGAAGGGAGCCCTGGGTGGATGCTGGGTCTGCCAAGGTCCCAGGTCTACCCCAGTCCTGCTCTGGCTTCCCTTGCTCACCTCGGCCTTGACGCTCTGGAGGGCCTCCTGCAGCAGCAGGGGGAAGCTGCGCACCTGCCGCTTGAGCCCATTGTAGTCGCTGGTGAGGGTCCGCAGTGCTGGCTGCAGTGTCAGTAGGTTTGTCCGGACCCCTGGAGGGACACAAAGGGTGTGAGGTAAGCCGCATACGGGGTTGGGGTAAGGGAACGGCGGCCCCGGCTGTAGATTCACCTGCCAGGTTCTCATGCACAGCCTTCATCTCCACCTGGGCTCTGGCGAAGGCCTCCTCGATGGCCCGGTTCTTGTCCTCCTCCATGGACTGCATCTCCTCCAGCATCTGCCCATGGGCCCGCTCCAGCTCTGCCTCGTACATGGAGATCTGGGGAGGCCAAGAGAAGGCTTAGGGCGGGTTCCAGAAAGGAAGCCCAACGTTCCCCCAAAAGCGCACACACATGGAACACACACATTGGGGAGAAGGATTGCATGGCCTCTACTCGACGGGACTGGGAGCTACCACCTCCCTGTGCTGGCCCCGGCACCAACCTGGTCCCAGGTGCCATAATAGGTGATTTCAGGGGGGGTCAGGAAGCCATGCTCACTGAGCACACCTGTGCGCTAGACCCTAGACAAAGAGCCTCTGTGACCTGTTCTGGAGTCCCCACTGTGGAGAGAGTTCTGTGACCAGATTATGCTATATATGGTGAAACGGAGACTTGGACAAAACTTGCTCTTGGCCAGGTGAGCAGCAGAGGTGAGACTGGACCCTTGATTGTGGGGCCCCTAACACTTAACTAAAAGATACACTGAAGGCCTGGCCTCTGGCTTCCCGGCCCAGTGGGCATTCTGCATGGCCTACGCACCTGCGAGCGGAGCTGCGTGGTTAGCTGATTGGAGCTCTCTAGCTGCTGCTCCATCTCCTTCAGCACCTGCCGCTGCATGGCTACCTGCTCCTGCAGGTGCTGGTTCCGTGCCTGGGATTCATTGAGGGCCTGCTTGGTCTTGGATGAGTCTACCTCCACTGTCTTGATGACATACTGCAAGGAAAGGGAATGATGGGCATGTGGAGGCACAGCAGATACTGCTGGACCCAGGAGGGGCCTCAGGGACTCCCATCAAGAGCCCCAGGAGTTATACAACGCCTGGGCTTTACCGATTGCTGGGATCTATTCATCCTATGGAGGCAGCAACTGAGAGCCTGGAGGTTGCCCAGCCTGGGCACAGAATAGGTAAGTAGGAAAGATGAAGGCGGAATATAGAAGCTGCACTGCATGTTGCCCAGACACCCACTGGGTACCTCAGGCACTGATAGCTGGATACTCCTCTGTGCCTGGCTGCACCACAGGAGGGAAGGGGCAATGCTGAGGACCCAGCAGAGGAACTCATGCATTTGCGAGGAGAAGCCTCTCTCTGTGCCAGCCCTGTCCAGGATCCTGGACTGACAGCTGCCTGCTGGGTGGCTCACCTTGACAGGTGGAGACTGGGCCCGCAGGCTGGCAATGGTCTCATGGCTGTTGCGCAGGCGCCGGCTGAGCCGCTCTTCCTCCTGTGCCTTCTCTGCCAGGCAGTCCTTGAGCCGCAGCTCCACCTCAGCCAGCCGGTCAGTCTTCTGCTGCACCTCCAGGTTCAGTTCTGACAGCATTCCTTTGTTCTCCGCCACCTCCAGCTGCAGCTGGGATACCTTGTCTCGGAGCTGGGTGCTCTCCTGCAGGCAGTTGGGGAGCACAGGGGACAGATGGGCAAGGTTCTGTGAGGAGCTGGGGTGGCTGTGAGGAGCGGAGCTTTCCCCAGGCTCACAGCTCACCTGGATGTGCTCGCAACCCAGGCAGGGTGCGGCTGCTGGCTGGGCCCGCAGCTCCTGTAGCTCAGCTTCACAGCGCCGCAGCTCCTGCTTCAGCCGCTCATTCTCCACCATCAGTAGGTCCCGGTGCTTCTCTAAGTCAGTGCCGCCCTGCAGAGAGCCGGGGCGCAAGGGGGGCATGTGGCAAGGGCAGGCAGGGGACCACAATGGGGCCAGCAGCATGCAAGGGCAGGGGAGTGGGGAGGAGAGGTGAGAAGCAAGACAGAGGAGAAAAAGAGGACTAGGAGGACGGCGAGCAAGTGAGAGAGAAGAGCAGGGGTGAAAGAGAATGAAGAGACACTGAAGAGGAAACAGTGAAGTGAAGCTGAGCGCTCCGGCTGCCCCATCCCCTCTCTCTATTTTCTGAGTGTGAAAGTCACAAGAAGTCACATTGACGCAGAGTTCACACTTCTGCTCTACATCAGCCAGAAAGATCAGGCCCTCCCCTCCGGAGCTGCAGCTACTCTGAGGGGACTAGCAGGGCAAGCAGTCTCAGATGGGGGGGCATCTGCTTGGGTGAGCTGGGGAGATGGGGCTGTACCCTGGGTGGAAGGGCACCCACCCCACCCCAGGATGGCAGGTGGGGCCTCACCAGCTCAGACTGCAGTCGGCTCACTTCCTGGGTCTGACTGATGAGCTTCTCCTTGAGGTTTTCCACCTGTTGGCACAAAGCCAGGGCCACAGTGAAGTAGATCCTCACCTCCAGCCTCTGGCCTTGCACCTTGGATGACTTGTGATGATGGTTCTGAGACCTCTGGCCTAGGGCCTCAGGCCTTCCTGCATCCAAACACCAGGCCTAAGACTTCAGGTGGCAGGAGGCTAGCCTGCTCCTAACACCCTGCAGTACCATCTCCCATCCACCACTGGACCCAGCCAGGCTGGGTTCCTCCTTCCTCACCACCTAGGCCACCAGAGCAGCTCTCAGGCAAACTCAGGCCACTCTGAGGCCCTGGACCTGCCTTCCTATCTATAATCTTAGCTTACCTTTCTTTAAAAACCCAGATTGTATAAACTCCAGGCCCAGGCAGGGGATGTAGGTCAAAGGTCGAGTCCTTGCCTAGTGTGTGAAGTCCTGAGTTCTATCCCTAGCACCACAAACATCAGTAACAAACTCTGGGTCCTGTGAACCTTGGATCTGTCCTTGCCCAGCCCCCAGAACTTTCCACTTTGATTTGCCCACTGCTGCTGGAGCACATTTGGGACCTGAGTCTATCCCTGCTCCCATGGGACCTGCATCCATGCCTGCTCCCAATCTGCCTTGCAGGAGAGCTGTTGGCTGGTCAAGGCTGAGAGAGAGAAGGGGTGCATCCTATTGTAAGCAAGGGTACCCAGGTGCCAAGAGTGAGATCCCAGGACAGTGACCCTTCGCAGGAAAGTTCCACCAGCCCACATCAGCCTACCCTGGGGACCTGTCCTCTCCCCAGAAAATAATCCAGGCAGACCAAACCTCTGCAGCCACATTCACTGGAGTTTGTCCAGGGTTCTGCAGAGCTCTCTGTGATGAGCATGACATCTTGGAAAAGGTCCATGAGTCAGTGGTTTAGGGGTTCGAGCAGGCACTGGGCCCTGATTACTAAGTGGCAGGTGACAATATCCATAGCCTACAGGTAAAGCAGAGGAGGAGCTGTGCAGGACTGGATGGCCAAGTGCCACTCAAGCAGGCCACCATGATGTGCTCCCACGGCCTTGACCAGAGGAACGCATGTCCAGCATCACCAAACTCTTCTTGCGAGAGAGGCCAGATGCTGGAACATCTTAGAGGAAAATAAAATCTCCCACTTGCCATGGCTGAAACGTCATAAGACAAATCTGCACAGTGGGCCTCAGCAGTCACTGTCTCCTGGTGACAGAGGGTGGATGCTGAACAACTCAGGCCTCTGCTTCTCCAAGGTCAGAAGCGGACCATGGGGTCCATCCACTTCCCAAATGGGCCAGAGATGCCAGGGCTGCTCACTCATGGCTGGGGGTGGGGGTGGGGCACTCAGGGCACAGGCCTAGCTGAGAGCTGCATAGGGCCTCCTGGGGTACAAACCAGTAAGGTCACTTTTATCACCACCTCTAGTACGGCAGTGGGCCACAGACTGAGCAGGACGACAACACTCATGCTATCTTTCTGCGCACTAACAATGCCCCTGTTGGGCTGATTTTTTTGTTTGCTTTTTGAGACAGGGACTTGCTAAGTATCAGGTTGACCATGAACTCAGCAATGTTCCTGCCTCAGCTTCCCAAGTGCTGGGATTACAAATGTGCAACACCACACCCAGCTCCCTGTCAGGCTGAAAGCCTGAGGTGAGGGGTGCTTGGGTCCTCTGGCCCCATAGGGAAGTGAGGGGTGGTTTGCATGCATTAGTTTTTCATTTGTTAGCCATAAAGTTGGGGATACCCCAAACCCACTGTCAGGGAAGCAGGTAAATGGCAGTGCATGCCCACACCTACCGTACATAGGACTACACAGTCATCACATTCCGCTTACCGTAAGTTCTAGTATACAGTTTGAGGGCTCAAGTGCGGCTTCTCAGCTGTGTCTCCTGTTCTGCTGCCTACTACAAGTCCAAAGAGGACTTGTGTCCAATACCTCTGACCAAAGGGCTTACTGTAGCCCCTTCCCACTCCCTTCCCACACCCCACTGCCACCTGGCCCATGCAGTTCATCAGCATATTAAGTCAAAGGAAAAACAACTGTGTGCCACACAACGAAGAGAAGGTCTCTGGGCTGTGGCTTTATAGCTGACAAATTCAGTGTGCTTTTCAGCAATGTCACACTGCCGCCCCCTGACATAAACAGGCCTGCTCCCCATCTAGGAAAAAGCCAACCCCCTCCCTCCCCAGCCTGCCTGCTGCCTCACCCCTTGGAGCTCTCACTCCCACTGTGCCCACACAGCACTGCTGGGCACTTGGGCCTGGGGACATGGTGAATTGGGTGGTCAGTGTTTGCTGGGAACTAGGACACCCCAGCCTCCTGCCCGAGTCGGGTTCCATTCCCTCCTGGCATCACATGGGAACCTGAGTGCCTGGGTCTGTGGTCTCTGAGGGGCCTAGGAGTTGGCTTTCAGGGAGTAGGAGGCAGAAGGGGAGAGGTAGGGGCTATGAGAGATACCACACACTAAGCCACCCCCTCAGGACCTTCAGGGGAAAGCAGCCTCCTGGCCAGGCCAAGGAGATGGTCCCAGGGTGGCATGGAGGTCAAGCCAGAGCTGGGTGGGGGCAATACCCCTCCCTAGCCCAAGCTCTTCTCCAGCCAGAGAAACTGAGTCATGGTACAGGGCCTGGCCTGGGAAGAGCCCGGCCTGTCTGCTGACCTGACACAAACCTGCATTTACACATCAGGCAGAACAGCTCCACAGGTGGAGATGCCTGCTGGGTCTGTTTTCTCAGCTGTCTGCTCCTGGGGTGGCCTCTTCAAGCAGACAACCTGCTGATTACCTCCCTGCCTCCCATCGTGCTGGGCTGCCCACGTCAGCCACCTTCTGGGCAAAGGGGGCACCTCCCCTGGCACTGCTGAGCTGGGAAGGCTTCAAAGAAACAGCCTGGGGAGCACCTCTTCTACAGCCACCTCCCCATCCTGCCCAACACCCTCCCCCATAGGCCCATGTGATCACTGGCCAGGCCTGTGTAGCCCACCTACACAGCTGTCTCCACTGTCAAATATTCACACCCGGGCCCTTCGCCACAGGAGGCAGAAGATAGGATGGGAGTGGCAAGAACAGCAGTTGTAAAATACAGATTCCCAAGCCAAACTGCCTGGGTTCTAAGCCAGAGCTCATCTTAACCTTGGACAAGTCTCCTAACCTCTCTGTATCTTTCCATTTCATCATCTGTATAAGAGACAACCTCACAGAGGTTGTCTTAAGCTGACACGAGATAACAGATGTGAAATACCACAGTGCAGCCCAGCACATATGTGCAATTACAAGTTGAATACACCTTATCCAATACGCTTGGGGCCAGAGTGTTTTCGATTTTAGACTTGTTCAGATTTTGGAACATTTGCCTATAAGTAATATCTTGGGGATGGGACCCCCAAGTCTAAACACAAAATTCATTTATGTTTCATATACACCTTTATATACACTGCCTGAAGACTACTCTCTTACAGTCCTGGGGATCAAACCTAGTCTCACGCATGCTAGGTAAGCAGGAGGCTACATCCCTAGGTCTTTAAATTTTATTTTTATATAGAGGCTTGCAAGACTGGGGAATTAGCTCAGTGGCATAAGCACCAACCTGGCAAATAGGAGGTCATGAGTTCAATCCCTGATACCAAAAAAAAAAAGAACTTAGAGGTTTGCTCAGTTGCTCAGGCTGATCTCAAATTTATAATCCTCCTGCTTCAGCCTCTTAAGTAGCTAGGATTACAGGAGTCTACCACAATGCCCAAGCATAAAGATAATTTTACACACTCTTGTAAATGCATAATTTTGCGCATGAAATAATTTGTGGACACTGAGCCATCAGGCTTATGGCATCATGCTGACCCACAAAGTTTCAGATTTGGGGTATTCTATATTTTGGATTTTTGGATTAGGGATGTTCAACCCTAGAATGAAAGGTCCATAACAGTGAAGACTTTTGTTTGAGGTGCTCAGCAGTACTTGCAGTGTCTTGCACATAGTAGGTTGTCAGTAAATACATGCAGGATGAATGCTGAAAAAGCAAGGAACAGGTTGAGCAGGCTCCGCTGGGCAGGCTGCTAAGAGCCAAGGCAGGAGGGGTGCTGGGCTGAGGGGCCCCGAAGGACGCATACTCGGACTGTAGGCAGCACCTGCCACAGGGGAACGTGGGCCCAGGAGCTGCATCTTCCAATTTTTACCACAAAAATGAAATGTAGATTTTTATGTAAACAAAGACTTAAATACCAGCAATGAATTTGATTTAAAATATTAGCCCAAGTAGAATAACCAAATCCAGCAGTTAAAAGATATAAAATTACCACACCAAAATCAGTTGCATTTCTATAACTCACAATAAACAATTCAAAAAGAGAAGTAAAATAATTTCATTTAAAATAGCATGCGAAAAAAATACCCAGGAATAAATTTAACCAGGAAGGGAAGGACTCACAAATTAAAAACAACAAAATATTGCCCAAAAAGATTAAAGGAGACATCCATAAATGGAAAGACCTCCCATGTCCACTGACTGAAGACTCAATATTAAGATATCGATAATACTCAAAGCAATCTACAGATACAATATAATCCCTACCAAAACCCCAGAATTTTCTGAAGGCATTTAAACAAATAGAACTAAAATTCACATGGAATTTCAAGGGAAATCAAATAGAATAAACAATTTTGAGAAAGAACAATGAAGGTGGAAATCTCATATTTCCTGATTTTAGATCTTACAAAACTACAGTAATCAAATCACGTGCATCACGGCCTAAAAACAGACATAAAAACAATAGAAGGGAAGAGAGAGTCCAGAATAAACTCATGGATATGTTCAAATGGTTTTGTTTTAGGTCTTTTTGAGACAAGTTTTCACTATGCAGTTCAGGCTAGCCTTGAACTCATTTTGCAGTCCAGGTTGGCCTCTCACAGTGATCTTCCAGCCTCAGCCTCTCGTGCTGGGATCACAGGCATGCGCCACCATGCCTGGATCCAATGATTTTATTTTATTTTTATTTTTTGGTACCCGGGACTGAACTCACAACTGCACTCTTGCAAGGCAGGTGCTTATGCCACTAAGCCAAATCCCTGACCCTCCAATGATTTTTGATAAGGGTTCCAAGACCATTCAGTGGGTAAAGGACAATCTTTTCAATAAATAATGCTGGGAAACTGGTTATCCACATGCAAAAGAATGAAATTGGACCTCATCTTATTCCACAGTTGAAATTAACTCAAAATGGATCAAAGACCTAAGTATAAGAGACAAAACTGTAAAACTCTTAGGAGAAAATGTAGGAGAAAAAGTTTATGATATTGAGTTCAGCAATGATTTCTTAGCTATGACCTCAAAAACACAAGCGATAAAAGAAAAAGTAGACAACTGGTTTTCATAGAAAATTTTTTAAAAACTTTAGTACTATGAAGAATATTATCAAACTGAGTGGAAAGGAAATTTATAGAATGGGAGAGACATGGGCAAATCATCTATGTGACAAGTGGTTAATATCCAGAGTCTATAAGAACTCTTCCAACCACAAACCCTGAAGAAAAAATGAGCAGAGAATTTGAGCAGACATTTGTCCAAATATATACTCATCCTCACTAGTTACCGGAGACACACCAGAGTCAAAGCCACAGGGAGACACCGCTTGATGCCTGCTAGGATTACAAAACTAAAATAACGAGCATTGGTGGGAATGAGGAGAAACTGGAATCCTTATGCCTTAGGACTGCAGACCTTTGTCCCATGCTCCCACCAACAGAGACCCCTCCATATGACATTTCACATGAAGAGTGTAGACAGCTCCAGCAAGCCCAGGTTCCGACAGGGACAGCAGCAGCCCCATTCACCCGGCCAATTGCCAGGGAAGGGGGCCACGTGAGATCATCACTCAGGATGCCCCAACCCAGGAAGGGTGTTATCACTGTCCCCACTGGGTAGAAAGGAAAGCCGAGGTTCCAGGAGGGAGTGGGCCTACTGAGGTCACCTGACCTCTAAGTGCAGGGCCTTGGACTGGAGCTCAGGCCTAGCAAGGCTGGGGACCAGGAATCATGAGAAGCAGGCCGAGTACACCTCATGGCAGGCTCTCCTTAGAGAAGCAGCAGACAGGAACACTGGGCAAGTCAGAGTCAGAGAAATAAACAGGAGAACAGAGCTCACGGGGCAACACCCGCAAGGCACTGCGCTTTACAGTCTGCTGTCCGTTTTTCTGTCCACTCTCACAATTGACTCATCAGATAACCACAGGGCCATGCTGTTACCCCAGTTCTGAAACGGGGAACAGAACTTCACAGAGGAGATGACTTCCTACAGCACACAGTTGGCAAGGGGAACAGCTGGGACAAGAACTCAGTTCCCAGGATTCCAAATATGAAACTTCCAGGTAATTGTGGCAACACCAGTAACCTTCTGGGTCTCATTTCCTCCAGGAACTATTATTAAGATCACTTCACAAATGAGGAAACTGAGGTAAGAATGGCAGGAGACTGATCACACACACAGCCAATGGCAGTGTCAAAGTCAAGGTTTGATCCTGGCCCCAGGCCCATGTGGCTGCCCAAGTTCTCCCACAAGGTCAGACCCTCCAGAGAGCTGCGCAGAGACTGGAGCATCACACACACACCCCCAAGAAAGTTCCAGAAAAAGAATTAGCAGGCAGGAAATTTAAGGACAAACCCTGAGCAAAGACCAGGGACCATTCAGCACTCCCACAGCATTTAGGAAAAGTGGGCTGGGGCTCTCCCAAGAAGGCTAAGTGCTAGGGGCTCAAAGACAACTAAGCAGATCTTGACAATTAAAGGGAAAAAAAGTTTTTAAAAACCTGTTTAGCCAGGGATGGTGGTGCATGCCACACGGCAGGCCGAGGCATGAGGAACAAAAGTTCAAGGAAAGTTTGAACAGCTTGGCAAAACCCTGTCTCAAGATAAAAGTTTAAAAAGGCTAGGGATGTAGCTCAGTAGCACAGACTTGTCTTACAGGCACAAGGCCCTGAGTTCAAGCCCCAGTATTGGAAGAGAGAGAGAGACAGAGACAGAGACAGAGACAGAGACAGAGACAGAGAAAGGAAGGAAGGAAGGAAGGAAGGAAGGAAGGAAGGAAGGAAGGAAGGAAGGAGGAAAAAATGATATAAAAAAAACTTGTTTAAAGTTAGAAAAGTTTTATGATTTCATTCATATGAAATGCCAGCAAAAGTGAATCCATAAAAACAGAACGCAGGTAATAGCAACCAGGGCCTGTGTGGGTAGGAAATGGGAAGTGATTGTTATCAGGTCTTTTCAGGGTGATCAAAATGATTTAACATTAGATAGAGAGCTGGGCTTGGTGGTGCATGCCTATAATCTCAGTGCTTGGGAGGCTGAGGCAAGAGGATCACCATGAATTTGAAGCCAGCCTAGACTACACAGTGAGACCCAATCTCAAAATATAAAATAAAACTAGATAGTGTAGTGGTGACAGGTGTAACACTGTCTTAATGTGCTTAGGACCACTGCTGGACTTGGCAGCATACACCTAAAATCCCAGTACTTGGGAGTATGATACAGGAGGATCATGTTGTGGCTTGTATCTAGACAACCCCACAAGGCCTCATGTA
The DNA here is from genome assembly GCA_004027455.1 of Hydrochoerus hydrochaeris. Taxonomy (NCBI): domain Eukaryota; kingdom Metazoa; phylum Chordata; class Mammalia; order Rodentia; family Hydrochaeridae; genus Hydrochoerus; species Hydrochoerus hydrochaeris. Next base: position 102,532 of record PVLA01000831.1, on the reverse strand, counting down.
GTCATAGGTGGAACTTTTTGGAGGTGGCTGATCTAAGGTGTGTGATCAAGGATGTAATGCTAGGATTAAGGGTGTTTTACTTCCCTAAAGGTGTGCAGACTGGATAAGATATAAGGGACAGAAAAAGGTTCCCTGCTGGCTGCTTGTCCTTTGTCGCTTATTGCTTGCCACCTGTGCCTGCCATGAATTGTTTGTCTTCTGCGATGCCCCTCTGCTGTGCCACCCCACCTTGGAGCTAGCCAACTCTGAACTGAAACCTCTACAAACTGTGAGATAAATAAACCTCTCCTCCTTTAACTTTGGGTATCAGGTACTTTGTCTCAGCAACAAAATAAAGTAAGACAATCACCTTGAGTTTGAGGCCAGCCTGGATTATGTAATGAATTCAAGGTCAGCCTAAACTATGTAGTGAGATCCTAAAAATCTCCAAAAATTAAATACATTAAACACACACACACACACACACACACACACACACACTTAAAACGACTGAATTGACCAACTTTAAGGATGGGTTTTATGATCTATAAATTCTATCTCAATGAAGCTAAGAGAGAGAGAGAAAGGCTCAGATTGAAAAGTAAAGTGCCAGGGAAGTCTCAGCTGGAGAAGACAGAGCTGCTGCTAAATTTTGGCCTTGAGCAGGGTGTGTGTTATGCGGGATGGGCCTGAACCAACCACACCCTCATGGCTGCCCTGGAGCCTGGTTCTCCTGCTGCCATAGTCCCTGTGCACAGGCTGTTCCCTCAGCTCAGAATGTGTCTGCAAGACCTCAGCTCCAGCCCTGTTCCAGCCCTGTAACAGCCCCGACAGGTGCACCCTCTCTGCAGAGCCCTTGTCAGTCTGCCCACTTCACATGGCTACAGCAAATACCCATCTTCCCCAGATTCAAGCCTCAGGGGTAGGAGCTTGCGGGTGCACCTGGGCAAGCCCTGTGCTCAGCTCAAGAGGCAGTTGGATACAGAGCTGGCTGGGAAGAGCTTCTGGGCTGCAGGGTAGGCAGACCCAGACAGTAAAGCAACAGGCTGAGGGTGTAAGAGGGAGATACAGCACAAGGGGACACCCCAAGGGGGCCTCGAGGTGCACACAAACAACCAACTCCCTGGAATGAGGTCAAGTCCAGGTCTGGTGACTCCCTTCCAGCAGACAGAATGTATCTCTTAGTCACCTCTGGGCTGGCTCACAGGACAGAGGAAGACCATGCTCCATCTGGAACCAGGACTGTCAGAGCCTGGCCAAGAACACAGGGACCCCATGTGGGGATGATGCGGCAGGCACATGGAACTGGGGACCCTGGACAAGTGGTGAGGCTCAGACAGCCGCCAAGATGGGTGTTGATTACGGAGGGAGAAGCTGAGCCTGGAGGCTGCGTGGAGATGAAGGACAAGAGTAAAGCAACGAGGTACACAGAGGAGGGCGGTGTCAGGAAGCTCCAGTTCAGGTCCCCAAATGCTTCCTGACCTGTTACTGACAGGGCGATGACCTCCCAGCATAAACTCAGAAAGCTCTCCCTCATTTCTAGGCATCTGATAGCACCCTCCTCCCACACATGCTCATGGGGGCCTGCACTCTCCTGAGACTCGCGCTCTTAGCTCCTGGAGCACGTGCATGTGTGCATGTGTGTGGTGACTCACTAGTGGTTTTGCCCCCTCAGGCTGCCTGGCCAGGACACTGGAAGAAAGGGTGGACAAAGTACAGGTCTCAGAGCGTAAGTGACCCTGACCCTCCTGTCCTTCTCACAGTTATGTCACTATCTGTCCCCTAGCAAGAAGAGATCAGAAGAAAGCCCAGGGCCTCCGATTTAGGCCACCTCTTTCTCTAGCATCTTCCCAGGCCAGGAGAGGAGACCCCATTGTCTACTATGCCACAGGCCTGGTGGAGTCCAAGTGTCCCCACAATGTCCTCCGACCTGCTCCCTAGTGGACAGTGGTCTCTGCCCATCCCTACCTCCCCAAGTACCTGGTTCTGCAGCTGGGTGGATGTGGCTTGCTGATCACTGTCGTGGAGGGCCAACCTCTCCCGTAGGACCACCAGCTCCTCCTGAAGCTGAGCTTTCTCCTTCTGAAGCTGGGACATGGCCTCCACCATCCTATGCACCACAGGGGCTGCCCTTGGCAACCCCGACAGGCTCGAGCACCTCCCGCTGCCAAAGAGTCTCCCACCTACAAGCAAAGTAGTGGCTGATCAGCAGGGCTGTGGTGGTCCTGCTGGCAGAGGAGGGTGCAGCATGGCAGGGCAGACCACTGCGATGGGAAGGGGTGCAAGCAGGTGGGGGGTGGGCAAGGGCTGGAGGCAGTGGCAGCACGGTCACTGGGAGACTTCAGCAGGCAGCTTCCGGGAGATGGAACTGCCTAGACCAAGGCTTAGGAGAGCAACTTTGCTTGAGCGCTCTCAAAGCACATCTCCCAGGTCTGAAGGTCAAGCCCCTCTCTGTGGCTCACAGGCTGTGGCTACTGAAAAAGACAAAGGTTTTTCACCCAGGAAACACTATGCCTGGGGGACGTATCTGCTTTCAACTTCAAGCTCCCTCAGGGGTACAGGAGAAAGGAGTAGAGGCCTCAGCTGTCCCTGTAGGAAGTGGTCACCTGTGCACAGAGAGGGGGCAAAAGGAATATATGCAAGTGCGACAGACAGGACACAGGCAAACCAGCACATGGAACAGGGACAGCCAGGCCAGCACTGAGGGTGACACCTGCACATGGGGACAACACCAGTACGAGAAAGGGACAAGTACCGAGCTGGGCAGGGCCTCGGCCTGAGTCCTCCTCCTCCCATGGCCTTCCACTGTCCTGTCACCAGAAGCAAGAAAGAGATAGACAGATATGGAATTGAGGCCCATGGCCTACTAATGGGGCCCAGAATGCTTATCACAGCTGGCCAGCTCACGGCCAGAGCACCAAGAATGAGCATGGTCTCTGCAGGAAGGAGCTGGCCAGTGGCTCAGGGGACACAAGGACAGATGACAGAGGAGGATGGGGAGGGGGTGGCCTCCTTTCGGTGGCCTAAACAGAAACTGCAGAGTAACCCAAGAGCAAAGAGGCCAGCTCTTGACCAATGCATCTCCCTACTTGGCCTTGGTCCAGGGCTTCTGGGCTTTCCCAGGGGTGAGGGGCTCCCAGACTCTCCAACTGAAGCCACCTGCACCAGACAGGCTAGCATCTCAGAGCAGGGGGCAGAAAGGCACTCAGGGTTCTGTCAAGGGGGCTGGGGTGGAGAGGAGGGAGCAGCGAGGAAGGAGGGGCGGGTATCTTGGGCATGGGCAGGACCATCTCAGAACTAGCCAGGTATGGACTGGCAGGGGTGAAGAAGGCTGCCTAGAGAGCAGGAGCATTCCAGGCTGGCTTTCCCTCCTTCCAGAGAGCTGGGGCTGGGCTCTCCCCATTTGGACAGTGGCCCTGGCTGTGTGGCCTGCATGTGATACAGCGTGCAAGTCACACAGAGTTTCCCGAGCTTCTGCGGCCTGTTCTAGAAAGAGTGAGGGCAGATGGATGCTTCCAGGCCTGAACACGGGGCTGCCACGGGGTGCATGTGACCCACGTGGCCCTCTGCCCTGAGCAGACTGTTGTGGCATGGGAGGGAAGGCACTGGGCTCCAGCCAGGGAGCTGGCTCTGCCACTTGAGCGGTGTGTGGGAGGGGCCCTGAGGGGTCTTCCTACTTGAATGAGGTGCAGGGTCCAGAAGGCAGGCTTGGGAAAGGAGCCTGGAGCCTGGGGGTATACAGTGTGGGTGATTGTTACAGCCCGTGGGGCTGAAATGAAGCCTCAGAAAGCCCTGTCACTGAGACACTATGCTGTTACCAGAGGCCTAAAACACCCTCAGAGCCACCCCAGTGGTGCTCACCAGTACCTCAGCAATAGGCCCTGGGCTGGTGCTGGGAGCTGACAGAGCCTGGGCAGCCGGAGAGAGAAAAAGTCTCAGAGAAGCTCAAGGAGGGTGGAGGAAGGGAAAAGTGAAGGAGGAGGCGAGCCACAGGGCCACCTGGTAGGTCCATCTTCACAGGTACCATACTCCACGGGACTGCCACTCAGGGCCCAGGGGGGCCTGGCCTATAGACAAGAGCCAGTCCTCACCCCCAACAGGACCTGGCCTTCATCTTCTCAGCACCTCTGCCACCCTGGAAGGAAGGCCTGCCTCACTAGCTGGATGATGTCCCCTCCCAAAGCCTGCTGCTGCCCATATCTCAGCCGGACCCCACACCTCAGAACCTGGCTCTGGCACAACCTCAAAGAAGGGCAGACTCCTGCCAGACCCTAGCAAATTCAGACACACAGATTAATCTTCAGCCACAGGATGAGGGAAACAACAGGAAGACCAGGGCCATTTCCTCTGGGCTTCCCCTTGGGCTCTTGAAGATCTCTTTCCCAGTTCTCCATGGTCTGAGCCTTGCCATGCAACCACAAAGGGGGCCTGTAGAATTTTCCAGAACTGGCCTTGCCAGGCCAAAACAGAGCCATTGCTCCTTTCTGGAGAACCCAATCCCTGTCCCGGGAGCCTTCGACCCCCACAGGCCCAGGGGGAGGGAGCCAGGCCTCTCAGCAGGTGGTGGCGTCTGGGAGGCTGCCACCTGTGCCCTGCTTTTGACAGGTGCTGGGAAAAGACAAAAAGTGGGGAAATTCAACCCTAGCCCCTGCTGGCCAAGGTCTCTTATCACTGGGCAGGGCTGGTGGCATGAGGGAGAAGCAGGGGACAGACAACACTGTCCCTGGATCTGGGAGAGGCAGGCTGGAGTCTCTGAGTTCCACAGGCTGGAGTCTCTGAGTTCTGCTCTGTGTCAGTTAAGGTGGCCAAAGTCTGCCTGAGCCACCCGCTGGGGGCAGGATCGGGGGCAGATTCCGGGACATCTTGAACTCCACAAGAGCCTCCCTGCTCGCTAGCTCTGTCAGGGTGTTCCGGGTCAGCAGGCAGCCCTCCTTTACCTGTTTTCTCTACATTCATGGCACCACCAGCTGCCGGGGCCTCTCTGTCCCGCTTGGGGACCAGCGCCTGCCTCTTCGGGAGATTGTCTTCTTTCGTCCCCTGACTCTTGGTCTTGCACCCCTTGTTCTGCAGGGCCTGCTGCCAAGACACAACCAGAATCCTCACATGAAGGGGCTGTGCCAGGGAAGGACCCTGGGCCTGGGAACGGTGCATTCTGCAGCTGGTGTGGCCCTCAGGCCACCGGGTCAAGTCTTCATTGCTGGTGAGGGGCAATGAGACCTGGAGTCTAAAAGGAAGTGGCCTCAGATACCACAGCAAGACAGTGGTGGTACAAACTCCTGCCCTGTGGCAGCCAGACCTCTGTACTGGCAAAGGAGGTTCTGAGCACCTGAAGTCCTCAGGACAAGCTTGGGCCAGTCCTGGAGGCTCCCCCAGGTACAAGTCCCACTGACCCCAGGGAGCTGTCCAGCCCCACCACATGCACCTCCATCTCAGGGCAGCCACTCCATGCTATGAGCTGCTGCCACCCCTGGTACCAGGAGGCTGCGTACAAGTCTACCCAAGCAGGGGAAGGGCTCCCCCTGCCTCTTCCACTCCCCCCACCCCATGTGGCTCTCTAGAGACTGTGGATCCCCCTCCTCCAGATCAAGGAGGTTTGCAGATGAAGAGGCAGGGACACAGCAGACCACTAGACAGGCAGGAAGCATGTGAGAAGAGTAGAAAGCGGTGCCTGGCAGCCCACGCAGCAAGATGCCAGGCATGCGGCAGAGCACGTGGAAGTACGATCCCATTTGAGGGTAGTAAATGTAAAATAGGCAGAGAAAACAATCTAGAGAAATCGATGGATGGTGGCTCTTTGTAGGAGGCTGGGGTGAAAGGACAATGACTAGGAGGAGAAGCAAGCATCGTTTAAGATTTTGAAGAATCAAACGAAACTCCTCAATGGGAAGGGGGAGGGGAACACAGATGACCATCCAGTCTGTTCTGAACCCCTCTGGCATTTGAAATTTTCACCTGATAAACATCTACAACATTCTGTTTATTTCTTAAATCAATAAGGGTATCTGGGAAGAGAGATCAAAGCCGAGCTTGTCTGTGTTCTCCACATTCAAAACAGACAAGTGATATGTTTTAAAAATAGTCTAGCCAGATGTAACAGTGCATGCCTGTCATTCCAGCACACAGGAGGCTGAGGCAAGGGAATCTTTACAAGCTCAAGGCTAGCCTGGGCTATCAACTTGAGTTCAAAGCCAAGCTGAACTACACTGTGAAACTATATCAAAAAAAAAGGAATTAAAAATATTTTTAAAAAGTCTGGAGTGGGCAAGGCGTGAGTGGACCACCTGTCACCTGTGCGTGGTGGGGCTGTGACTAAAAGTTGCAGAACTTACCTTCCCTGAAGCCCCACTTCCCACCTTCAACTAGAAATTACAATAACAGCGCCCCTAGTGCTTGTATGGCATAACTGCAGCAGTGAAGCAAAACCGGTGCACAGTAGCAGTGATTACTATTTCTGTAATCTCCTTTTTTGTTGTTGTTTTTATTTTGACCACAAAAAAGCCAATAAAAGAACTACAAAGAAAAGGAAAGACGACCTCATCAGGGTCCCTAGTTCGCCGCCCACTCCTTTACTTGCAGCTTCTCCTGATTCCAACCTGGGAAGCAAACCCCTTGTTTTTTGGAAAATTCCCCACGACTTAATTTTGTCCCCACCCTCTGACCAGCTGCCACACCATCACAGGTTTGTTGGTGGTGGCAGCAACAGCACCAGCAACAGCTGGAAGTTCCCATTTGTCGACTGGAGCAAAGGTTACACTATTTCTGGCCTGCCGACCAAGGCGCAGGAAGGACACACAGCCCGGACCTGGGATTCCTGCAGCACCTCTATGAGGGTCTTAAGGCTGAGGGTCACCGTGCCTATGGGCTGCTCCGCTGTGACTGCGACCCACTCTGGCCACATATCCACAACCCTGACATGATAGAGCTCTGCGAGGGCACAAAGGCACATGAACAACCTGGAGACTGGCTGCTGGCTGCAACTTCTGAGAGCCTCAGAATATCTGCTGACCCCAGGCCTGGGCTGTACAACCCGACACCCCATAATCAAAACTCAGGAACACAGCACCACCCAACTGGAGGCCCTGCATTCTCTACCACAACCTCCCAATTTAAATACCAGTGGCCCAAGTCAGGGCAAAGACTAACTCTGATTTCTTTAACTGTTCTCTGACCAGACTGGCTTTCCCTTAGACCTGCAGATAAAAGGAGCAACTGGTTTAGTTTTCAGATGAACCATGTGAGAAGGACTGAGAAACACCAGAAAACACAAGCCTGTCCCTGAAGCAACTTTGGCCCTGGGCTCCTACCCAGCTCAGGGATTAGAGTCACACACTGCCAGGCCCAGGGCTTTCGTCCATACTGGGGAAGATTTATTGCAAAGGTATGTGTGACCCAGCCCTCTCCTGCCCACCGTCTATACACTGTGCCTTCAAAGCTCTGGGCACATGTGGCTTCTGGGAAGGTGGAATCTCTCCGTGTGGATGTTAAAAGAACACGAGGGAAGGTTGGGCAACACCCCCAGATAATTCGTATTTCATCCTCTGCCACTGCATTTATGGCCCTTGCCTGCTTTGCATTCATGATCATTCTGTGACTCTCTGGCACACCTGTCAGATTGTCAAATGTTTATTCTCTGTTTCCCTGCACCTAGCACAGCCCTGGAGCATAGTGGGTCTTTCATAACTATCTCTTCCATGAATGCGTGGATTAAAAACGGGCAGAGCCCGGGATGCTCTTGCAAGTACTCGAAGCCAGAGCTGTACGAACATTTAATCAGAAACAATACAGAGAAGGTAGAGGGAAAAAAATTACAGATGATAGATAGATAGATAGATAGATAGATAGATAGAGAGAGAGATAGAGATACAGATACACAGTGGTGTGGTACTGAGAATTAAACCCAAGGCCTTGGCACGCCAGGCAAGTGCTCTATCACTGAGTGACACTCCCAGTCCAACAGTAATTTATGGTAAAACCTCAAGTAGAATATTACACAGTAGTTTAAAAGAATGCGGCTGATAGGTTATAGACACATGCAGTTACACAGAAACGATAAGTGAATAGCCAAGTCTGTCATAGTAGATGTCTCAAGTTGGGACCACAAGAGGCGTTCAGTTTCAGGTATTATGTAGAACCGTACAATGTAAATTCTTTGTGCCATGTGTTACAAAGCTAGTTGTGTTCAGTGGTTTAGACCCCCACTCACTGGGTGACCGGCAACAAGTTATTTAACCTCTCTGAACCTGAATGTCCTCATCTTTAAACCTCAGATAAAACAGCAACTGTCTTGAGACAGTTAGGAGGGTTATATGAGATACATAAACCTACCCATTAGAAGCAATTTTTAACAAACACTAACCACTATACTTTGATCTTTATATATTATTTCTACAATCGAATTCTCACACATACATGTAAAGTTTACCTTTTAAAAATTGGTAGTAACGGTGGGGGTGGGGCGCTCCAAGTTCTGGTGAAGCCTCCTGTCTAGCTTTGGATTCTCACTTCAAACAAGGAAATACTGTCCAAGCATGGTCCGTGATCTCACACCCAATTGGAAATAAATGGCTACCCCATACCGGCTCATTGTCCCAATACTCCAGGCCCTGCTCAGCTCAGCAAAGACACCATACTTCCTCAGCCAGGGCATGGCCAAAAAGCTTCTGTCACCTACAAGCAAACTGCCCCATCCAAGCAGGCTCAGGGCAGACGGGCCTTGAGAAGCATGGCAGAAAGATGCAAGGCAGGTCCCCAAAACCTATCGGGGATGGACCAGCTGCTGGAGCTCAGAGGACTAAGGAACACCCTGCCCACTCACCCCCTCGTCCTGCTGACTGCCCAGTGCTTACCTGCACGGTCAGATAGAGCTTGCGGGGACTCCCAGGGTCCGCCCACTCCACGCTGAGGGCTCGGCACTGTGCTAGGCCAGGGCGAGCTGCAACTCGGGCACTGGAGTCCTCGTCCCCGCCAACCAGTGTGTCCCTTCCTCGCCCTGTCCCAAGACAGAAAGATAGGTGAGACACTCAAACTGCTGGCCACAGATGACTGGCCAGGCCTTGGCCAGGCTCAGCTTTCGCATCCTCCCTCGTGGCCGAGAGTGCCTCACATGCCCTCATACCTCTGCCCCGTTTGCAGGGAAGGCCTAGCAGGGGCAGCCACTGCCCTTTTGTACCAAAAGCCACCCAAACTCCCTTCTGAAGGGCACCCTAGACCCCGCAGGGGTATCCCCTCTCCTCACAGTGACTCCAGGGACCCACACTTAGTCTGTCACAAGACAGTAGCATAAAGAAGCCAACACCACTCTGTGAGGTGCAGCCCAGGGCTGTGGCTTTATTACCCAGGCTGCCTCTAGGTGGCAATTTCTCCCTGCCTTTATTAAAGCCCAAACCACAGTGGGTGGCCTGGCCCTGGCTGTTCCCCAAAGCATTCCTAGGACCAGCTAAAGTGCATCCCCTTGGGCTCTGACACAGTGTCCTGCTGACTGGGCAAGCCCCCTCCCATCTACCTCCCACCACAGCCTGTGGAGCAGACAGGGCCCCAAACTGTGGAGCCACGCCCTGGGACACAGTCCCATCTGACTATCTCCAGTGGGCAAGTGCGTCCCAGGCCTTCCCAAGCCTCAGTGTGCTTGTCAGTAAAATGGGGGAGATAATAAGCCAACTCTGCTGTCCTATGGTGAGGTGAGCATCAGAAGGAAGGGGACATAACAAGTACCGTCAGGGTACCAAACACAGAGGAAGTGCCCCCACATACAGGCCCTGAGGGTCACAACTGCCACCAGCTCTTCACAACCTCAGGAAAAGAACCAGCAGGCCAGAAGGATTAAGGGTCACAACTGCCACCAGCTCTTCACAACCTCAGGAAAAGAACCAGCAGGCCAGAAGGATTAAGGATGTGCCTGGGGTTACACAGAGCCATATTCCAGCCCTCTGTGCTGAGCCACACACTACCACCGACCACGCTCAGGGGGCCTGAAGGGGCTGCTGGGGGTACTCAGAGAGGCCAGGGCTGAGACCCTCCCCAGCGGCAGCCCGCGCCTGCATTGCACACAGTTCATCTGACCCCATCTCAAAGTCTGCATGGTCACAATATTCATTGTAAAGACTTACACACACACACACACACACACGCACACACACACGCACGTGCACGCAAACTGTAAGGAGCTATACAAAATGCTTGCTTTTTTTTTTCTGTGGTTTTTCTGTTCTTTTCAATTTTTGCTTTTTTAGCTTTTCCAAGGGAAAATGTTCTTGTTTTCCTTTTCTCTTTTTTAACCACAAAAAGTCACATTCACTTACATTACACTTACAATCCTCTGGACAACTTGGCAGGATGGACCCCATCCTCTGCCCCTTTCAGACATCTGGGTCTGCTTGACCCACAACTTTTCCTGGGGGCTCCCAGGGTCATCCCAGCTCTTGTGAGGAGCAGCCACTCCGTGAGCCACAGAAGTGAGAAGACCTTGGAAGGCACTGACCTGGCTGCCCTGACAGCACAAATTCAGTGGTGGTGGATAGGGGATGAACAGGAACTTCCTACGTGCCCTCTCTGGGCCTCAGTGTCCCCTCTGTACACTGAGAGGCTTAGACCTCATGACCCCAGAAGACAGGCTAGAAAGCTAACCCCGTGCCTGTAGGTCAGGGGTGAGTGACAGCAGATTGCCAAAGGAATCCTGCTGGAGAGCTGTGTCCCTGCTCTGCCCCTGAGACCTGCCTCCAGGGAGCTCAGCAAGGGGTCACAGGTGGCTCTCCAGCCCCAGCGACCCAGCTTCCACTAGGAATCAGAGAAGCCACTCTCTCCTTCACTTCTCTGCACCAGGGGATATGACCCAGAAAGCCCAGTTGGCACTGACAGCTCCCCAGGGCACAGCAGAAGCCCAGACTCAGGGACCCCTTCACCACACATCTGCTATGGGGGGATCTCTACAGAAGCCACCCAGGGAGACTCCTAAATCTAAGCTCACAGCACCCAAAGCCAGCCAGGCCATGGTCAGAACAGTCTCTGTGTGCTCCTCACGCCCATTCAGGGCGAGTCCGGAGTCCCGGCCGGGATCAAGTGTCAGCGCCGCGCGCCAGGCACCGGGCACTTCACTTACCTTGTTTACAGACCAGGGCGAGCCCCCAAGCGTGTTCCAGGCAGACCACAGAACCCCAACCCGGTGGGATCAGCGACAGCGTGGTCGATTCCCCCTGCGCCTTGAACTGTTAAAGTTTAACCCACACTCAGCCTCCTCCTGAGAGACTGGAGACTGACGTTCCCTCCCTGCCTGGCGCTGCTGCGCTGCCGGACTGCTACCCTGTAATTACCTGACAGCTCCACTGAGTTTAGGAACCTCGAGAAACCTCAGTCTCATCTCTAGTATCTGGAGGAAGGAAGGGAAATAAAGAGGCATTTTAAAAATGCGGACTCACCAGTTCTCAACCTCCCCGGGCCGGTGTGTGAGAAAGGGCGGGCAGCCGGGCTGGCTGGGGCCGGGGCGGGGCGAGCCATCCCCAGCTCACGCTCCCGGGCCCGGCCCACTCTCCAAAGGGCCCGCAGTGAGGGCGTGGCTCCCAGGTTCCACGGCCGAGAGGGGACCATGGCCCGGGGCTCAGCAGCTTCCTCTGGGCATGAGGCAGCCTGTGGAGACAGCAAGGGGAGCAGAGTTTGATGCCAGCTGGTGGGCACCCAGCCATCTGGAAGGGTCCATGTAGGACCAGTCACCTGTTATCAGAGCAGCAGCCCCAGACTCAATGTCCTCAAGGATCCCTGGGCTCACAGGACGAATCGGAGCCTGTCTCTGTGTTGGGGTGCTTATTACGGAATAGGGAGGCTCAGGAGTGGGTGAGGAGGCACCAGGTGTGCCTGCCACATCCAAGCCCTTCCTCCTAGAGCCTGGCAACACAAAGACATGCCAGGTCACAGCACCCTGAGGAGTCAGCACCAGGAGCTGGCAGCGTCTGGTGAGTCCATTCTTTCTCTTATTTTTTAACCACACCAGGCCATGTGCTTAGCCTCAGTCTTCAGACTCCTCTGTCCCAACGGCCATGGTCTGAATCCCAGCATATCACTAATGGACTCAAGAGGGCCAGAGGCAGGTTATAGTTTTTCATTTTGTTTTGTTTGTAGTAATGGAGACTACAGGGCATTTGCACTGAGCTACATCCCCAGCCCACCCACCACTATTTTATTAAGACAAGGTCTAAGTCATTAAGTCAGGTGGGCTGGTCTTGAACTCTCCATCTTCCTGTCTCAGCCTCCCAGGGTGCCAGGTTTACAGGCATGCACCACCTATGCCCAGTGAAAATCAGGTTTATACATGGCAAATGATGCAGCTCATTCATGTATTCAAATGGCTTTCACTTTGTGACTCCAGCATTACAAGTACCCTGCCAGGTATTACAGGTTTGGTTTGGTTTTTTGAGATAGGGTCTCATTATGTAGTTCAGTGTAGTTCAGGCTGCCCTTGAACTCACTATGTGGCCAAGGCTGGCCTCAAACTCAGTGATCCTCCTACCGTAGCCTCCCTGGGATTACAGACATGTACCACTGAGCTCAGCCTGCCACATGTTGGCATAAAAAGATTTATTTGTTTTGTTTTGTTTTTTTCATTTAATAAGTATTTATTGAGTGCCTATCATGTTCTGGGCACCTAACAGGGATCCTTTTGGGAGGGGGGGCGGTCAGAAGAGATGTGGCCTCATAGCTCACAGTCAGAAAGGAGATAAACACTGCAGTTAACTCTCATGATATGAACAGGATATGGCGAGGTGTGCCAGGTACCAGGTGGTGTGGGGTGCAGAGTACCAGTCAAGGACAGAAAGCTGTGTGAGTCCATTATGAACTGAATAAGTGAACAGAACAGAGTTCAAGCCTTCCCTGCACACCTTTACTCTGCATCTTTACTGTAAGCAGAGCAGCCTCGAGGGCATTCAAGCTAAGTTTCAGTCCCAAGCTCAGACAGTGATGGCAATTATAGAAGCAAAGTCAGCCTGGAGAGATGACATGGAGTTTGGTTTTAGGAGTGAGTTGGGAGCACCCTAGGGAATTCCTATGGAGCTTCTCGGGCAGTGACCACTTTCTGCCAGGCAGCTAAGACATCTATTTGAATAGGGTCCACCTTCTGTGACCCATTTTGGATCCCGGAGGGTGGGACCCACACTACCAGTAGCACCAGCCTTCTGCGCCTACACCAAGCATTCTGCAATGGCTTATTGGGTGACTGTCCTGAAACACACACACACACACACACACACACACACACACACACACAAGCTCTGACTAAAGCTTGGGAGAGAGGTGACAGCTGGCTACTCAGACTCAGAGCTAAAGGCCATTGCTGCCAAAGGTCAGGATGCAATCCCCAAGGTTGAGCAAGAAGAGAGGCGACCAGGTGAGAACGGCCATGGAATAGGAGGTCCGAGAAGTGACCAGCTAGTGAGAGAAAGGGAGAGGATGGTCAGATGGCCACGTCTGGAAGGAAGAAAGCCCAGACAGCAGAAAGACCCAGGGAACCCATTAGGTGGTCAGCTGAGCACAGCAGAGGGTAGACCTGGGAAGCCTCAAGGAATGGGGGTGGGGCAGAAGCAGCAGCCACTTTCTTCTCTTTGGGAAGTTTGACTAGGATGGGAAGGAGAGGGAAACTGACAGGATGTGGTGTTTAGAAAAGGGGAGAGCTGACATGCTTGGTATGCAGAAGCAGGAATGAATAAAGAAGCAACAAATCTACAAGTCCAGGGGCTGGCGGTCTGATCACCTGTTGCCTGATGTTAGTTGACAGAGACCTAGAACTAGGAGCTGTAGCCTCTTCCTTTCTTGATTAAGACAACAAGAGGAGGTGATCCTTGGGTACAGTCTCACTGGGAAGGGAACAGGAATGTGGGCCAAAGCCCAGGGCAGAAGCTAATCTAAAAACGTAGCCCAGCACCACCAAGAAACTGACATGGACCAGAGTGGAGTGGAAAAGCAAAGGGAACGGCCACATGTCCCATTCTCCAAGCTGTGCAACAGACATGGGCAGAAATCAACCCTACAGACTGATGGTGAAGCAAGGAGAAAGTCAGGTCTGCCTGTAAGCCCAGCTCTTGGCAAGGTGAGCTCGTGCCTGGCACAGATGGCTGTTCATGGTTGAAAGAGAAGACTTAGGGGGAGTCCAGCTGGGGTGAGATAGGGGCCACAGGAGACCACAAGCCTGTGTTATCAGGAAAGGAAGTTGGAAAGGCAGCCAGGAAGATGTCAGGAAGAAAGAGGAAGGGTGTGTGCTAAAGCCCCAAGAGGAAAAGCAGCTGAATTTAGCAGCTGGCGGAGAGCGAAGGTCAGAAGCATGAAGGAATCTCAGCAAATCCAGGGTTCCAGGCCAAGAAAGAATCAGTCTCTCTCTCTCTCTCTCTGTCTAGTTACATGAGTTTTGGATATCAGACCTGATATCCTGGAAACTCTACTGACCTAAGATTCACAGGGTTAAGTGGTGGCTCTGGCTCAGAATCTAGATCTGCTACTTAGTAAGAGTATGTCCTCAGGACAATTATTTTACTCCTCTGTGCCTTGTTACCTCCATATATAAAATAGAAATCTACCTTTGTAGCATTGGTATAAAGATTAGACGGTACACACATAAAGTGCTCAGAACACTACTGGCATATATAAAAAGCTCAAAAATTTAATTGTATTAACTTTGCTCCATCAGTAGACATCTGCCCAGCAGAGCTCCATCCTCCCCACTGACCTACATGAGGGACATTGCAAAGTTTGGGAAACAGACTTGATAGAATGCCATATAGCAGAGGGATTGATCTCCCCAGGAACACAGTCAGATGGCTGGGACTTGCCCCTAACACAGTCACACTTCCTGGATTTTCCGGGCCAATTCAGATTTCAAAGCCCCTGCTCCTTGGTGCTGTTGTAGACAGCAGAGCCCAGCACTCCGTGTCCCTGAAGTCCAATCTGCAAACACAGGCCCCATTCTGAGGCCGAGTTCCAAGCAAATCACTCTCCCTGGTCAAGGAAACGGCTACTTTATCAAGGGCACAGGGAATACAGTCAGGCAAGGAAGGTACTCACTCAGTCTTGGGCAGAGGAAACCAGGGAAGGGGAAAGGACAGGGGTGCTCACAACTCTAAATCTTGAGACAGAAGTATTGAGGAGTGAGGAGGGCAGCAAACTATACTTGAGAATTTAGATACAGCAAGAGCAGGCCCTTCCCCAAGGCCAGCCAGAGTTCTGCTCTAACTCGCAGAAGGACATGGAAAGGGGCAGCTTCTGGGCTCACCCTGCCTGCTGGGATTCCCCAGCTGCAGTTGTCAATGGCTCAATTCCTCACTGTTCAGGAGGGCACTGGCCAAGGCCCTCCTTCCAATCCCGGGCCAGACTAGCGACTAGCGCACTCCACCCGGGCCGGCAGGGGGAGGCAACTGCTCAGAAGGAGCGGTGGGAGGGACTGAGATGACAAGATCTCCCCAGAGTCGGGGGTGCCAGAGACCAGGCAGGGCAGGGGAGGGGGCGGCGCTGATTGACACACAGCTCCCAGGTAGGGTCTGCGCTCCAGCTAGCCAATGAAATCAGAAGGGGGTCCCATGGTACCAGCAGCCCCTGGCTACAGGGCAATGTCCTGGTCTTGAGCTGTATGACACCAGGGGACGCGGCAGAGGGATGAGTCTAGGATTCCGGCCTTCCCCGTGCCCGCAGTGGGTCCCAGCACAGGAATTCCGCGGCAGGTCCGGCCCAGACGCTGCACCCCAAACTGGCCAGCAAGGCGGAGCCTGATTGCCCAACCCGGCTGGGCCCCGACTCACCGGCCTGGCGCAAGCAGGATCCCCACGTCGCCGCAGCGCCCCGGCTCGGCCCGGCCCGCCGGCTGAAGGCAGCTCCACGCCGCCGTCTCCTCCTCCTCCTTCCAGTCTTCGGCCCGCCCCGCTCCCGCCCCTCCCGCACACTTTCCACAGGAAATGATTAACTCCGGCAGCGGCGTGTTCCCATGGCAACTGGCTACCCAGTACCCGGCGGGGAGGGGGGCGGCGCGCGCGTCCTCATGCACACACTCAGGCCCTTGTCCCCACGCACATGCCTGCGCACACGTGTGTGCTCACCCTATGGTGCACACGCGCCTGTCTTTTCCCAAACAGGCTTGCGCCCTTTGCTGCCAACACGGACTGCACACATGCCTTTACATAGTTCCCTCCCCAGGCTGAGGGGCACACTCCTAACTGCTCACGCTGGCCGCAGTACCCACAGCCTCAGCCCCAGTACAAAACTTTTACATTCTAGAGCTGGTACACATGCATGTTTTGCTCACAGGGTCTCAGATACAAGCGTATTTTCTTCCCCTCCTAGCATGCACTAGTGCTCTTGCACACAAGGTAGTACACTTACACACTGTCATGCATTTCCATGTGCTCTAGACTAGTGTCGTGCAGCTCACATACACATGCTCACCGCCTGTAACACCCACACTTTGGCCCAGCTGCTTCCTGCCCAGCAGCCTCCTGCCCCACCTGCCCCACTCCTGCAAATGAACCTCCCTGCAGCTGGGAGCTGCTTGGGGTTAAGGAAAAAACCTCTCTGTGAGCGCGAGGAAGAACAGGCCCAGAGGGCAGCAGCTCCCAGTCTAGGCCCCAGCCCTGGAAGGCCCTCCTCAGGATGTGCCTGGGAGCTTCGGAAGTGGCCTAGGGGAGAGTTGGGAACATGCCAGCCAGAGGGACAGCTGACCTGGAGGAGCCACTGCATTCTTTGTCTCTGGAACACAGGCAGCATTTTGTTCTAGAGTCAGCACCATTTGCCCCCTCCAGAGTGTGTAAGGAGGAGACAGCGGCAGCTCACAACCCAGCCCTGCAGGCCTAGGTCCTGCAGATAACAGTGACCATGGTGGGCATTCTGCCCCTTCCTGCTTGGCAGGGGGTGTGGCCCAGGAGGGCACCCAAGGGGTCATGCTGCTTTAGGTGGGTCATCTCCTACTGTTGCCCAGGAGCTGGGCTGGTAGTTGAGAATCTCACTCAGCCTCACAGTGTCCTGGATGCCAGACCAGGACAGCAATGACTCCCCCATCTAGAAGTGGGCTGGTTTATTTTCTGAGATTCCAGAGTGAAGGCCAGAGAGTAAATGTCACTCTCCTGGAATCCTCTGGGGAGTTAGATTTCCAGCCAAGCTCTCTGAGGGGAGTTTTTCTCTCAGAATCTTCCTGTCTTCCTGAAGATTTCTGACCAAGTATCTCCTTTTATGACAGCCCCTCTTCATTGACTGGAATAGGTAGGCAGTGCCCACTTTCAAGTTTTTGTATAAAACCAGATGTATCTTAAGGGTTGCTTCACTGACGTTAACTACAGGTTTCTTCTGGCAAAGCCAAAGGCAGATTTTTAGGTTAATAATAACATTTATTGTACTTTTTTTCTGATTACAGAACTAATAGATGTT
This sequence comes from Hydrochoerus hydrochaeris, assembly GCA_004027455.1. Classification (NCBI taxonomy): domain Eukaryota; kingdom Metazoa; phylum Chordata; class Mammalia; order Rodentia; family Hydrochaeridae; genus Hydrochoerus; species Hydrochoerus hydrochaeris. The sequence goes on along the minus strand of PVLA01000831.1, from coordinate 85,168 downwards.
CATTGTAACCATCATCCCACCCACTGGGATAAATGCTGCCAACACTTCAGTACGTTCTTCCGTGTGCACATAATAGAGACCATTGATTCAAAGCTAACTCTGTGCCAGGCACTGTGCTGAGCTTTTGTAAAAAAAAATTTAACCCTGATTTCCCTATGAGGTAGGCACTGTCATAGCCCCATTTTTTTAGGAGGGAAAACCCAAGCCTCAGAAAGTTCATTCACAAACCCTGGATGAGTCAGAGCTGAGCTATGAGCCCAGTAGTGATCTAAACACACAGAGCATCATCGTGTGTACATAAGTACAAGAGTTTATTACGGTCAAGGCACTAGTGAAGGAAAACTGACAGATTGGAAGGAGACAGTTTTGAAATTCTAGGAAAACTCTGACTTGAAATGGAAAAACTGAATTGTTAAGTAACTGTCAGAATTTGTTTTAAGAACCCACAATATCACCAGGAACTGTATTCCAGCTCCAAGGTCATTTCTATCCCAGAAACTTCACTGACGGTTTACACAGAGGCTGCCAACTCTCCCCTGGCCACAGGGGTGGTGAAGGATTTGCCAGAAACCTGCCCATCCCAATATGAGCCTTTGCCCTTGACCCTTCCTGCCCTTCTGCTAGAGGCATACCTGTCCCAAGAATGGCCAGACAGAAGCTGGCAGCCAGATGACAGCAAACCCATACCCATGTCCATCCTGTCCCCCAGGTGGTCAGCACTGCCATCTTTGTGTTCACTGCATGTGAAATCCCTAAACTCACATGCAGCTGCATCCATAAGAGACAGCCAAGGGCTCAGATTCCTTTCCCTGGAAGGCGGCAAGCAGGGGAAATGATGTTTGCCTTATCCTTACAGCAACCCAGAGTCATGTACACAAAAGATGTTGCAGTTTGAACGATTTAACTTGAGACCCAATCTCATCTCTCCCTTTGCAAATGCTGACAGCCTCACCCTGCCCCTGCCCGAAGGCCTCTTGCCGACACCCTGCTGCCACCTGCCTCGCATCTCACCAGTTCCTGCCCTCCTTCGAGTCCTGCTCACAGACACCAGCAGACACTACCCTCAAGATACACAGACAAAATGCGATGGCCCTTCCTGTTGGGGAAACCCCTCCTGGAGGTCAGGGCCCTTTTCTGACATAATGACAAAAAAGTCTCACCACATGGCCTGGTGTCACACGCATGCTCACTAAACACACACAGGGCATGCAGAATTCAAAGAACACGATGCATGAAACATACCCAGACTTTCTTCCCACGTGAATTCATGAAACTTCCTACCAGAAGGAAAAGAATACTTGTTACTTGTTTCAGGATGCTCAGTACAGAGCACCCTGCAGCTATGAAATGTGTGCATCCTTATCTTGGGTGATGATTTTTCTTTTTCTTTTTCTTTTCTTTTTTTTTTTCCACATGAGGTCTCACTACATGGCCCAGGCTGACCCTGAACTCCTGGGCTCAAATGATCTTCCTGCCTCAGCCTCCTGAGTAGCTTGGCCTACTGGCATACATCATCATGCCCAGTTAACGGCTTCTTGAAGTAAGCGAACGTTCTGGTGTTGAGTTCCATGTTGAGCAATCCTGACTTCATGAGCTGCTGGCTGGAACCTGCATCTTCCTGTACCCCCGAAATCATTATGAACTGGGCAGAGACCCTCGGCTGGGCTACAGCTTCTTCCAGTCTTTGTCTTGCCAAGCCCTGAGGGCCCAGAAGATACTTGAAGAACTACCACTTCCCATCCCCTACCTGCTCCCCAGTGTCCCCCCAAAAGCCCAGTTGGCAGGGGAAACAATTCCTCATTTTCAGAGGTCCCTGCAAGGAGTCCAACTCCCCTCCAGCCGCCAGGCAGTGGTGCCTGCCCCGGGTGGGACCCACTGCAGCTCCCAGGGTGAAAGGACCAAAACCTCCCTGGCCCTGCAAGGGATGTGGCAGATCCCCTCCCTCCTGCACACCAGGAGCAAAGTAAACAGAGGCCTTTTGTAATCATTTCCTAGAGTCTAAAAAAATGAGAGGAATGCAAACATTGGGGAGATCATACAGTAAGCACCCAGTAATAAAAAGCTTACGCAACAATGGGTAGGAGCAGCACCTCCAGACAAGCCCAGCCAGCTCCTGGATTCACCTTGATCCCTTGCTCCTCACAAATGCTCCCCTCTCCCACTAAGCCAACCAGTGCGTTATTAATTAACCTCAGTCCTACTTCCCCTCGCTTTCTTCTGCTACAAATTCTAGGCGGCTTTATGGTTTTTTAAAAATTTGTTTTATTTTTGCATGCTTGCGGGTCTCTAACTCCTAAACTTGAAGATGTTCCTGTCTCAGCCTCCCCAGTAGCTAGGACTGTAATCTCAGACCACTGCACCCAGCAAGGTGTTTTTGTGTTTTTTTTAAACTTGATTTTTTTTTTCCTACACCAATGTAATAGAAGCCAAGAAAGGGAAAAGCCACCCTTAGTTTACTGTCATTGGTCCAGATTTTCTTACTGGTATCTAACCTTGGGCCAACATAGTAAAAAGAGACAGAAGAGAACGATGCTTAGAATCATGGGTTTGGGGCCAGGCAATTACACAGGCAGTTTTGTCACTTCCTTGGTACCTGGGTTTTTTCCTGCGAACATGAGACTAATAGTACCTGACCTGTGGATGGTGGTAAGATAAGAGGAGGAGTAGGCATGAGATACCCTTAGCCCAGCACCTGGCATATGACTGGCATTTATTAAGCACAAACTGCAGCAGGTGAAACGCAGGTTTAGCTACAACTGAATCAGAGTTGTCCATGTTACTTTTTCCTACCAAGATCTGCTCTTTTCTGCAGACCCCAGACTGAAGCTGAGGTTAGGCTCTCATGAGGCACTAGGGTCCCACTGAAGAGAATCATTTTTAGTGACTGCATAATATCCTACAGAGGAGTACTGCCGAGACCAAGCAGATCATGGCAGCAGGCCAGTATCCAAGCAGTGCCCAAAATTTCACCTTAAAGACAGTATTGCTATCAACATTGCCCCCCTCAAAGCCCATGCATTCTGGGCTGAGGGGAGAAAAGGAGCTGCCTGTTTCATAAACTCTTTCTGAATTTCATCTCAGCATTTTGTTTTTGCTTCCGCTATGTTGCCAGATTGCCCTCAGAAGGGCTGTACCAAATTTACATGGGCGTTGGCAGCGCTTTTTGAAGAGAACTACTTTTCACTCTAATTTACAGATTTTCTCTTGGATCTCAAATTCTAGCCCTGGCTGGCTCTCCTGAGAGGCATAAGGTGTGGGCCAATGTCTGAGTGATGGCTGTCAGCAGTGGGGAGCTGTCAGCCAGGCAAGGCCTGACAGAACCAGGGCGCTGGCTCAGGCCCACCTTTCCACCTGCTCTCAAGTCCTGGTCACCTCCCAGGTGGCTCCAAGCCATCCCACTGCCCCGCGCTCAGCAGCACATAGATGTCTCTGCCCAGGTGGTGCTCTCACCCTGCCCTAAAGCTGCTTGCTGGCTTCGTGCAGGGTCTGTCACTCCTAGAAAGAAAATCCCTCAGGGCTGGGGCTGGGGCAGGGCAGTGTCTGAAGGGAAAATCCCAGTCCCAGTTCCAGTCCCAACCACCCTGCCCACCTCTTGGTACTACCCCTACGCCGCCTCCCCCAGCTGTAGCTTCATCTGCCAGGCTGTGTAGCAGCCATGCCAACCCCAGCCGCTGCTACCTCCTCTTTGGGTGCCCTTGTTTGCAAACAGCTGTGGAAGTTTTGATGCTGCTGATTAACCAGCCTCCCACGGTTGGCTCTCAATTATTAGTCATCTCCATAAGGCCCAGCTTCTGCCTGCCCCACCAATGTCACCGGCATTCAGGTGATGGCACAGGCACGATAAAAATTAAAAATAAGCCGGGCGTGGTGGTTCACACCTGTAATCTCAGCACTCGGGAGGCTGAGGCAGGAGGATCGTTGTGAGTTCAAGACCAGCCTGGGCTACAAAGTGAGCTCAAGGCCAGCTTGAACTGCACAGCGAGACCCTGTCTCAAAAAGACAAAAAAAAAAAAATTAAAAATAAAATAAAAAAGGGGTGGGAATGTAGCACAGTGCAAAGGCTCTGTGTTTAATCCCTAGTGGTGGGGAAAAAAGCACCCGAGGCACAGCATTATGAGAATAACTACAGGAGGCCCACGAATGTGTGGGGTAGCTGAGGACAGGTGGTATGCAGTACTGGAAAAGGTGGGTGTTAACCACATGCAGTGGTACCAACCATAATCACAACTATTCAGGAAGCTGAGGCAGGAGGATCAGCTGTTCCAGGCCAGCCTAGGCAACTTAGCAAGACTGTCTCAAAATAAAAAGGACTGAGTATGTAGCTCCATGTAACAGTGCTTGGCCACCATGCTCAAGACTCTGGGTTCCATCCCCAGCACCATCCTCCCCCAAAAGTGAGTGTTACAAGGCAGGAACTGTATCCCTAAACTACTACGTGACCTGGGGCAGATTTCTTCCCCAATGGGTGTCTAGTAGGATGGGTGGTGACCTCCCCACTATGCCATGAAGTAGGTGGCACTGGGAAAGAGTGATTGCAGGTCTGAGGAGGGAAGGGGGGAGATCCCCACGGGAGAGAGGACACAGGGGTCCAGCCAAAGCTGCCTTGGGAATCTGACTTCTAAGAGTGGGGTCCCTGGCATCCACCACATCCTCACTCAGAGCCCAGGAGAGGGGCACATGGGGTCACCCAGGGAGCAGGCACTGGCACCAAGAGAGGAGTGGGTGTGACAGTACCCACCTTTGTCCCCTTCCTCCTCCACATAGGGGAAGGTGGCACAAAGAGGAATAGAACCTGAGCAGGAAAGAGCATAACAGGACACAGTGTTGCTCACCTGGGGGGCTGGGGACACAGCTTGGTGCAAGTCTCAGGGACCAGGGGCAGATGCGCTCCAAAGAGCAACGGTGGAAGTTGCTGCTGCCCAAGGTCCCACAGCTGGCCCTGTGCTCTGGGCAATTCGGGGTCTGCATGCAGGTGTGGCCCTCACAGGGGCAGTGCCAGCACCCACTAGACCCCCAGCCAAGGGCACAGGTGCAGGGCCTAAATTGGAGAAGTAAAGGCTTTTCCACTGAAAGGGCAGAATCCCGAGGTGCTGCTTCTGGTGTAAATCTCCGCCGGCAGACAGCCCGAGACACACCCAGCCACGCCTCAGGGGAGATGCCCTTGCAGACCCCAGCTATCCGGAGGGCCCAACCGAGCAGCCTCAGGCAGTAACTCAGACTTCCCTCTGCTGCGCAGCACAGTTCCAGCCTGGCACCCTGCTCACACCCTGAACCTCGTGCCTTCAGAAGGAAGCGATCTGGACACCAGGAGACTCAGCTGCTGCAAGCCCCAGCCCAAAGATGGAACTGAGTGCTTGCCAGACCAGCAAAGCCACATGGCTCAGGCAGGCAGTGGACAGCGGTGGAGGGAGTGCTGGTCAGTGCAGCTGGAGGGCTGAGCCATGAGGTGTGCACACGGTGAGCAGCCCCTTCTCTAGACAACCCCATGCAGGCGGACTCCTGTCAGGCCCGGGCCCCTGCACCACTCAGCCTCCCCAAGTGGTCAGGGCATCCTTGTCCCACGACCACTCCTCGGTACACATCCAGGGCTCTTCCCAGCTGCCTGCCGCCACCCTGCCCAGCTTCTCTCTGCCACCCCCGGCCATGGTACCTCTTTCAGAAGGGACCTCGTGTTCACTACATGTTCCCACTTGGGGCTTGCAGGTACCTGCACGACAGTAGCCTGTGTACCTGTGAGGCCCCAGGAAGACACCAGGAAATCCTCTGTGTGACTTTCTGACTCTGACCAGTGAGAAGCCAGGACCAGCTTCTCTTCCCTTCCCTTCACTCACCTGGCATGGGAGTGGTCACTCTAGGCGATTCATTGGTCTCCTCCATTACACCACAGCCCCCTAATAAGGCTTCCCTGCTATGTGACTTGAAGAAGAGACTTAACCTTTCTGGGCCTCAGTGGCCTCATAAATGGTACTATTTGTTGAGTATTTACTATATGCTACATGCTACATATTTAATGTGCAGGATCACATTTAATCTTTATAGTATCCTACAAGTTGGGTACTATCCACATCACAGATGGAGAAACTTTAACCATTAAAGACTACCACAGTCACTGTTTGCCTCCCTTTCCTCTGCCATTACTGGGGCTTGAACCAAGGAGAGCTGAGCTACAGCCTTACCTCTTTTTATTTTTAGATAAGGTCTCACTAAGTTGCCCAGGCTGGCCTAGAACTTGCGATCCTCCTGCCTCACCCTTCCAACTAGCTAGGATTGCTTTCCCTTCTCCCATCAGCACCGTCTTCAGCACAGAAGCCACAATGAACAGGCTGCCTGGGCGGGGGTGACCTCGATCTGGGGTCCTGGAAGCACATTTGTAACCAGGACAGCTCCAGGGGTGGTACTGCCAGCTCAAGGCCAGGAGAAGAGAATGTTCTGAAACACTGCTCTGTAGGTGCCAAAGGCCCCTGTGTTTCCTCAAGTCCCCTCCAAACAGAAGCCCCAGGGGCTGACTCCAGGCTTTCTGCCCAACTCCCCACTCTGCCAAGCTGGGGCCACCCAAGCGCCAAGGCTGCCTCTTCCACTAGGGAGCCTGAGGCCACCCCAAGTAGATGCTGTATTGGGGGGCGGGGGATGGATGTGGGCTCCAAAAGGAAAATGAAGCAGCCATGCCTGCAAAAACCTCCTCCCATAGCCTGGGAAGAAGAAAGGGAGACAAGGTCTGGCCACTTCCTCAACTCTGCCCAGCTGTGGGTCATCCCACAGCAGAGCCTCCTGGGTTTGTGGTATTACCACATTCTTCTGTGTAACCCCAAACACCCTGACTCCCTTCCTGCCAGTCCCGCACAGTGGCTCCTGTGCAGTACCTGGTGCCTGGAACAAGTCTGTGTGCCATGGCCAGGGCTGCTGGGGCCCCAGCGGCTGTTCACGCTGGACCCAGCTGGGCCACGCCTGCTGCAAATGGATCTTCACTTCCTTGAACTTCAGCTGGGTGAGGGGCTTCAGGGGTCCTGTTCCTTTGCCCCAAGGTCTAGGTCTCCTCTGTCCTGTTATAGATTAGCAGCTCTAATCCAGTACCCACAGCAGGGCTGCCAAGCCCCCTTCCCATTGGATCTCTGCTACGTATGGTTATTCAACAAAGGTATCCGAGATTTTGGGGAGAAAGGAGAGGGTAACCCCACTCCCATGAGCTCCTCAAATTCTTGAAATTTCCCCATTATAGGTGAGAAAGCTGAGCCTCTAAAAGATGAAGTGGGAACACCAGGTGTGGAGCACACCTGTAATCCCAGCACATAGGAAGCTGAGGCAGGAGGATTGGTGTGAATTCAAGGCCAGCCTAGATTACATACCGTAGTGAGACTCTGTCTCAAAAAACAAAAACAAACAAGAAGTGGGGAGCCCACAGAAAGTACTATTTTCAGATACTGTGGGGCTTTCTCTCCACTGCCCAAGTGAACAGAACCTACTTAAAACCCAAACCATGCTAGGTGAGGTGGCATACACCTGTAATCCCAGCACTTGGGAGGCTGAGGCAGGAGGATGTTAAATTTGAGTCTGGACTACATACTTTGAGGCTAGCCTAAGTGACACAGTGAGACCCTGTGTCAGAAAACAAAGACAAAAGCAAAACCATAGCACTCCTTGCCCCAAACTGAGAAGTGGTGACTGGCTCTGAGAAGTGGGAGACTTGGATCTTTCCTTGTCCAGCATCGTCTCCCTCTCTCTCCTTCCTCCCCATTGGAACAGAAGCCGGGCGGGGGGTGGGGGGGGGTTGACCAACACACAAAACCCTTCCCAGGGTGAAGGCTTAAGCACTTGCCTAGCAAGTGCGAGGTAGTGAGTTCAATCCCCAGTACAAAAAAAAGTTAAAAAAAAAAAAAAGAAAAGAAGTGCCAAAGTGAGTCAGGGCTCACCTCTGTCGGGCAGCAGGGAAGCAGCTGATGTTCCTGTCTGCCTTACAAAACTACAACAGGCTGTGGAGTGGCAGCTGGCAGTGGCTCCAAAGTGTCCTCTGAATGTTGTTGCTGGACAGGTTTGTGAGGCACTGTGAGTTGGGCTCCAGAACCAGGCTGGGCTGCTGCCACCCCAGGCGTCACCCAGGAGGCCCAGGCAGGGGGCAGCCACCACCCTCTCACAGCAGGGCCATTTGGAGGGCCCCTGGGACCCCAGCATCACCCCCTTCCAGACTCATGGACGTCAGCCAGATCCCCTAGGGCAGCCAGCTGCGTCCCCCAGGCAGCGGAAACTGGAGACCGTGATCCAGGGCTGCCCTTCCCACCCCACTGCTAGCAAGACTTGGGGTCAGGGGAGCTGAAGGGCACCCCCAAACTGGCCCACAGCCATCATGACCTGCCTGCCCCATAAAAAATACTGAGGACGGTGCTTTGCCTGGACTGTCACGTCTATTGGTTTCCGGTGGTGGCGGTAACAAAATCACTCCAACTAGGCAGCTTAAAACATCAGAACTGTACTCTTTCCTGGTTCTGGAGGCTGGAAGTGCATACTCAAGGCTATCAGCAGAGACGCTAGGGCAGACTTCCTCCTGGCCTCTCACAGCTCTTCTTACAAGAGAGAGCTGCACAGTGAGAGCTCTAGATGGGAAAGGAAAAGGAGGGAAGCAGCTAGGCTCCCAGGGCCCTAATGATGGTGGACTGCTCCACCAGTCAGGGGACACCATGGCTCACACCTATAATCTCAGCACTCTGGGAGACTGAGGCAGGAGGACTGCAAGTTTGAGTCTGACCTGGGAAATTTAGTGAATTAGTGAGACCCTATTTTTCAAAATTTTAAAAAATAAAATTAGAAGGGCTAGGGGAGCTAGCTCAATATAAAGGCCCTAGATTCAACACCCAGTACTGCAAAAAATGAGAAGGAAACCAGTCATGTTGGGGTTAAGGCACACTCTACATACATCTGCAGGGACCTTATTTCCTAGTAAGCTCACATTCCCGGGTTCTGAGTGGGCTTCTTGGTCAACCTGGTACATCATGTGGAATCCTCTCAATTCACAGGAAACTGCTTTCACCCCATTTTACAGATAAGAGACTAGAGTTTAGGCAACTTGCCAGAGGGCACATTGCCAGGATGGGAACTGGCTTCTCTGATGCTAGAATCCAAGCAATGCTGCCCCACGCATCACCACCACCATCTCCTCCCGAGGGCAGGCGGCTCCTGTCCCCGAGGCCATCACTGTGCTTCTTCCTCCAGCTGCGACTCCGAGGGGCTGGGCTACCTACTGGCCACGTGGAACCAGGGCCTCTGTTAACTAACTCAGCTCAGCTCACGTAGTTAATGCCTGGCAGGTCCACTGTGTAAGCCCATGAGAGGACCTAACAGGACCTTTAGCAATTTTCTGGCTAAACCAGGTGAGGCTACTTGTGCTGGGTGATCAGTGGCATTGCCATGTTTACTGATAACAGACGCTCCAGCCACACTGGCCGGCTCATAAAAGGTGCTGTAACTCTGTGGCTTAGATTGGCCTCAACTATTAGCCCAGCTGTTTAAATGGTTACAACGTGGAAATGATCTGGGTCAACAACCCAAGCATGACAGCATACACTCCCAGCACTGGGAGAGCCTACAAAGCACCTATAAACTCCCAGCACTCTTGAGAGGCTGAGGCAGAAGGATCACAAATTCAAGCTCAACCTGACTAAGCAAGACTTTATCTCAAGATTAAAAAAGAAAAATAAGGCCAGGATATAGTTCAGTGTGAAAGCCCTGGCTTCAATCTATGCATCACTTGCTTGCTCACTCTCACACACACAGGCCTCGCAGAAAGCAGCTGAGCTGGGCAGCCAGAAGGCAGTGACAGATTGTGGCAGGCCCTGTTCTTCCTTCTGTGGAAGTGGCAGCTTAGACACGGCCCCACCGTCAGCCCTGTGTGGGGCTGCAGTGGTGTCCAACAGTTTGCATCCAGCATTCACAGGAGCCCCACAAAGAAGGGCTGTTGTTAAGTCTGCTTCCCAGCAGAGGACCCGAGGACAGGACGGGAAGTTCACTCTGCTGATGGGAGGGGAGGGCAAGCCAGGGCGAGAGGCAGGCCCAGAGGCACAGAGGCTGTGACAGGCCACGGGGCTGGGAGCACCTCTGCAGACCGGAGGCTGGCACAGCTGAGGGAGGACAAGGCTGAGGGTCAGAAGACCAGAATGAGCCTGTGTTTTCCAAGCAGTGCAGAGCAAGGAATGAGGGACACAGGTCCCAGCACAGGCAGGAGGAGGGACCTGGAAGACCCCACACACAGCAGCCATGATCTTAACTATAAAGGACCATCTCTAGTTTTAAAAGCCTCAGTGGTTTCCTGTGGGGCTTACAACACAACCCAAACCCCTTCCTGTGGTCACCAAAGCTACCCAAGGCAGGCCTACTTACTGCACTCCCCCCAGCTCCAGCTACACAGATTTCTTTGGTCCCAAACTGCCACTGGGCCTTTACACTTGCTGCTCCCTCTGCCTAGAATGCCTCTCCCTGCACTCTGTACATTAAGTCCTCATCCTTAGACTCAAATCAGTTGTCCCTGCATCAGAGCAACCTTAGAGTTGATGGCTCCCAATTAGTAGGCAAGTGTTCTACCACTGAGCTACATTCCCAGCCCTGGGATTGAGCCCAATCCTCCTGGCTCAGCATCCCAAGTAGCTGACCTTATAGGTGTGAGACACCATGGCCAGATAAGGACTTGGTCTTGCTTCCTGCTGACCTCAGCACCTACCACACCGTCATGCACACGCAAGTCTGCAGTGGTATTCATTGAATGGACAATGAATGAAGTCAGGAGTGCATGATAATTCACAGTGACCTGTGGACTATGAATGAACTGGACTGGTGGGTGGATGTGGTGAGGAAAAAGGCCCAGAGAACAAGCCCCGAGTGCAACCTGCCGAGGAAATACTGGGCCTCAAGCCAGGAGGACTTCCTGTAGTGACCATGAGAAAGCTGGAAGGACTTCCTGGAGGAGTGGCCAGACTCTGTGAGAAAGCCCAGAGGACTTCCTGGAGGAGTGATTGGACGTCATGAGGTGGTGCTTTGCCTCTGGCTAAAGCTTTGGGCACAAAGTGGAGCCTGGTGACTCTGTGCTGCTTCAGCGACAGCCACCACCACAGACCAGACCAAGAAGGGTCCTTTGCCCATGTCATGCAGCCCAGCCCATAGCAGCGATTCGGATTGGATGGCAGAGATTTTAGCCTGGGAATTGAACTTTCCTGGGGCTGGGCAGGCGTCTCTCCAAAGGGCCAAAGGCTAATTGCTGCCTTTACCTGGTAGCCTGGGGAAAGCTGGAAGGTCACAGGGTGGGGATCATTCTAGGTAGGGAGGATTGAGACCCCCTAAGGACCAGGTGCTGACCTCAGAGACCAGAAACTAAAGACACATTATCTGGAAGCAAAACACCAAGAAAATCCCCAGGGAAAAGAGGCCTGTGACTAAGAACTTGTGCTCTGGGGTTAAAACTCAGGGCCACCTCTCTGCACCGAGCAGCCTCAGGCAAGGCTTAGCCTGAGCCCAAGCAATAGAGGACCCTGTCCCTCAAAGTCCTTGAGGGATGAAGGAACCAGCAAGGCACAGTGGGTGCTCAAGGCCGGCCACATCACAGTGTAACAACCAGCCTGGCCAATGTGGCCAGGCATTGTGGTCCATGCCTATAATCTCAGCACTCTGGGAGGCTGAGGCAGGAAGATCACAGGTTCAAGCCCAGCGTGGGCAACTTAGGTAGTGTCTCAAAATAAAAACCAAAAAGGGGTAGGAATGTAGGATCATGAGAGGGTTCTGAGTTCAATCTCCAAAACACTACACACACACACACACACACACACACACACACACACAATCTCAAAAAACACAGAAAACCTCAGTCACTGTTTCTAGATTGAACGAGACTAAAGAGACAAGATAACTGCATGTGGCAGCTGAACTTTGGAGACAACTGTGAGAAGCCCCATGTGGTCTGTAGATTAGACAGTAGCATTGTTTCAGCATTAATTTCCTCATTCTGACTGCTGTGCACTGGCCCTGGAAGACAACATCTCATCTGTAGGAAGCATGCACTGATGTATCAGAAGGGAAACAAGTATTGTTATACAGTGCAGAGGGGGACAGAAATGAGGACAGCACCAATGTGGTAAATGCTAAGGCCTGGAGCATCTGGGTGGGGAAACCTGGTAAGTCTTTATATTACTCTTGCAGCTTTTCAGTAAAGTCTGTAATTATGAAAAACAGAAAAGAAACATGTGGTCCCCACCCTTGAGGGGGCACAGAACCCCCTTGCAGAGACACTGTTTAACCCTTTGCCTAGAGCTGGCCTGGTCTTACCACAGAGTCCTGCTAAGTCCTCACCTAAGATGGCTAAGCATTCTACTTCCAGGTAAAGCCTATATGGATTAAGTATCCTTGAACCCAAAATCTGAAGTATTCCAAAATCTGAAACTTTTTTCTTTATTGCAGCACTGGAAATCAAACCCAGGATTCATGCATACTGCCACTGGGCTACAACCCTAGCCCCTGAGACTTTTTAAACATTGATGTCCCTGATGTGATGCAACTGGAAAATCCCACACCTGACCTCATGTGACAGGTCATGGTTAAAATGCAGACATACCAAAAAGAGTATACAAAATTACCTTTGGCCATATGTATAAGGTATACATGAAACATAAATTATTTAGACTTGGTTCCCATCCCAAAAATATCATATATATGCAAATATTCCAGAATCCAAAAAAATCTGCCATCCCAAACACTTCAGGTCTCTAGTGTTTCAGATAGGGGACCCTCAGCCAGTAGCTGAATGTCATGGGTGTACAATGAGCAAACTGGTCCATGAGGCTTCTTGCCACCGCAGAGCCCCTGAGGCCACCCCTTTGGCCAGAGGCAGGGTTACAGGGAGCAACAGAATGCAGACTGGACATCTCAGCCCACCCACGAGCTGGGCCAGGGCCTGCTAGCCAAATAAAGCATTTCCTGCATACAGTATTTCAAAGCAGTGAGGTAACCCTGGGCCTGGATCACTCTGCATCCCATGGGTAGCAGAAAGCATGAAGGAGCCAGGCTACCCTCCAGCTCAGCCTTAGGCCAAGTGGTTTTTCTTTTCTTTTCTCTCTCTCTGTTTTACCCCCTCTTTTGGTTTTCTGAGACATAGTCTTACTATGCATTTTGGACTGGCCTTGAACTCACTATTTGGCCTAGTTTGGCCTCAAACTCACTGGGAGCCTCCTGCTTCAGCCTCCTAACTGCTGGGATCCCAGGTGTGGACCACCTCATCCAGAACCCCGGGCAAATTGTTAACCTGCATTCCTGAGCCATCACCTTGGCTGGAACACAATGAGAAGGATGAGTGTGCAAAACGCAACAGGGCACTTCATGGCCAAGGAATGTGGCCTACAGCACAACTCACCCCAGCCCAGCCCGCCTGGCAGGTAACTGCCCAGCCCCTGGGCAATCCCAGGCTGCTCTGCCACACAGGTGACCTGCTAGGGGACTTCCCTCCAGTGACCTGGTAAGGGGCGAGTCTCACACCTGGGTGAGGCAAGCGAGGCCCTCTTGTCAGTCTCCCAAGTCACTATTCACTTCCCTCTCTTCATCCTTCTCTGCAAAATGCCAGTCGCCTTTGCAAGACTGACTTCCCTAGCCAGTCAGGGAGGGTCCTCAAAAAGGTCAGATGGCCCTTGGGTGAGTGCTCAACCATGAAAGCTGAGATGCATGTGATTATAAGGAGAATACAAGCTTGCACGCATGCTGTTAAACATCGTGCAGGGAGGACGCCACTCCACTTACCTCCCCAGGCCGCTGTGGGGCCAACTGTGACTCAGGCTTTGACCTCAGCCACCTGCTTAATTTAGCATGGTGGCAGCTGCCCACCCAAATTAGCTGCCCCTGCCCAGCCTCGGTTCTGCCACTCACATGCCTCCATCTGCTTTGGTTCTTTATTTTGTTTTGGGGGTTTCTGTTTTGTTTCATTTTTTTAGGCAGGATCTAACTATGTAGCCCAGGTTGGCCTCAAACATGTGACAATCCTCCTGCCTCAGTCCTATGAGTGCTGGGATTACAGGTATGGGCCACTACGCCTGGCCCGAGTTAGTTCTTGGAAGCCAAATCGGCACAGTACTCTGTGAAGCTGTGTGACTGTTTTTAACTCATCTATTTAAGCTCAAATAGTAACGGTTAGGCTGAAAATTAAGTCTCCCTTTAGCCTTCTGAGAAGTTAATGAAAAATAAGGTTCCTCTGTCCAGTAAAAAACTATGCAATTACTTTGCATTCAGTATCTGAATGGGGTTCATAGGCTCTCCCCTTAAGCTTTGGAAGAGGGCCCAGCATTTAGGAGGCTAGACCAGGAAGTCATGAGTTTGAGACCAGCCTGGCCTACACAGCAAGTTCAAAGCCCACCTGGACTACATGGGAGAGACTTTGTCTAAAACAAAACAAAAGCCTGGGAAGAGGAAGAAGACTAGAAATAGGTGTAGAAAAATTTATCCCTGCTGGGTGTGATGATGGACACCTATAACCCCAGCACTTCGGAAGCTAAAGCAAAAGGACGGCCTGAGTGTGAGGCCAGGCTGGGCTATAGAGCTCAAGGCCAGTCTGCTCTACAAAAGCAAGACCGCATTTCAAAATGAAAAGAAAAAAGAAAGAGGAAAGAAAAGAAAAATTGTATCTAACCATCACTTCTGTGTATGTGGGTGTTTGAAGCTGGCCACAATCCAGGAAGCCATCAGTTTGTCCTACTGTCACAGTTGGAGCCATTTGGTTCCAATTCCAGAAGTCAGACTCTTTCTTGCAACTCCGCGGGGGTACATACCTCTCATGGGCACTATGCTCCGTGACCTCAGGCTCCCAGGATGTGGCTGTCACACAGAGGTGCCACACTGCTCCTGAGCAGAGCAGGATGTGGGGTCCTGGGTCCCGAGGTGGCCCCTGCCGACAGCTGCTGCCTGCGGCAGTGAAACCAGACACCTAGGGGAAGGCGGGGCTCACACCCAGTCATGCATGAATATTTTACACCAGTAGCCTCTAATGCTTGGGTTCACAAAAGTCACTCCAGGAAAGCTACGTCCAGAAAGCACAGATCCTGTGTCTCCCTTTCACGGTCTACTTCAGACTACAAGAGCTCTGTCAGGGAGAGGCTGCAAGGAGCCAGAGCTGCAAACAGAGGCTTCCTCAGGGACACAGGCTCTGTCTTCCAAGGCCCCGGGAGCCAGGAACCTACCAGGCCACAGTCAGGTCCTAGTGTCCCAGTAGCTTTGTCTCAGGGTGCTGCCTTCCCCAAAGAGGTGACAACAGCCAAGTTCAGAGAGCCAAGGTCCCTGGATGACCATCTTCTGCTCTGTCATCTGCTGGAGCTTCACCCAGGCCAGTTTCCACAAATCCAGAGCTGGGCCAAAGAGCCACCCGTGCCTGCATGGCAGGGCCGCAGGACACCTGGTGTCCCTTGCCTTCCTCCTCCCCTCCCTTCAAATTCCTCTCCAGAGCCTCCTGCTGCCTGGGTGACCTGTCACAGCAATCCTCAAGACCACAGTCACTCTGATAGCAAAGTCACTTTCTGAGCCAGGCTAACATTTTCTGAGTGATCAAAGAACATGTCTCTCATACACTGAAGAGGAAAGGACTACAAACTCCCATTTCCGCAACCTCATGTTCCTTTTAGAAGTTTCTATCCTGAAGACAAAGCCACTTTGCCGCCAGCAACCTATACCAAGAAGGAAAACCAAAACCTCACATCTACTTAAGTGCACTCACTACATACCAGATGCCAAATGGAGCATTTCCCATGTGTTAAGGTTTATCCAGGCATGGTAGTACAGGCCTATCATGCCAGCACTCAGAGGCTGAGGCAGGAGGACGAAAACTCAAACCCAAACTGGGCAATTTAGCAAGATCCTGTCTCAAAATAAGAACTAAAAAGGGCAAGGGATTCAATCCTTCCATACCATCCACACACACACATACTAAAACAAGTGTTAACATTTATTGTCCCCCGAACAAGTTCTACTATTGTCCTATTTTCCGGGTAAGAAGCTGAGGCACGGCAGGGGGAAGTACTGGCTCCAAGTCACTCTGTGGGCACTCTGGGTTTGTGCCTTCCGCTCTGCCTGTGGCCTTTCTCTGGGGCATCCACCCCACTCCAGAAGGGATAATAAAGGAGAAAGCAGCCCTGTCCCTCCGCCCTGTGACAGAACCCTGAGTGTGCCAAATCCCGGACCTGTGTCATCTGGTATCACCTTTGCAACTGTCCTGTGAGGCCGAAGTGTGATTTTGTCCCTTTCCCAGGCAAGCACTCTGACGTAGAGTAACCCGCCCAGTGAGTCGCCTGGCAGAGCCCGGTTTCAGGAGCTGCACACGGCCGCCCACGTGCAGCGGCCTCCGTGAGAAACAGGGCGAGTGGGCGGGGCCGAGGGAGCCACGTGGGCGGCCCTCCGGCTTCAGTCTTTGCAGAGCTCTGCTGCTACTGGCCGGCCTGAGGGTGGCGCGCTGCACACACAACTCTTGAGAGTGCTGATGGCCCTGGGCTGGGGTCCCGCCTGTCCTGACCCAGCCAGCCTCTTTGCAGGTGTGGGCAGAGGAGGGAGCCCGAATGCTTCCTGACACAGAGGCCACTGGAGTCTGGCCAACAGGTCCTTTCAGTAGGCACTGGGCAAGCAGCCTCCCCCCCACCCCGCCCCGGGAGGGCCTCGGTGCCAGCCCTTTGCCGTGGGCTAGAGCAGACGCAGTCACCGTGCTCATTTCATGGTGAGAAAACCAAGGCTCCAAAATGTCAATTAACTCAAGGTCACCACGGACCCCAACACAAGGTCTGCCTTATCCAGGTGTAGTAGACCCAACGCCTGGGTCCCCAGTACTGTTAGGAATGGATCAAAGATTTTTTTTTTTTTTTTTTTGTGGTACCGGGGATCAAACTCATGACCTCACGCTTGCCAGGCAGGCGCTTATGCCACTAAGCTAAATCCCCAGCCTTCCCAGTACTGTTGGGAGCCCTGAAAATGTTTTCATTTAAAAGGGGGAAAATGAGCTTTTAGAATGAAGAAATGTCTTCCTATATAACATGAATATATGTGTATTTATGGCACTATATTAAAAATATATATTAAAATGTATTTTATATATTATGTAATACATGATTATTATGCTGTATACTATATTTTATACTATTATATATAAAATAGTATATTGTGTATTATATATTTTATAATTATATAATGTATATTATAATTATATGTATATTACAATTATATAATATATAATATTATATTGTACATTTAAAAAATTTTAGTGAGGGGCCGGGGGTTTAGCTCAGTGGTATAAGCGCCTACCTGGCAAGCATGAGATTCTGAGTTCAATCCCCTGTACAAAAAAAAAAAAAAATTTAGTGGTAAAAAAGGACTCACAAAGGCAAGAGTGCCCAGGGTTCTTGGAAGTCGCTGTGCAACCTGAGTAGGCTGACCTTCAACCCAGATCTATTAGCTCCAGTGCCAGGGGAGCCAGCAAGGACAACCTAGGGGAGCTGCAGAATCCACACCTGTCCCTGCCAGGGACACAGCCAGAGCACTCACTTGGGCTGGGTACAAGCCTAATGGATGAGCAGCCCCACCTCAATTCCTGGCCTTCCAAGCAGCCATCAGAACAGTGAAACTAGTGCAGGAGCCAACTCATTCATAAAGAGGACAGGGCTGGGGATTTAGCTCAGCGTCATAAATGCCTGCCTGGCAAGCATGAGGTCACGAGTTCAATCCCCAGAACCAAAAAAAAAAAAAAGAAGAGGATAGGACTGACTGGGGGGACGGAAGACACTGATCATCCAGAACATTCCACCTCTACCGTGGGAATACTGCCTTTCAAAGTCCACATAGCCGTGGTGGTTGACAGACATCACTGGCTTGGGAGCCATACCGCTCTGGGTTACCCACTTTGCTATTTAGTGTGCTCTGTGACCTTGAATTACTTGACCTCTGTGACTCTGTATTTTCTTTAGTAAAATACAAATAATATCAACCCACACCCCATACAGCTGCAGTGAGAACTGACCAACATAAAATGTTTTCTACATAGGAAAACTGTTGCAATGAGTAAAAGCCAGAAGAACATTCATTTGTTTGAGAAAGAAAAAGCAAAAAATCCAGATCCCAGCATCCTTAGGGCCTAGAGTGATTACTATACTAAGGGCTTGCATGAGACATCGATAAATTTGGGGAAGCCACCACAGCCTCAGTAATGAGGGTCACATTATGGGGTCAGCTTTTCTTCTCCTCCAGGTTTTTGAGGGCAAAATTTAGACAAAAGAGCCTCACCTCCAATTACGGTATCATCAGAGTCAGAAATTCAGCTAAGGTGACCTGGCAACTTACACCACACTTGAGCTTGGCAAATTCAGGATTACTCAACCCAAGACAGAAACTATGAAATCAGAACAAAGGCCTGAGTAATAAGCAGCCCCAAGGGGTCCCTCCAAGTGAGCAGCACCAAGCAGGGCACGTAAGGAGCCACATCTGCTGGGCTGAACCCACTAAGGTGAAAGGGGGTTTTCCTGAGGCAGCCCGGAGCTCGTGGCATGGGCAGCCTGCCCTTCCAGCCCTGCTAGTGCAAATGCCCCAGGATGTCGCTTTTTTGTGCTTTTCTCTAGTACGGGGGATCAAACTTGGGGCCTTAGGAATGCCAGGCAAGTGTAGCTGTCCCACTGAGCCCCAGGAGGTATTTTAAGGGAGTTTTAGGGTTTAAAAAAAGAATTGTGCAACCCATTTGGGACCCTCACCCCTGGCTCTCCTAGTCTCCATTCCTATTTCCCAATAAATTGTCCTGCTCTTAAAAAAAAAAAATTAAAATGGGTGGAGCCTTCAGCCTCCCCACTCACCCCACCAGATCTTGTACCTGGGACAAAGACACCAGTACCCTGATGTACTGTCCCTCTCACAGGGGCAAGGTGGGAGCTGGAGCTCTGGCGGGATCTTCCAGCCTCCTCCTGGGTTCCCACTGGATGGAGGCAGTTCCCAAAGGAGGGCACATCCCAGGTGTCAGCATCAGAGGCCACTACATGGATGTGGAGGTGCAGAGTTCAAGCCCTGCCTCCGACTTTGGGTGAGTTTCCCGTGGTAGTGGCCCCTAGGAGAAGGAAAAGGCCTAAAATCGGTGAAAAGGAATTTGTGGCCACCCCTTTCCGAGGAAGCCAAGGGTCAGATCTAGAGCATTCGGTCGCATTTTTTAAAGTGGTATCATAGCCAGGTGTGGTGGCACACCTATAATCCTAGCACTCGGTCAGACTGAGGCAGTAGGATCACAAATTCAAACCCAGCCTGGATTTGAATTTAGCAAGAACCTGTCTCAAAGTAGAAATAAAGAAAAAGGGGTGGGGTAGGTGTGGAGGCCCTGGATTCAATTCCCAGTACTGCAAAAAAATAAAATAGTATCATATCCTCCACCTATATTTAGTAAATGATATTCCATATTTAGGAAGGCACCACTTTACTTGTAAAGTACTACTATACACATTTATAGTTTAGGAACACATTATCAAGTAAGTTGATTAAGAATTGCTAAAGGTTACCATCTGCCGGATAATCTCTATGCTGCTTCTTAGAAGAGCTCTCTTTGTTTTCAGCTAAGTCCAAGTCTTGGGAACCAGTTTGCCTTTGAGCAAGCTGCACTTCCTGGCATTTTTTAAACATTCAAAAAAAAAATTATTGCAAAGGTTATACGTGTTATAGAGTTCATTCGTTATTCAATAGAATAGGCACCTTGATTCTTTTTAAGGGTTAAAATTCTAAAGCCTTTGTGCAGTGAGAATACTTTTGGACACCACCCAGAGTGGGAGGAATGCAGAAGAACTCAGCTCTGCAGATGCAGTGATTAATTAGTATAGGTCTGGTCTTTGCTGTCATTGCTGCCCGATGTCCTTACCCAAGAGATAGATCTGGGAAACCAGAGGTGATACCTGGAGATGACTGTAAAATTCACAAAGGGAAAAGAAGGCAGTCAAAAGCTTCTTGCCTGGCTTTGCTGTTTGTCAAAGCTGGCTGATTCCCTGCAGGCCCCTCCGGTCCGCCCTGTGAGTAAGACGGGAAGGATTCCTTTTTGTTTTAGGGACAATCATGGGAAAGATGCTGCCTCTCCCCTCAAGGGGTTCAAGCTCCCCTATTTTAGGAATTATAATGGGCAATTTCATAATTAAAAAAATATGTCTTTGTGTGTGTGATCAACCTAGGGCTTTTGTATGCTACTCCCTCTATTCACTATATCCCCAGCACTGAGCCTTCTTTTAAAAACAAACAAACAAAAAAGCAGGGCATGGTGGTATACATCTGTGCCAGCACTTAGGAAGCAGAGGCAGGAAGATCACTGCCAAGTTTGAGACCAGCCTGGGCTACATAGTGAGATCCTGTCTCAAAAAAAGAAAAAAAGTACTGCCTTTAGGAGAAAAGCAAAGCACTGAAGACCTGACTATGGATAATTAAAGCACATTCTCTTCTGATAGTACTTTTCCTTTATGGATTTCTGCAATGACTAATATTAATACAATCTGAGCTAACATTACTGTCTACTTACTCTGAGCCAGCACTGCCTATGGTATTTCATTTCATTCTTAGAGTAACTCCATGAGGGAAGCACTGGTTTTGGGGGGAGTTTTTTATTTTGCTTTTTCTCTTCTGCAGTGCTGGGGATGGAACTTGGGCCTTGAGCTTGCTAGGCAGGTGCACTGCCATTGAGTTGCATATGCCCAAGCACAACTCTTGACTGACAGCCCTACTTCATAAATTAGGTCCAGAAAAGTCAAGGGATTTAACCAAAAGTTTGTGCCTAACTCCATGACAGTCCTGGGTTCAATTCTCAGTATCACCAAAAAAAAAAAAAAAAAAGCCAGCTCCAGGCTCTCTCTCCTAGCCCAGGAAGTGCTGGACTTTAAAGCGAAAGTCCCCCTCCAGCCAGAACCTGACCTCAGGTTACCCTGTGGAGGACCTCAAAGGTTGGTACAGTCATTTTCTCCTTGATTACTATCAGACCTGGCGGCAGGACTAAGAGCAAGATTTTCCCCCGATACAGACCTAAACATCTGGCTCTCCAGGTGTGGGGGCACAGGCCTGTAATTCTAGCACTCTGAGAGGCTGAGGCAGGAAGACTGCAAATTTGAGCAGGACAGGCAATTTAGAGACTTACTGAGATCCTGTCTCAAAGTAAAAAAGGAAAGGACAGAGGATGTACTACCGTAGGAAGCCCTGGGTTTGATTCCCAGTACCACACACACACACACACACACACACGCAGAGTACATCCAAGGTCAAAAAGGAAAGTTAGGGCAGAGTTTTTCTTAAGACCCCCAAAAGGCATATAATGAAAACAAAAATGAATACTCTTTCTCCAAAAGCCTTCTCCTGGCTCTCACCCCAGCCCTTTAAGGAAACATCATCACTCTGTCGGTCACAATCAGTAGTGTGTGTATGCGAATGGGTGTCAGAGTTGGGGAGAACAACTAAGGAATTCATCAACTCCATAGAAGAGACCAGCACCGCACTGAAAACAGCAGCAAACAGGCAATCGGGTTGCCACGGCAACCGCTTAATTGACATTTTCAGTTCCCCAGCATTTGTTCTGGGCAGGTGGGGGGCAGATTTCTACCCTCAGGGAGGGGTGAGCACGAGGGTGTCCCCGTTTCCCCCTGCAGGTGCTCGTTGCTGAGGGAATGATTGCTACCCCTCTCAGACACAGCCTGGGAGCTGGGGTATTTGACAGTCACGGCACACAGCTCCCCCTGTCTGCCAACACTACTGTGCACTGGATGGTGAGGAGCTGATCCTCCTGCACTTGCACGTTGTATAGACCTGATGCTGAGGTGCAGATGGAAGGGACCTGCAGAGCACAGCCCAGTGACATGGGTGGGCTGTTCCACACTGCCTGCCTTCGAAAAGGGTACATGGGATGAGTTGGCAGCATAGCACAAAGAATACAGGACCCCAACTTGATCATTTTTCTGTGCCAAACCACATAGTGCCAGCAAATCTGCTCCCAAAAGACAAGAAGCAGAAAAACTGGGGAGCAAGCAGCCTCCGCAAGCTCAGCCATGGACAAAAGTGAGTCTGGGTTTACCTGCAAGGGCAGCTGCCATGCCAGCTGCAAACCTCCGGGTGGCCACGGGCATGCAGAACTCAGGGCTCCTGAGCTCTGCTGCAGTATGAGATGCAGCCCTGGCGGGGTCCTCACAGCCACGTGGTTCTGGAGGACAACGCACACAGAATACCAAATGCAGCTCGGAAGCTCCGACACAACCACCTGCTTCAGCCCCGCCTGCACTTGTCCACACCGGTTTCTCTCAAAGACAAGGCCCTGTGCAGGTCTGCGACCCAGTGCATGTAGGTAGACAAGATGGTGTTCAGAAGGCCCAGCTCCATGGGGGAAAACCAAATCATTTTTGCAAGGACAGAAAAAATATTTTAGGTGGAAAATATACTGCTTTTGTGACTTCTCCATGAGGAAAGAAGGACTCCAGTGTCAGCCTGCATTGCCTCAAAGGCTAAAGAGCTTTGCTTAACCCAGGTCTTCCCAGGTTTTTCTCTGTTGTCACTTCTGCCTCTTATTAGTCACTTATAAAAATCTGGCATCTTCTGTGAGTGTGAAAACCAAACAACAGAAGGCACTGCCAGGAACAGCTGCATTCAGCTCTACATAGAAAGATGATTTGGAATAACCAGTGCCTGAGAAATGCAAGGAGCAGGGGCTCAAGGACACAGGGCTTCTTCCTAAAAATGCAGAAGAGCACTCTAGGAGGTGGCCCTCATTTTGGATGGTAGTATCCTCTCCCCCAAAAGACTACGGATTATGGTAGAGCACATGCTTAGCAAATATGATGCCCTGGGTTCAATCCCCAGCACCAAAAATATTTAATTTAAAAAATTTAAAAACTATTTATAAATGTCTCAGTAATTGAAATGCTCCCCCCTCAGGAAAAAAAATTATAAATGTGGGCTTCTCCCCCATTATCATCCTCATTTTATTTATACTTAACTGAAATTTATCTTACACCACTTCCTGTGACTTGAAATGATAGGCCTTTTGACTAACATTATCATTTAGTGCTTATACTTAAATTCAATAAGTGTTAGGTTTATTTACACAGACTTGCTCAGATCTAGGTTTTAGGGATTTCTAATTTAAAAATTTGTCATACTTCAGCGCATATATTTGTCAGTTTGACACTTTCTCTATTATTTTAATCCTTTTGTGTTTATTACCTCCTCTCTCCATTGACAACTCCACTCTAATAGGATTGGATGGTGCCTTCCTGGCTCTGTTTACTCCCCACCAACCTTCCCACTCACAGTAAATTCTGCTCTCAAAACCTGCAGGAAGAGAAGATATCACCTCTGGCGAATTCTTTCTCAAGCCCTGCAAGTCCAGGGGCTCAGGTTGCAGGACAGATAGCCAGATGTCAGCCCTTCTCTGCCCCTGCCCAGTGCCCTCTCCCCAGGCTGCTGAGAGCCATGGAAAGCACCACTCAGACCAGGCCCACTTTCTCCCAGCTTTCCTTCCAAACAGATTGGCTCCCCTACTCCAGCAGAGCTATCCCAGCACTTGTACGATCCATGTCTTCCATGGGGAGAAGACAGTAGACAAAATCAGAGTGAAATGGAGCGTGTGGTAATGGACAATCAGAACTATGAGGAAAAATGGCTCAAGGAAGGAGGACGTGAGGCTGCAAGTGGGTGGTCGAATTCATCCTGGCTCTCTACCTAGGGGCTTTCGACCCCAGGTTGGGGGTAGTCAGGAAGGGCCTGGCTGAGCTGGCCACTCATGACTTACTGCACCCAAGGAAGAGCCCCAGATGACATGAGGATAAAACCCAAATTCTTTACCGTGGCCTTTGAGGTCCTGCTGGGACTGCGGCGGTGCTCTGTCCAGCTGAAGAATGAGCCTCCCCTCAAGTCTGACACTTCTCCACCTGGGCCAGGGGGAGGGGCCAGGCCGGGCTCTGCCCGTCTCAAGGCCTCTGCTCTGCGTCTTCCCTTCTCCATGTTCCCTTCTCTGGCCAGACCACCATCCACTGGGACACAGAGCTCAGCTCTGGCCAAGCCACCATCGGAGCTCACCCCTTTTCAAGGCTACTTCCTTGGAGAGGCCCTCCCTGACCACGCCCATCACCTCTCTGCTTTAATCTCATCACACCCCAGTTCTTATCTTTGAAATTATCTCATTTCCTGTCTGCCTCGCCATGAGGAATGCAAACTCTGAGGGGACTGACCAAGGTGACCTCTCAGGGTCAGACACTCCTGGACTTGGACCAAGTAGCAGCAACATTCCAGTGTGTGTTGCAGAGCCAGAAGTTGATTCATCAAGCAGAGCAAGGTAACAAACTTGCAAGGAATTCACGGCAAGGCTGGAATTCCTCAAAATCTGACCTCCAGTCCCTATTTCAGGTACTTCCATTTCATCAGCAAGAACACTGATAGCAATAAAAATCAGTCAGTGACAATAGAAGAATTCAAGCCAGGGGCAGTGGCACACGCCTGTAAACTCAGCCCTTGGGAAGCTGAAGCAGGAGGATCACTGTGAGTTTGAGGCCAGCTTGGGGTACAAGATGGGTTCAAGGCCAGCTGAACCATATACTGAAACCTTGCCTCAAAAAGACAAAAAAAAAAAAAAAAAAGTAATTCAGTTTCAGGCAGGGGATGAGAGCCTGCCTAGTATGCGTGAGGTTCCAGTTTTGATCCCCACCACCACACAGACACACACGAATTCAATTTCATAATTCTGTTCGATAATTGTTAAATCACAGCCAGGCCACAGTGGCACATATTTGTAATTTTAACATATGAGGAAGCTGAGGCAGGAGGATTGCAGATTTGAGCCCAATCTTGGCAACTGAGTAACAATAAGATCCTATCTCAAAATAAAAAAGAACCAGGAATGTAGCTGAGTGTGAAAGACCTGGATTTAGTACCTAGTACCAAGCTGAAACTACCAACCCTTCACTTGGGCCTATGCAAGCATGCCAGTGTCTGGGGGTGACCCTTTGGCCATCAGAGGACCAAAATGCCATCCTCAGATTACCCTTGATTTTCAGACATCCTGTGAAGAGCGTGTGTAGATACCAATTCATCACTGTCCCTTACTTCTGGTCACCTCTCCCCTCGCCCCACTTTGTGTTTTGAGACAGGGTCTCACTAAGTAGCTCAGGCTGGGCTGAATGCTGGATCCGTGTGCCTCAGCCTCCTTAGTGCTGAAATTACAGGCTTGAGCACCGCATCCAGTTTTTGAACTGTTTCTTTATCCCTTAAATAACCTTAAATCCTGTCCTTGGGAAGACAGAATGGGGCCAGCTCTCCCATCTGCATGTTTGGCCACCTTGTGAAACTCTCTTTCACAAAATTCAAAACTCATCATTTCAGTGATAGGCACAGCACAAGGCAGGCAAAAGGCCTTGAAGGTTCATTAAGAAAAGTGACAGAGTCAAGTTCTGAACTTAGTCCTGGCAGCACAGATATCTGTCATTAAATGCACCAAGCATGGGGTGTGTGGAGGTGATTAGCAGGAGCTTCTGAGGTATGGAGCAGACTCAACAGGTGCATACTTTTAATCCCAGGATTTAGGGGGCTGAGGTACAAGAATTACAAGTTGGAGGCCAACCTGGGCTACACAGCAAGTTCAAGGCCAAACCTCAACACAACAAAAACCCCCTACAGACAGCTCTTTCACTCTGACATGTTTGTGGGGCCTAACGGAAAACCTCCCTACTCCACCCTGGAAAGCGTTCACATAAACCCGTTGGTGCAGTCGGGTCCTCTGCGCCTTACCTGTGAGCCAGGGCCCGGTATCTCTGAGACCAGGACACTTCCTAGAGAGGAAGGTTGGAATTCGGCAAGAACATCTTGACTGGAGGTGCTGGGCCCAGGCAGGCAGCACCCAGGGGCTCCCTCTGGAGCCATGCTGGGGTCTCTCACCCACTCTGTCCTCTGCCGGGCCCATCTGTTCCAGCCCAGCCACATCAGGGCTGCAGCTACAAACATGGCCACAGCAGCTCAGCCCCCTCTGCCAGGCTGTGGCCGCAGTCCCCTGCAGACTGCAGCCCGAGGCAGCCCGTGCCCTGGAATTTTCTGCTTGGTTCACCAATTCCTAGCTGGACCCAGCAGAAGCTTTGGTGCTGAACAAGGCAGGCATTCAGCCTGTAGTTCAGCAATTAAAATCATTGAGGACAAGATCTCCCTCGGCTTCCAGGATATGACCTGGGTCACAATGGTCTTGAAATGGGGCCTCTTGTTGTTCTTGTTTTGGGGACAAGGTCGCGATAAATACGTAGTTTCATTCATGATCCTCCTGCCTCAGCCTCCCAAGTGCTAGGATTACAGATTAGGCATGCATCACTGCTCCTGGCTTGAACTTTGGTTTCCATCCTCCTCTACCTCTAGATCCTGTTATCCCCTTTCAGTCCCTGCATTCTATCAGTTACAAGTCCCTTGGCTCTGCTTTCAGATCCTACCCAGACTGAACACCCTCACCCCCTCCACACACTGCTGCCGCCTCTGCCCGGACCCAGGTTAGTCATGTCTCAACTCCACAGCAAAGCCACCCTGTTAAACCCCAGCCAATCACATCCCTGTCCCACTCAGAGCCTCTGGTGGTCCCCGCATCACTCCAAGTAAAAGCCAAGCAAGCACAGTGGTCCTCAAGGCTACTCTGCTCCCAGAATGCACCAGACACCCACGACCCTTGCCTGTCCCCCTGCCTGCTCAGGGCTCTCTTCTTTGGAACCACTTTCCCCGAAAGCCTCATTAAGAATCAACTCACCGCCAGTCCCTCATCTCCCGCCTCTGCGCCCAACTCCCCTTCCCTTTCATTGCTTTTTGTCCTAGGCCAGTGTGTTCCGCCTATGGCAGCTGTGCTGTGGTGGGCTGTTTGCAACATTGAAGGCTCTAAAAGGTTTGCCCTCACCGTCCTAGGCCATCCCATCTCCTCAGAGGAGGAAGAGACACCCGTTTTATTTGTCATGACCTGCAGTTACTTGTTTTCAAGCTCTGCAAGGCAGAGGCCTTTGTCTATGGTGTCTGGGAATGGCTTCTCAGCAGCTGGCACAAAGGAAACTCAGGGACATGAGATGGAGGCCACCGGGGCAATCTGTAGGCGCTCTATAGGTGCCCAAGCCCATCACAGCTACGATGCCTGCAGCCCAGGCTCTCAGAGGTACAAGCTCTAGCAGGGGTAAAGCAACTGGAAGGGGACTCCCCTAATGACCCTGGGTAAGGCTGTCACCTCAGGGTCTCAGCAAGAGCCCCCTGAGAGCACTGTGGGGCTCCAGGCCCCAGGTCATTTCAGACAGAGCTGCAGGATGGCCGCCCCCACCTGTGGCCTCTCAGATGGGTACTAATTGCTGGAGAGGCTGAGCAGCAGCTGCATTTGTAAACTACAACATGCTACCAGGAAACCCATCTGCCTGGGCCCACCTTGAGATGCTCTGGCCTTCTACCTCCCCCCACCCCCACCCCCAGGTGTCTCCTGGTCTGGTGTTAACTAGCAGAGAAAAGCAGATTAGAAATGTCACCTTCGAGGCTAGTTCCAGGCTGCACCTCCAGTCTACCTTCATTCCACTGTGACGGGTTCAACTTCCTTCCCAAGCAAGCACTCAAGTCTTGAGTTTTCATTTTGAGACAGGGTCTCGCCTAACTGGGATTAGCGCCATACACCATTGTGCCTACCATTACTGGGCTTTGAGAAACCTATTTACAGGAATTTTTGTGAGTTTGACTGTGACTTGGGTTAAGTCTTTCACAAGCAAAACAAAGAAATGGCTGATAAAAAAAAAGAATTTCATTTTCTGCAGGAAAATATATTTAGTCTTTGTCCTGGGTTCTTGGCAGAGTTCCTAAAGCCTTGACTGGTATTATTCATAACCACCCCAGTGAATAGAAAGCACGGCCTCCAGGCTGGGCAGCAGGATGGGAGGTCCTGTCCTGTAAGGACTCCTGGACCCCAAGACCCCATAAGCACCCTGGCTAGTGAATGCAGGTGCCGTGGGGAGGGTGGTGCATGCCTTTCCACCTGGGAAGCTTTTATGGGTGGAAGGTGTTTTGGTTTTTTTGAGACAGGATTTCACTGTGTAGTTCAGGTTGGCCCTGAACTCACTATTAACCCAGACTGGCCTCAAACTTGTGATCTTCCTGCCTCAGCCTCTCAAGTACTGGTATTATACACCACACCCAGATCATTTTGGGGTTTTTGTTTGTTTTTTTTGGTTTGGTTTTTTATTTTGGTACTGGGGGACTGAACTCAGAGTCTCTGCACCAAGATAATCCCTACCCCTTTTTTAATTTTTTAGTTTGAGACAGGGTTTTGCTACATTGCTCAGGCTGGGCTTGGGCTTGGGCTTGCAGTTCTCCTGCTTCAGCCTCCTGAGTACTGAGTATTACAGATGTGCACCACCACTCCCAGCTCTAGATCTTGCCCTTTCTACCCCTTCATTTTAACCTTTGTACTAAACCAGTTGATTTAAGTGCTTTCCTCATCTCTAGGAGCTGTTTGTTCCAGCAAACTGTTGAACATGAAGAGGTGGGTGTGGGAACCCCAAACATACAGCCAGTCATTCAGAAGTACTGCCTGTCAAGGACTCATTCTTGCATCTTATGTGCATGTGGTCTCAGACCAAGCCCTCCCCTGTGGGAAGCCCTTCCCTATGTGATGCTAACTCCAGGGAGCACCAGAATCGAATGACACTGGACACCCAGCTGGCATTCAGCATGGGCTAGCATGGACAAAATTCACATATATTTGGCACATATTTGGTGTAATGAGGGTTTTGTGGGCAGAAAGGAATCAGAGATTCCAAACTGAGTCTGAAAGTGTCACACACATAAGGCAGTTCGATTTTCTGCTCTTTGCAGGGAATGGACGGAGGGCCTGAGGGGAGTTTGCAGATGATACAGATATTCCAGACTACTCTTTCCCTTTGCCCTACTGTTCAAGGTGTGTGTGTGTGTGTGTGTGTGTGTGTGTGTGTGTACAGGATCTTGCTACATAGTTCAGGCTGGCCCTCAATTCACTCTGCAGCCCAGGCTGGTCTTGAACTCATGGATGGATATCTTCCTGCCTCAGCCTCTTGACTGCTGAGATTATAGGCATTCCACAACACACCCAGCCTGATTGATTGGTACTAGAGATTGAACCCAGGGCCAATTCTTGGGACACCAGCCTCAAGAATACACTGAATATTTTTAGATTAAGTCTAGGTGCCAGAAGAATTCTTTGCAAAACAATTTAAAAATACTCTGAATAATTATAGTTGAAACATCTTTGCTGTTAGCTGAAAAATCAGAAGCCAAAGTTTTGTTAGTAAGTCATTATTTTCTGTCTAATGCTTGGATAGTACCACACATTTTGGAGTCTATTAAAGCTCTCAAATCATTTTAGCCAGATGAGATGAGAATTCATCTGGGTTTTTTGTTTGTTTGTTTGTTTGTTTGTTTGTTTGTTTTATGATTCCCTTGGGAAGTGAGAGGTGTCCCAGCATTGCTGTCATGTAGTCCTTGTTTTCTTTTATATAAAGCTGGAAGGGAATAGGAGTGATTTAACCATCTCAGGAGAGACTACATGGAAGCGGAACTTCAGGACCAGCATCAAGATAGGGCTGGCAGGGAGCTGGATGGCAGAGCACACACTTAGCATTTAGGCTTCTCCCAGCACTGCCTCCCAAAGAAACAAAGGTGCTACACATGGGCATGGGCGTGCACAGCTGTAATCTCTCAGTTAGGAAACTGAGGCAGGAGGACTGCCGTGAACTCAAGGCCAGAAGATTTGTCCTGTTGTAGGACTTTGTGCCTATGACACCTTCAGGCAGCTAAAATGAAAACTGGAGGGGTTTACATATACTCTTTTAAGGTTGTACCTTCTGTTAGGGGGGAAAAAAAGAAAATCTCAAAAATTTAGATTTCCTGCAGGAGGGGAGCTTAAGTTTTTTTCAAGGTGGAAAATATTCACTTAAACCAAGCTTGGTACAGGGCATAGTGGCACATGCCTGTAAATCCAGCACTCTGGAGGCTGAGTCAGAAAGAAATAAAGTTCAAATATAGCCTAGGTATCTTAGTCATTTAGGGATACCCTCTCTCAGAAAATAATAGGTCAGACATGATGGGGCATACCTGTAATCTTAGCACTTGGGAAGTGAGACTGGAGAATTGCTTCGAGCTTGAGGCCAGCACTGCAAAACAAGACCCTGTCTCAAAAAGCCTAAAAACTGGAAGAAGTCAAGATGGCTGATCAGTGAGCAACAAAATACAAAGCCTCCCAGGAGAAACAACTCATATGCTAGAATAAAACATCCTAGAGAGAGGGAGATGGATCCTCTTGACACAGGAAGAAATTAAAACATGTTGGGACTACAACTGAAACAGCTAAAAATTATGGGACACAGTGTTTTTGCTGTGACCCGCCAAGTTTGCACTGCCCTGAATTTCCGCTAGCTTGAGTCCACACCAGCTGGCAGAGCTGCCCAAATTCGGTCCCACAGCCACTCAAAGGAACCACAGCAGTGCTGAAGACAGGGGTTGGTGAGCCCAACGGAGAGCAGAGCCTGTGAAGGGGCCTTCATTAATCCATGGTCAGTTCTGGGAATGAGACCCCCCCACACACACAGGAAGGATGTGACCAAATGGACAACATGTTGGAATCGGGCAGGAGGAGCCTGAACCGGAAGTGACAGTGACTTCACTTGGTTGTCCCTCCCCAGAGCAGATTCATGGGATTTGCTTGGACTCAGCCATGCCCCTGGCTGGAACCCAATGAGCTGTCCCAAATCGATTCCCTGTGCCTAGCACACACTAACTGGGTGAAGGCCCCTGAAGTTTGGCTGGCCCGGTGGGAAGGGGCAGGCAGGAGAGGGCAGAGGTTCCTCACCACTGTGCTTCTGAGAAACCATGGCCAACAGGGAAGGGGGCTGGGACCTGCACTGTAACCTGTGTGGAGGAAGCCAGGACCATGACAGGCGAGAGAGTCAGGAGGAGGCCCCCAGCCCAAAACCCTGAGACCCCTGATCCAGGAGAAGGAAAAACAAGGGAGCCTGAGGGCAGCAAACATGCAACATCAGACATGGCTTCAATGGACATTAAGAGATATCTTTGGGACCTTGTAGACGAGCTCAAAACTGAAATATTATATCAGGTAAAGCAGGATATGAGTAGAATAATAAAAGAAATGCTCTCAGGAAGCATCTCTCAGGAAGATACAGATGGAAGAAGGAACACAAAAAAAGGAGAGAAATATTCGACAAAGAATATAAAGAAAATATAGAATACATGAAGCAGATTCAAAGAGACTACCAGGAAATTAAAAACTCCATTGAAAGCTGACAAAATGCCTTAAAAGAAACTAAGGATAGACTATCAAAACTTGAAGACAAGTTTGCAATGTGTGACCATGAAAGGAAAGATCTCTTAAAAACAACAAGGAAATAGGCAGTAACAATACAAAGGTTAGAAGATGACAAGAGAATCTACAATTTAAGAATAAGAAATGTGAATGAAGAAGCAGGAATACATACAGGCAAATTACAAAGGCTATTCATGGAAATAATTAAGGAAAACTTCCCAAGCATGGGAAAAGAAAATGACATTCAGATATATGAGGCATGCAGAACTCCAGCCACCTACAACCAAAACAGATCTACACCAGACATATAATAATCAAGACACCAGAAATTCAATATAAAAACACAATATTAAAAGCTGTCAGAGAAAAGAAACAGATTACCTATAAAGGTAAGCCCATGAGGATCACAGCTGACTTCTCGACACAGACCATCAGATCAAGAAGAGCTTGGAGCAAAGTATTCCAAGCCCTGAAAGAAAATAACCTCCAGCCCAGATTGATGTATCCTGCAAAACTGTCACTAGAAATTAGTGGAGAAACAAGATGCTTCCATGACAAAGAGGAACTGGGGGAATTTGTGACCAATCCAATCCAAACTCTACAGAGAATACCGAAGGACATTCTAGAGAGAGAAAAAAAATACCAAGATTTTAGGAACAGTGGCAGAAAGGCTTCAATGAGTGGGGCAGGCAATAGAATGAAGGAGAAAAATAGACAGAGGCAGAAAAATAGCATAGCAGAAATAAGGCAGAGAAGGATGGCTAGAATCTCTAATATAGATGGCCTTGATACACTATATTGTTAATAGTGCACCAAGATTTAAAACACACATTACTCACACTACTCTGCTTAGATGTATTATATTCTGTTCCAGTCATTCTACCTGTACTAGATTTGAGGGCACAGACAGTAATCCTGAAAATGCCAGGATATAGTACAGTAATCATCCTTAGTTTCCTATTAACTTAATCTAAAGCTCTGTAAAACCTACACTGTTTTACCATGACTGACCATAATTGAATCTGGTTTGTTAGATCACTGTTTTGTATTGATAGATTTTATTCAAAGCTGTTATGATTGATAGTATCAAGTCTGAGAGTATAGGCAACTGCACTTAAGATGACAAGATCCACTAGAATATCCACTCTGGTTTGATTATTACTTGCCTTTGAAGTTTTATACTGTCTACAATCTTTTATTTTTACTAATATTGTTATGTACTGCTATATTCAATTTTAATGCTATATTCATTTATGCCTGATGATATAGACAATTCTATTGAGGATAATAAGAAACAACACAGCAATCATTGTAGATCCACTTTGTACCATGGTTTTATACGACTTTTTGGTTTCATGTTTATATAGGAATTTGTTTTGTTTTGTCTTGCTAAGTTTTGTTTTTCCCTCTAATACATAAAGGATAGAAATATATGGAGAGACTCATGCATGCATAGCTGTTTACACTCTCACTGTTTGGATGTCTACTTTGTATGCTTTAATTTTGTAACTTGAACAACTATTTCTAAGAGGACAATGTGTAATTTATCAACCAGTGATTTCTTATTACCTTTTTTTTGAAATTCTGTATTATCTCTATCCTTTACATGCTTTTGATCCTCTTTAAATAAAAAAAACCAAAAAACTTAAAAATAAATAGATAAAATAAAGAGCTTAAATTAGCTCAGTGGGAAGCCCTGGATTCAATCCCCAGTGTGACAAAGATGTAGGTGGGACTTGAGGAAATTTCTGGGATGAATTTCTCTTTACTTCCCTGCCCCTTTAAACATTAACTCTAGAGTCCTATGTGTGTCCTTCCCTTAGGTGTCATAAACAATGCCCTCTTCCGTGCAGCTCTCCATGTTCCCAGGCAGAGGACAGTGAGAGGATGGAGGAAAAAGGGTAAGAATTGGAATACTGAGGCTGTATGGAGCCCTCTCTTCTGATTGGAAGGAAGAGGAGGAAGAGGAGGAGGAGCAAGAGCTACAACAGCCGCAGCACATTTATTTATACACTTGGGAGGTTGAGTATAATGTGAAAGCTCTCCACCTAATAGTCTATCTATATGGCTTGTCTCAGGCACCCTGAGTTCCTGAGACTGGAGCATTTTATCCAGGTGACTTGCCTCAGGCGCTCTGTGTTCTTGAGACTTGAGTAGCTTATCCATGTGACTTGTCTCAGGCGCTCTCTGTTCTTTTTTGGTTTTTGGTACTGGGGATCGAACTCATGACTGTGCGTCTGCAAGGAAAGTGCTTATGCTTCTGAGCTAAATCTCCAGCCCTACTCTCTGTTCTTGAGGCTGGCCTTGCTTCTGCCCTTCACACAATCAATCTCCAGCTTCAGCTACTCCCCATATCTCCCCCTTTTCTGTTTTATAGTTGTAAGTGATGGGTAGTTAGTTGAGATTGAAGGAGCTGTGTTTGGGGGAAGACCTTCTCCTTTCCAATCCTTTTCATTCTAGGTGAACTTGTTCAATTTAGGCTAAAGATTCCCAGAGTCCCAAATTTTAAATCTCTATATATAGCAACTGAATCCTATCCACAGCATTATATCAGAACAGTGATCAGTTTCTAGTGTAGTTAGCAATTGTTTTATACCTCTTGTGGTTGGAGTTTTCTGCTGGATGTTCAAGATAAAATTAAGGTGAGACCTGTGTTAATCAGTTTTTGTTATTCAAATTGAGGTCAGTTAAGTTTCTTCAGGATTTACATCTGTATTCTGACTCTTGTCCTTTTTTCTCCACCTTCTTACTGTTCTTATTCTGGGAACATTGAGAACTGTGCAGGATGTGGCAGGACGTGGCATTTGGTGCCTGAACAGGGACACAGGGAACAAGGAAATACACTGAATAGCAGGTGAGAGGAGACCTCTAGCTGTGTGCACACAAAGAGGGAGATAGGCTTAAGAGAGGCCAGAGAGAGAGAAGTGTGTTGATTTTATCAGATGTTAAGCATGAGACAAGTACATTCTCAAGAATCACAAATATATATAGAAATCATTGTACTATACTTGCTTTTCTTTTGTGGACCTGGATCAGACAATGTCTCAATAGTCATGCATCTGTTGAGATCACAGAGGATTCTGCTCAGAGTACTATATTAAAACCAAGTCCTGAGCAGAAAAGAAATAATACAGCAACAGTCCCACAGATACAGCTTGAACCCACTAGCTTTGCTCAATCAGGGGAAGAATGTGGGGGCAAAAAAGACCTTTTCCCACTAGAGGAGTATTTCACTGTGGCTTCAGTTTCACAGCTGCCCAAGGTAAAACTGATAACACTGCACCACCACCAGCAGCTTCCGCGCAGAGAAGCCTTGTTGCATCACAGGTCTAAACTTTTACGTCTCAGGAAGTAGAATCATCTTCTCTTTCTCCATTGCAAGTGGCCTTAAAAGAAGCCAGATGGACAGGGGAGTCCATAGAATGATTTCAACATATCTACCCTCTTGCTTAACTCCAAATCCCTAATAATCTGGCACATGGCACATGTCTTCATGAAGCCATACCTTTTAAGACCCTAAAAGAATTAAAACATGCTATGGCACACAGCCCCTTTTACCTTAGATATAATAAAACTTATAGGACAACAAGTTATGACCCCAAATGATTGGAAGGGAATAGTTAAAGCATATTAAAGTCCAGGGGATTATTTATTGTGGAAGGAAAATTTTTTGAGCACACGCAAATCAGGTTGTTCACACTGCCGCTCATGATATACCCATTACAAAAGATACGTTAGCTGAAGAAGGTACCTTTGTTGCCATAAATAATGAAATTACTTTTAAATTACAAGTCTATGAACAAATTAAAATAGCTGCCATAGGGCTTGGAGGGAACTTCCTTCAAAGGGTGACCTTGATCTGACCTCCATCTGCCAGAGTCCTGATGAAACTTTTCAGGATTTTGTGGCATGCCTACTTCAGGCTAGTGAGAGGATTATCAACAGTTCAGAGGCTAACAAATTAATTGTTCAACAACTGGCCTTTGAAAATGCAAATAAATGATGGAAAGAGGCTTTACGAGCCTATAAAAAACAGGCTACTCTGTCTGAGATGATTCGGATTGTGCAGACATTGGCCACTCATGTGCAGGGGGCTGACTTTGGAAGCAGCAATCACTCAGGCTATTCATCTGTAGCCTAGAGGAAAAGAAAACGACATGGTTACTTGTTTCAGCTGTGGATTCGGGGGGCGGGGGACATCTTACCCAAAATTGCTCTGCTGCACTGGTAAAGGCAACACAGCCATTGTAACTCCCTGTTCAGGTGCCAAATGCCATGTCCTGTGCAGCTTTCCATGTCCCCAGGATGAGGACAGTGAGAGGATGGAGAAAAAAGGACAAGAGTTAGAATACAGAAAAGAGGCCGTATGGAGCTTTCTCTCCTGATGGGAAGGAGGGAAGGAGGGAAGGAGGGAAGGAGGGAAGGAGGGAAGGAGGGAAGGAGGGAAGGAGGGAAGGAGGGAAGGAAGGAAGGAAGGAAGGAAGGAAGGAAGGAAGGAAGGAAGGAAGGAAGGGGAGGAGAAGGAGCTAGAGATCCAATGCCCCCAGCACATCTATTTATACATTTGGGAGGTTGAGTATCACATGAAACCTCTCTGCCTAATAGCTTATCCACACAGCTTGTCTCAGGCACCCAGTATTCTTGAGGCTGGAGCAGCTTATCCCCGTGATTGCCTCAGGGTCTGTGCCCTGCTTGGGTCCTGCATGTGATTGATCTCCAACTTCAGCTGCTCCCCATAAAGCAACTCACTTTTTATGCTTGAAAAAAAAAGAACAGCAGTAGCTGGGTGATTGATGACAGCAGGAGAAATGGCAGTTGTACCTGATCTCCAGG
The DNA here is from genome assembly GCA_004027455.1 of Hydrochoerus hydrochaeris. NCBI lineage: Eukaryota > Metazoa > Chordata > Mammalia > Rodentia > Hydrochaeridae > Hydrochoerus > Hydrochoerus hydrochaeris. The sequence continues at coordinate 49,029 of PVLA01000831.1, read as the reverse complement.
GGTCTGAAGGCAGTGAGCGGTTGGGGCCTGGCAGACTAATGTGAGGGAAGCACAGCAGTCCCCAGATAAATGGTGGTCCTCACAGGCAGGCAAGGGCTGAATGCACAAAGCAATGGAGCCCCGAGGTCACTCAACTTATTCCCTAGAGACTGGTTTAACTGCGGTAATGTACCTTGTAGGTACTGGCAGTGTGAGCTTCGTGCACCAGATCGTGTGTGCATGTGCACTTGAGAAAAGGGGAGGGAAAGGAGAAGGAGAGAGAGCAAGCACAGTTTTTAAGCTAGAATTAATGCCCTTTGTCTACAAAGACAAGAATTTCCCCTGTAACACTAGCACTGGGGAGGCTGAGGCAGGAGGGTTGGAGTTTGAGACCAGCCTGGGCTTCACAGTGAGTTCAAGGCTGCCCAGACTACATAGCAAGACCCTGTCTCAAAAAAAAAAAAAAAAAGTCAAGTCATTGTTTCTAGAACAGAAGATGAGAGCTGAGAATGAGCATTTACTGTGCTGCATGGCAGGGCTGTAAGATTAGACTCCAGCACCACACTCAGTTGTAACAGGGAATACCTTCAAGGGAAGAATCTTAGTGATGGCTCACACCTGCAATTCCAGCATGCCAGAGGCTGAGGCAAGAGGATCACTACGTGTTTGAGGTCAGTCTGGGCTACATAGTGAGTTCAAGGCCAGCCTGAATTATATAGTGAAATCCTGTCTCCAAAAAGAGGGGGGTGGGCAGGGATATAGCTCAGCAGCACGAGCGCCTGCTGGAAGCACAAGGTCCTGAGTTTGATTCTTGGCACCAAAGGGGAAAAAAAAGGTGTGGGAACTTTATTGAAGAAACTATTTCTCTTTCACTGATACTGTTCCTTAACGGTGGAAATCTCAGTAAAACCCATTGAAAATACCCGCCTGTGCAGGATTATCTGAGTCCTTAAAGAACGAACTTTTCCATCCATTCTGAAGGCCTTTTTCTGTGCTTTACAGTTTGGAAATTTCTTGTGTTATTTGCTATTTTCTCTCCTCTCATTCATTTTCTCTCTGTGTCTCTCCCCTCTTTTCTATACTGGGGATTGAACTCAGGGACTTTGCACTGAGTAATATCCCTGGTCCTTTTTTATTTTGGAGAGAGGGTCACAGTAAATTGCCCAGGTGGGACTTGAATTTTCTAATCCTCCTGCCTCAGCTTCCCAGGTAGTTACATTACAAAAGGCCATGCCATGTTTTGATACATGTATATGTCAAAAGCATTTAAATCAGTTTAAACACATTTCCTCAAACATTTATCATTTTGTTATAGTGAAAATATTCAAAACCCCTTTCATCTAGCTTTGTGAAATATGTAGCAGGTTAGTGGTAAAATATGAAGTAGGTTATTGTTATCTATGGTCACCTCACTTTATGGTAGCACACTAACCTTTTTGTTGGTGGTGTTTTTTTTGAAACAGAGTTCTATAGTAGTCTAAGCTAACTTCAAATTTGGGGTCCTCCTGCCTCAATCTCCCAGTAACTGGGATTAAAGGTGTATATATACCAGAACTTCTTATTCTTATTATAATTAGGAAAATCTTACAAAGAAACATAGTCAAATCTCAATAGATAAACTACAATGGCATACTAAAAAAATTCAAGCAATCTAAAAGAAAGGGCAAGTAGAGAAAAATAAGAGTGGAAAAAACATCAGTAAAGTGATGAACCTAAAGTTCAAATATTAATTATAGTACATGTAAATAATCTAAACACACCAATTAAAGCACAAAAGTAGTTAAGCTGGAGTTTTGTTTTTTTTTTAAAAAAAAGACTCACATATATACTGTAAAGACAAACTTTACATATAATGATATAGGTATATTAAAGGCATAAAGATATGCCTGGACTACATAGCAAGACCATGTCTCCTAAGAGGTCTATTAGAGTATAACAACTGTTTACTCAGCATTTACACTGTGTGAGGTATTATGAGTCATCTGGAGAGGGTTTAAAATGTACAGAACGTCTGTAGGTTCTGTGCAAATACAGTGCCATGTATAGGTTCCATACAAATACTCTCTGCTGGGGGGATCTGGAACCAATCCCCCGGCCCCTAAGGGATACCTGTCCTCATGATCAAAATGTATAAAGCCTATATTTATTTTTAAAACTCAGGGCTGGGGGAGCAGCTCGGTGATAGAGCATGAGGCCCTGGGTTTTATCTCTAGTATGGGGGTGGGGAAGAGAAAGAAAAAGAAAGGGAAGGGAAAGGAAAGAAAGAGAAAGGGAAAGGAAAGCAAAGAAAGAAAAAGAGAAAAAGAAAAATCACTTATAATGAGGAAATTGCTATTAATAAATTTAGGGGTTTTTTCCTAGTCATACTTAGCTACAGATAAGTTGTATATATAACACTGCACATTGCTCTGTGACTTCATATTACCTCCCACACTGTCTCCCATATCACTGAAACTCTTCATAAGCAACGTTTCATTACATGGATATAACACAATTTTATTTACTATTCCTGAATATATTGTTTGATTTTCAATTATCATAAATAATGGTTTGATGAACCAAACAAAGCCTATTAAAAATATATCATGCCATCAGAAGCTGGAGTGGCTATAATACAAAGATAAAATAAATCTCAGGGCTGAGTATATGGCTCAGTCATACAACATTTGCTTAGCATCCGTGGAGCCCTGGGTTCCATCCCCAGAACCACAATGAAAATAAAATTTCAGAACAAGAAAAATTACCAGGAATAAAGAGGACTATTACACAATCACAAAAGGATAAATTTACCAAGATTAACAGTCCTAAATATTATCACCCAACAACAAAGCTTCAGATGCAAACAGCAAACAGGGAGCAGAATCCCAGCACTCAAGTAGGCTGAGGCAGGAGGATTGTAATGAGTTTGATGGCAGCCTGGGCTACCTAGTGAATCAAGGGTGAACTAAGGCCACTTTGAACTATAAACTGAGACTGTCTCAAAAGAACCAAAAAACAAAACAAAAATAACAAATACAGCAAAAACTGATAGAGCTAAGAGAAAAAATGGGAAAACCTACAATTGTACTTGGAGACCTTGGTGTACCTTTTAGTAATCTGTATGATAAAGAGGCAGGAAATCACCATGAATGTAGAAGTAACAACATCAACCAAATGCAGGGCATCAACATCTATGTAATATTTCACCCAATAAAACAGAATGGACGTTATTTTCAACTGAACATAGAACATTCATTAACTCAATATTCTAGGTCATAAAACAAATGAACAAATTTAAAAGAATTTAAATCATAAACAGTTTTTCTCTGTGAAGGACTGAAATTAGAAACCCATGGACAATCTCAGTGTACTCAGAAATTAAACAATACACTTCTAAACCCATGCTGCATTTCTGTAACCCTAATCCTCTGGGAAGCTGAGGTAGGAGGATCAAAGTTTGATTCTGTCTCAAAATAAAAATATTTTAAAAGGCTGTGAGTATAGAGGAAAAAAACTACATAATCTACAAATCATAGCTGGGCATGGTGGCACAGGCCTGTAGTCTCAAGCACTCAGGAGGCTGAGACAGGAGGATCTCCATGAGTTTGAGGCCACCTTGGGCTATACATAGAGCTACACACAGAGCTCAAGTCCTGAATGACATAGTCAGACCCCATCTCAAAAGCTAATAAGTAGGCCAGGCATGATGGTGCACATCCGTAATCCCAGCACTTGGGAGGCTGAAACAGGAGGATTACCTCAGATTGGATGCCAGCTGGGCCACATAACTAGAATTTGTCTAAAAATTTTTTTTAAATTAAGAATTTTTTAAAAAATCTATGAATCAAAGTGTAAGTTTCTGGTAGAATTTAGAAAATATTTACCATAAGTGAAAATAAAAATATAATATGAAAATTTGTGGGTTGCAGTTAAGCAGTACTTAGGCAAAATTTATAACTCTAAATTGCTTATCTTATAAGGGAAAGAGGGTCTCAACTCAAAAAGCTAATCTTCCTGCTTAACAAACCATAATAAGGACAAAATCCAAAGCAAAAGCAAGGAGATAATAAAATTAGAAGCAGATATCAATAAAATTGAAAATGGAGTTTATCACAGTGGCTATGCCTATAACCCAGCACTCTGGGAGGCTGAAGCAGGAGAATCTCAAGAGTAGGCCCAGCCTGGATGACTTAGTGTCTTAGGGAGACCTTGTCTCAAATAATGGCCAGGGAAGAAACTTAATGTGACAGCCCTTGGTTCAATGCCTAGCACCAAAAAAAAAAAAAAGAAAGAAAAAAGAAAAATTTAAATAAAAATTGAGAATAGAGAAAAGCCAATGAGAACAAAAGCTAATTCTTTGAAAAGATCACTAAAACTGACATTTGCCAGACTAGCAAAGAGTAGCAGTTACATCTCAGAAGTAGAATGGCCGTAATTCAGACCTCACAGACAGTAAGAGGGTAGGTAGGTAACAGAATCGACTCGACACACACGAGTTTGCCAATTTGAATGAAGCGGCCCGTCCTTGGAGGCGGAAGTTACTAAAACTCACACAGCAGAAATAGACTAAGCAGCCCTGTGTCAGCTAGAGAAAATTGAACCCATAGTCAAAATCCTCCCCCAAAAAAGCAAACCCCAGGCACAGATAGTTTCACTGGGGAGCTCTACCACGATTAAAGAAGATATAAGATCAAAACTGGGTGTGGTGGCGCACGCCTGTAATCACAGAGAAAAGCTGAGGCAGAAGGGTCCCTGTGAGTTTGAGGCAGCCTGGGTGTCTTCCTTACTTTGCTCTTTGCTAGGCCAAAATACCCAGCACACAAAGTTAAAGAACAAAAGGTTTATTGTAGCTCACAGTCTGCAGAGGTTTCGGCTCATAGCCAGCTGGCTCCCAGGCAGGGTAGCATGGCAGAGGGACAAGAAACAGTTCTTAGCGAGCAGTAAAGCAGTGCAGCAGCAAAGTAGCAGCAAGTGGCAAGCAGCACCCTCATTCTGTCCCTTACCCTCAGGGCGGGAGCCCTCACACCCAGGTGAGGCGGCCTTAATCCTTCCCGAATATGCCAAACCAACCAGTGGATCTTCGGGAGACCAGAGAGGAAGACTGAGGCTAACTGGCCTCTTCTGTGAGCCCTAGGGAGCAAGGTGGCCTGTGTGCTGACACTGCAGGGAAAGTGCGTGCAGCTGAGAGCCTGCGGAAGGTGGGAGACCATGAATACTGTTTCCCTCTGACTGTGCCCGTGCCTGAGTGAATAAAACCAAGGTGCACCAGTCACCCCAGGCTCCCTGTCAAAGGAAAACAGAGCCCTTCTCTCCCACTCCCCCTTCTGATCTATTGTGTGTTTCAACTTTGTAGCTCTTGGTCAGGTACAAGCTCACAGGTTGGTCCCCCACACTGATTTAGTAATCACACACCCTTGATCTCACTGTCATGCGTTCTAAATGTGACCACCTCTGAAAAACCCCACCTATGACCAGAGAGGCATTGTGGGGGACATCGAGACACAAGCAGTAACACTGGGCCACCTAGAGAGCTCAAGGCCAACCGGAACTACACAGGGAGCCCCTGCCTCAAAGAAAAGATGACCAGTTCTCCACATTCTCAGGAAATAGACCAGCGAGCACTTCCCAACTCTTTACCCGCCCAGCATCACCCGGTACCACGGAACCGGACAGGTGGTCCAGCACTGCCTTTGCGGAGAGTGCATCACGGGGTGCACCTGCTGACGCCTCCCTGTGTGCTTGGGTCTTTCTGAGACGCTCCAGAAAGGGTGCACACATCTTCGCCTGCCAGCACCCCAGCAGGAAGCGAACCGGCAGTCCCAACCCCACCTAGCGCGCAGCCTCTGCGCTGCCTCAGCCCCTGGCTTCAGTTTGGTCTTCTCAGCTTCTCCTGTGTCCACCACCAGCTTCCGGAGTGTCCAGGGGGCCCCCTCCAACCTCCTCTCTCCCATCAAGCCCCCACCGTGAATGAGCCGCAAAGGCCAGGCAGGAAGTCACAGTTTGCCCAAGGTGAGGTCTTTCCCTCCTGGGAACACAGAAGCAGCTGAAGCCAATTTTAGGCTGGTTTTATTTTAGCTTTTTGCTTGTCTTTATTTTCTCCTTCCTGTCACACTTCCAGAATAGATCCACAGGCAGTCAAAGTGCACATCAAGGCAGCCTGTGTTGTCTTTTACTGGTGTTCTGGTCCAGGGATAGAATTAAGGATTATTTACTTTCTTTAGCTCACTAATTCATACTTTGGTTTTTTTTTTTAAGTACTAGGGATTGAACCCAGAGGCTTCCCACTGAGCTCCATCCCACCCCCCACCCCAGCTTACTTTTTTCAAACAGTCTCAGTATACTAAATTGACCAGAGTAAGCTCTAATTCATGTTACTCTCTTGCCTCAGCCTTCCTGCACCAGCTGGGATAACAGGATTACAAGGGTCTAGCACTGCACCTGGCTCTGCTTTTTGTTGTTGTTGTTGTTTGTTTTTTGTTTTTGAGACAAGGTCTCCCTCTGTAGTTCAGGCTGGCCTTGAGTCACTGTGTTAGCACTTGTAGGATCCTTCTGCCTCAGCCTCGCAAGTGCTGGGATTACAGGTGTGGACCATTGACATCCAGCCTAAACCTTGCACTCCCTTAACAAATTTAAGTGAAAAGACGTAGTTGAATCCTAAAAAAAATTTGATTTCATGTGAATTGAGACAAATGGATAAAAATATACCCTGTGACACATTCTTTGGCTTTATGACAAGAGAAGGTAAAATTAAATGATACTTTACACTCTTGTCTTAAAATAATAAATTGGACCAGCAGACGCTAGGCGACCATATCTACTTTCAGAAAATACTTGGACGTTTCTATTCTGGAGAAGTCGGAGTCACATTTCTAAAGCCACAGCCTGGCTATGACATCACAATCTTCGGGCAGGAAAGCTACTCAGCCTGGCCCCAGACAGACAGCGAAGGTTTTCCAGAACGTCCACGCTAACATTTGTTTTCCATATGCCAGAAACAGAGACCTGACTGATGCGCATTCTCTGCTTGGATACTTTCTCCTGCTTCCATTTCCAAACGTAAGAAAAGGCTTAGCTGCCCCCACCCCTCCAAATACTTGGGTTGGAGTTGTTGAAAAGACTGAGTGGATGCGATCAGAGAATAAAGGAGAAGGCTGCAGCTGCATTGAGGAGGGAGATTGTGCTTGCCTACCATGTGGGCAATGCCACGGGTTACAAGGGTACAAAGACTTAAACCCAGCATAGTGGAGCACAACTGTAACCCCAGTGCTCGGGAGGCTGATGCAGGAGGATTGCCCTGAGTTTGAGGCCAGCCTGAACTAAAAGCCAAAAAAAAGAAAGAAAGAAAGAAAGAAAGAAAGAAAGAAAGAAAGAAAGAAAGAAAGAAAGAAAGAAAGAGAAAAAGAAAAGAAAAATAGTAATTGTAGCTGTTTCTGCTAAGCTTTCAGGAAGGCTCACCAGAGCCCTCGTGCACTCCCTTGAGCTGCCACCCACCCCACCATTATGTCACAGTCTATATCCGACTTGGAAAACTTTCCCTCATACAATCCTCCTCCTGTGTCCCAAAACCACAATGGCAGAGCCACTGTGTTGCTAACTAAAACCAAAAACTGTTGATTTCGTTTCAAAACATATCACCCTCAAAAATAAAAAGTAAATGCAGGCTTTATCTCTGCTAGGAAACCCCATGAGGGTGGAGGATTAGAAAATCAAGCCCAGAGGGCTAATCTAGCTGTTTGTGCTCGTCACCTCCGTCACTCTTCCGCCTCAGTGCTCTTCCCTATGCTCTAACTGCCTCGGTCAGGCCACCAGGCACTGGCTGGTCCGGAAGTGCCCAGGGAGACCCTGCAGGCCCAGGTCCCAGGGGCCACTTAAGATCCGCTGGAAATCGCAAGGCCGAGGGCCAGGAGACAGGGCACCATGTGACAGAAATAATTTTCCCAGTACTCAGGAGGCTGAGGCAAAAGGATCACTGTGAGTTTGAGGCCAGCCTGGGCTTCAAAGTGAGTTCAAGGCCAGCCTGAGCTGCATAGTGAAACCCTGTCTCAAAAAAAAAGAAAGCATTTTTCCTACAGCTGAGACAACGCCAAGCTCAGGAGCGCAGGATTGGCAAGCCGTGTGTGGGCCACGGGAGCTGGAGCTCAGCTCTGGGAACAGCGCCTGCCAGGCAGATGGTGCCCTGCTGGGAGAAACTGGGTTGTCTCTTAAATGGCAGCCCCTTCCTTCCCTTTGTTCAGATCTCAGGTTAGGAGTCAGAGTCAGGTATGGTGGTATTATCCATGATCCTAACAACCTGGGAGGCTGAGGCAGGAGGATGGAAAGTTTGACCCCAGCCTGCACAACTTAGCAACTTTAGTGAGACCCTGTCTCAAAAAATAAAAAGGGGAGGATGTAGCTCAGTGAAAATGCCCTAGATTCAACCTCCAATGCTGTGAATAATAATTGATAAATATATTTTTAAATGTAAAGGCCTTCCTTACCACCCCTATCTAAATGAAGTGCTTAATCCACATGTAAATACCAACCAACACGGAGCCCTGGTCTGCGCCCCCAGCAGATCTTCCCAGAGGCCTGCAGAGCCCCGGGCCAGCAGGGAAGCCCCGCCCAGCTGCCCTGGCTGGGGAAGCTCCTGAAAGATGAGAGACAAAGCCCTTGAGAAATGGGGCCGTCACTGCCTCTTACAGAAACTCCAAGCTGGAAATGTGTATAAACAAAATAAAGCAATTTATCATGGGCTTCCAACAGAGGGCCCTCTTCTGGGGAACACTGGGGGAAATGGGGGGCTGAACCCAGAGCCTTCCCACTGAGTTACATCCACAGCCCTTTATTTTTATTTTGAGACGGGGTCTCCCCTAAACTGCTTATTTACCCAGGCTGGGCCCAAACTTGTGACCCCCCTGCTTCAGCCTTCCAGAATGCTGGGATTATAGGAATGCGCCACCATACCTGGCTGGCCCTTATTTTGCCTAAGACCTTATTGAAGCTCCTGGATACACTGAACATAATTCAGTTTGCAGATTTTATTTTGTTTTGTTTTTTGAGACAGGGTCTCACTATGCAGTTCAGGCAGGTCTTGAATTTATTTAAACTGGCCTGAACTCACGGTGATCCCTCTCCTGAGTGCTGAGATTACAGGCATACACCACTGCATCCAGCAAGTCAGCAGAACCTTTGATTTGGGGTGCAAAGTGACATTCACATTAATAATAAGTAGAATTAGTGCTTGAGCAGGACCAAAGAAAACTAGGATGATTTTGGAGTGGGATATTCTTCGAAAGAAAAATATGGTCCCTCCAAATAAGGTGGCCATCCTCAAACAATCCCCACCTTCTCCAGCAACAAAGCCACAGCTGCCCACCAAGAAAGTCACCTCCAGCTGTTCTTGGTGACAGTGGACCCAGGAGAGAAGAAGTGGTAGCAGCCAGAGGAAGCAGCCTCTGGGAGGAACAGAATTTGGAGAAGAGGAAACCATCCATGGCAGGTCCCCAAGAGGAGGGGGACCCAGAGGTGACCAGACCAGGGGAAGTCATTGCTTCCTACCAGGGCCAGGGTCTGAGTGGGTGTGGGATAGCAGGGGAGACACAGGAGTGTCTGACGCATTTCCATGTGGAATACCATTCAGCTGCACTTAAAAATAACTGCAAAACTTTTATCCAAAGAAGAGTTGCATTTAATTAAAATTTAATTTCTTCCATGCTTTGTCAGTAACTCAAGCACCACAGTCCTAACTGGTCTCTAAGGATCCAGCTGCAACCCGGCCACGGCTCTACACAGCTGCTGTCAGCTCTGCTGAGATGCCCTGTCCCTGGGACACCTTCCCCTCCACACCCACTCACCTGGCTCTGCACCGGAACACTGGCCTCCAGTCCAGACCTGTGCCTGTCCCAGGAGGTTGCCCTGCTGCTCCTGCCGAAAAGTCATTCTGTCCAGGCTATTTGCCGAGCTGTCCTCCTGGGCCACCCCGCAGCCTGCAGGTTAAAGTACAGAGTCCTGAGCAAAGCAACTCCGGGAAGCCTTGGGCTGACCCCCTCCTTCCCAGCCTCGGTCCACGCCCTTTGGGCCTTGCTTTCCAGCACGCATGCTCACTGCAGGTCCGGCCCACTCACTACAATGTCAGCCCCACACTCTTCCTCCTGCTCCTCAACCTGCGAGAACCTCTGTGTTCTTTGGCTTCCAAGGTAACCCCACAGAGAGCTTCTCTTTATACCCCTGATCCAGCCCCCTTGAGGATGAGGCAGGAGGAGCCCAAGTTCAAAGCCAGCCTGGACTCTCTCATCTCTTGTCTCTGTCTCTTTCTCTCTCTGTTGTTTTTCGTTTTTTGAGATAAGAGCCTCACTATATCAGGGCTCGACTTGAACTCACTATGTAGCCCAGGCTTCCTTGAACTCATGGCAAACTTTCTGCCTCAGCCTCCCGAGTGCTGGGATTACAGGTGTGCACCTCCAGTGCTGGTTATAACACACTGCTGACACAAGGGCTGGGGATGCAACTCAGCGATGCAGCATTTGCCTAGCAAGTGTGAGGCCCTGGGATTCGATCCCCAGAATAACAACCACGACTGAAAGGGATGTAGTCGATTCCAAATTCCTCTAAGTGGCCAGAGTACACTGTAATCTTCTCCATCAAGCATCTTGGATTTAGTGTGAGACTTTTACCTGGCATCCCTATATTTCCGAAGAGAAGGTGAGCTGCTAGATCCTGCTCCCTGTTGGAAGGTGTCTTTCACCCCTGGGCTCTAGCAGTGACGCCTTCCAGTCTCCGGCAGCTACTTTGCGATCGGCAGCGCCATCTAGTGGTCAGCAACCCAGAACAGAGGGGCGAGCAAACAGGCGGTAAAAAGGAGACCTAGCTCAATCATGCCAGAGCCAGAAGGCCATCTAAACCAGCAAGCAGAAATTTAAATCAAGAAGCCTAATTTCCTCCTTGTAAGAGAATAAGGAATTAATTTCAGAACACGTAGAAGGCTAAAACATAGGCTTGGTGCAGTGGTGCTTGGTGCAGTGGTGCACCCCTATAATCCCAGCTACTCAGGAGACTGAGGCAGGAGGATCTCGAGTTTGAGGCTGAAAATCACAACGAGGGGGAACGTAGCTCCGTGTGAAGGTCCTGGCTAACAAAACAGTTCCTGCACACCTCTTCTTTAAATCAATTTACTTTAATTAAATATTTTCCTTGGGAAATTTACTTTTTTGTTTGTTTGGCCTTTTCCAGTGCCAGGGCCAAGAGTAGCTTTGGAAGCAGCCCCAGGGCAAGGGGTGACTGGCTGGACACTAACAATCCAGGGCTATTTCCTCAGCCCAGGAAAAGTGCTTTTGGTGAAACCCAATGGCAATGGACTCTAATGACTTAATAAAACTACAACTTAAATATCTAAGCAAGAATATGTTTTCAAGTTTCTTGGATGTAATGAGAAACCTTGAAAATCCACATATAATCAATTCATTCTCTAGAGAAGATTAGGGATGATCCTGAGAGAAGCAAACAACAAAATAGTGTCTACACAATGATTTCATTAAATTTTATTATAACTTACCAACATAAATTTTTTTTTGGTTTTTTGAGACAGGGTCTGGCTATGTAGTTCAGGCTTGTCTTAAACTCACTATGTAGTCCAGGCTGTCACTGAACTCACAGCAATCCTTCTGCCTCAGCATCCTGAGTGCTGGGATTACAGGCATGTGCAAGCATGCCCAGGTTCAACCTAAAATTTCTGACCTAAAATTGTCACTAATTTATATTTGTGTTATGCTTTCTGCCAAAACAAGACTCAAATAACCAACTGAACCAAAAACAAAACAAAAAGTTTTAAAAATTGACCATTTAAATGAAAAAAATAACAAAACCTGATGGTAGCACACATCATAGCCTGGGCTATGTAGTAAGTTCAAGATCAGCCTCAAATACATAGCAAGACCCTGTGTCAAAAACAAAACAAAACAAAAAAAACCTGACCAGCTGGGTGTGGCGGCACACACCTGTGATCCCAGGACTTGGAAAACTGAGGCAGGAGGATCGCCATGAGTTCAAGGCCAGCCTGAACTACACAGTGAGAGCTTGTCTCAAAAAATAAAACAAACAAAAATTGACCACTTACTGAAGGAGGACTCCATAGGAACTCTGCTATGATCTCTTCCCAGACCTATATTCCGAGACCCTTTATGGACAAAGCAGACTTTTTTGTTCTGTACTGGAGATTATGCCCAGGGCCATTGTACTGGGCCACATCCTCAGCCCTCTTTATATTTTTTGAGACAAGGTCTTGTTAAGTGACTCAGTTGCTCAGGCTGGGCTCACACTTTTGATCTTCCTGCCTCAGACTTTCAGGTGCTGGGATTATAGGCATGCACTACCACACCTGGCTAAAGTGTGGTGGAAAGATAGGTACTTTATAGATATTTAGATAAGAAGAGTCCCTGAGTGGGGAGCAAGCTGTATCAGACCTACATTTAAGCCACTTGTATAGCGAGATTCCACTGTAGCACATAATTATATTTGCAAGTTTTAAAAGCCTCCCTTGGTATATATATTACCTGATACATCTGTTTCATGCATCCTACTTTTTTGGGGTCTGACAGGATCTGGGTGATACTGTCTTATTGGCACAGCAATTACTGTTCTGTGACCCCAAAAGCATACAGCATCATGTTGAGACTGGACCATTTGTACTGCAGTGTCACATTTTCCAAACCAAAAATAAGGCTCCTTGTGGTGAGACAAATGTGCACACAGAGGCAGCCAGAGCAAAGGTTCTGTCAGTGCCTGTCACTGCCACAGGGCTTCTTTCTTGGCAAATCCGTAACCTGCAACTGCTTGAAAGGGGAAGAAACTGCAGAGCGAACAAACCAGTCAGCGTTTCCATGACTGGAGCTGGAATCCAAGAGTAGCTTTGGAAGCAGCCCCAGGGCAAGGGGTGACTGGCTGGACACTAACAATGCACAAAAAATGCAGGAAGCCCTCATGCTGGACTTGGGGGCAGGCCTGTGCCTGATTTTCCTATTTTTGTTCCATCTACGCCTCACACTATAAGTTTACCATGCTACACTAGCTGGGAAACTTTTATGGATATATATGGAGGAGGTAAAAGGTCCCATTGCATCAGCTCAATTCTATTTGACAAATTCAAAAAAGAGTTTCAAACATATAGAGTTGAAAACAAACTCAATAAGTAGCCAGGTGGTCAGGTACAGTGGCTCACCTGTAATCCTGGTGCTATGGAGGCTGAGGCAGGAAGATCACCATGAGTTTCAGGCTAGCCTGGGTTACATAGTAAGTTTAAGACCAGCCTGAATTACAGAGCAGGATCAAAAAGAAAACCAAAATAAATAGCCAAGTATGGTAGTACCCAGCTATAATCCCAGTACACTGTGAGGCTGAGACAGGAGGAATTCAAGTCTGGGCCTAGGCTGGGCAGTTTAGTAGGAACTTGTTTCCAAAAAAAAAAAAAAAAGTGGGCATGGGCAGGTGGGATGTAGATCAGTGTGAACAAAGGTTCTGGGTTCAACCCTAGCACAGTGGGGAGAAACTTTTAAAAAAATAAAAATTTAAACTTTTAACAGTACATAAACAGGTTATCCAAGGCCTTCATGAGATCTTTTGTCTCACTGCAAAGTCACTGGCTTCCTAATAAAACCCAGACAGGAAAACACCTGTGAAGAATCTCAGGGCTCCTGTTTTAAAACACATCAGGTTCATGTGAAACTTTCCTTCTGTGTTTGCCTCCACTGAAATGCAAAAGCAGTCTTGTTCTCCAGACTCCCCACTTGGTCCTGACATTCCGTTTGGAAATTCTGTCTGTCCAGAGCCGTCCCGTCTTTCGCCTCTTGGTGCTGATAAGTGTGCGGTGGCCAGAGCTCCCTGTAAGTTATTTCCCCTGTAATGAAAGCCCCACCACGTGGGCCTGTCCTTCCCCTCCTGATCCTGGTGTCCTTTGATTAATGGTGCTGCCACCTCAATGAGCGGATGTCACACCAACAAAGGCACAGCCTGGAAACTGTCACTTCCCCTCCTGGTTGCCAGAGCCCCTCTGTTTCACGAGCTTTGTGCATCTCCCACATGGTCCCTGTATTTCATTTTGGATTTGTTAATAATAGAGAGAGCTACATTGAAGTAGATCATTGAATTATTAATTCACTAGAAATCATTTCTTTTGTTCAAACGATGTGCTTCATTTCATATGCATGGTTTTCTCCCTTATTTTTCACGCCTGTCAGCTACATAGCTATTTAACCATTTAAATCAATATACAGATCAATAGTAACATTATTTTTTCTAGATTCCTCTTGAAGATAAACCCTTGCAATGATAGTGTTGTCTGAGGCTTAAAAAAAAGTTTATAAATGAAAATTGTTTGCATTAATCAAAGAATGGATAAAAATTAAATTTGACCATACGTGGTGGCACATGCTTGTAATCCCAGCTGGGTCGAAGGCTGAGGGAGGCGTTTCACAGATGTGAGCTCAGCCTGGGTAACACAGCAAGACCCTGTCTGAAAAAATAAAAAAGACGGAGGAGGGTGTAGCTCAGCGGCAGACTGTGTGCTTGGCATGCTTTAGGCCTTGGGTTCTTTCTGAGCTCCACAAAACGGACAAAAAACAAACAATGGAATGTAGGGGGTGCTGGGGACACCATCCATAAACATTCTGGTGAGAAATGCAAAATACAGAAGTTTCACCAAAGATAACACAGATATACAGTTTATTAATATATGGAGCATTAATGACCTCCCAGCAAACATTCAGCAGAGACTAAGGTTTATGATGAATTAAAACATTAAAGAGATGCACGCTGGATGTGGCGGCACCCACCTTTAATCCCAGCACTCAGCAGGCTGAAGCAGGTGGATCCCCATGCTTTTGAGGCCTGCTTAGACTACAAAGTGAGGCTCTGTCTCAAAGAAAACAAAAAAGGTGTCTCTAATAATCCTGTAGGGAATCTTCTGCTAGGTGCTCTCAAAACATCAACAAAAAATGACTAGAACAACTTTGGATCCTTGGGCAGCATAACTGAGTGCTGTCAATATCAATGTCATCATCTACTGACAGTAATACTCCTCTGTTTGTATATTAGCAATCTCAACTCTCTCTCTCTCTCTCTCTCTACTCTTCCCCCACCCCACCCCAGTACTGGGGCTTGAATCCAAGGCCTTCACACCAAGCTACATTCACAGCACCCCCTTTTTGTGTTTTATTTTGGAACAGCGTCTCATGAAGTCACTAGTTGCCCAAGCTGGGCTCAAACTTGCCATCCTCCTACTCAGTCTCCCACAGTGCGGAATTACAGGGATGCACCACCATGCCCAGCACCACACGGCTATATTTAGAGCCCTGCTCATTAGTACGGGGTGGGTATCCTATGATTTTCTTCTAGGAAAGTCTGAGAAATTCTGTGACTCAACAGCATTATTATGTTTCAGTTTATTGTTGTCAGAGGCATTACTCATGTCTGCAAGAATTACTTCAGATTGCAATGGATATTTCATACCTAACTCATGCGAAGTTTCTAAACTGTTCTGGTTTCAAAACTTCTCCAACAGGCATGGCGGTACATGCCCATTTTCCCAGCTACCGAGGAGGCTGAGACAGGAGGGTCACATTTGAGGTCAGTCTAGATGCCTTAGTGAAATTTTGTTTTAAAATAAGAAATACAAAAATTAAAAGGGCTGGGGAGGTAGCTCAGTGCTCTCTGGGTTCTATCCTTAGTATGAAAACAAGTCTTTCTTTTCTCAGCAGTCACTATGGAGATTAGAAGTAGAAACTCTTCCTCCACCTTCAATGCTCTCCATCCAGGAAGTTTGCATTCTGAGAGAATGCCAAGTTTTCTTCTCTGGTAGAAACTTCCTCATGCTTCTTCCTGGTAGTTTTTTCTCTTGATGAATGCTGCTCACGACCAATTTGTCAGAAGCCACCACTATCCAGTCTATTATCCTCATGGAAATGAGCACAATCTGATTTCTTGGGGAGTTTTTTGTTTGGTTGTTTGCTTCTTTTTTTTTTTTCCTGGTCCTGGTGATTGAACCAGGGCTTCACACGTGGCAGGCCAGCGTTCTACCCCAGCTCATCCCCAGCCTGCAGTCACTCTGAGTTTGAAACGCCATTCTTATTTTACATATTTACAGGAACGCCTTCAGCATTATAAGTGACTCTTGTGGGAGTCCCCTCCTGCTTCAAGCTTTAAAGATCAAAGCCCTTTTGGTTTCACAAATTTGGAAACCTCAAGGAGGTGGGGAGCAAAGAATCCCCTGAGATTCATGACATGCCTGGACAATTAGCGCTGTAACCATCTGTCAAGTTAATCGCTCTCCTGAAAGGATAACAAGTCCACGCTTCTTACCTTGGGGGAGGGACAAAAGGCTGCTGTCCAGCTGAGGTCCGCGGGCCACATCCCAAGGTGCCAAGGTGCCCGGCGGACTCCAGAGCCGGGATCCCAAGCGTTTCCATGGCAAAGTGAGGAAGGCGGGGACCCTGAGCACCTCTAAGTGGCTAATAGGAAACACTTGGGGTCACCCACCCCGGTGCCTGCGGAACTTTACACCCCCATGCACCATAGTCGGGTTTGGGCTCATGTGTCCAGGGACACCCTTCAGGAAGGGAGTCAGTGGCCACCTCCTTTCACTTTCGAAGCAGGGGGAATGTCCAGTACAACACTCCTGGGCCGCACTATGGCCTGGAAAGGAGAGGGCAGGGCGATGTGTTTATTACAGTACTTACTTCAAGGTAATGAACAGGAAACCTGTCTCTGATCCAGGATACGCATGTGCGTCCACGACAGGACGAATGAAAAGCAATGGTACAGACTACACACCGGTTATGACGGGACAGGCTCCTCCCCCTCAGCCAATCATGACCGGCTTTGGAAAAGGGCAGAGAGATGCGTCCAATCAACAGCCTAGTCCCGCCTCCCCGAGCTGGTTCCTGGTGTTGGGGTGCCCAAGGCCTCAAACCCAAGATTGGCAAAACCGGCTGCAGGCCTAGTTGGGCACAACAGGGAACTCAGTTTTGGATACCTAACCTATCTCCGTTTTGTCTTCTTCACTGGAGCTAGACAAGCAGTCTCCCACTGGACTAGATCTCTAGCCTACACATGTATGTTTTAGCATGGGTAAACCTCAAATACTGTGTGGGACATATGTTTTTAAAACCCATTGTTATTTGCTTGAAATTCAAATTAACTATGGTGAGCCAGGGACCACCACCTTGTGACAAAAGGCTGAGATGACCAAATATGCTCTCGGAGGCAATGAACCTTCCTTCACCCTTTGCAGCGAGGGTGTTTCAAAAGACCATCATGTGTGACAGAGCCACAAAAGCAACATGTTTGCGCCAAATGTGAAAATTGTTACCTAGAAAACAAAAAAAAAAATTTAAATAAGCCCTCTAGCTTCCCTTTCTCTTGTCAACTTCAAATCACTAATTTCAGAGGTCAACCTACACACTGGCTGTGCTGTAGACAGCGTCTCTGACCACGAGTTATCAGAATGGATAATGGGTGCCTGGTTACTTCCCAGAGATGTGAAGGCCACTTTTCTTGAGAACAGTGGCTCTTCCTTGGGCTTGTGGGTGTCTCACGGATGACTGACATGATTCAAAGGCTCGGCATCTCTGTCTTCATACTGCGTCTGTCCCCTTCACAGACTTAACCCCTGAGACAGACCCTACTCAGCTCATCATTTGGTCATTTGAAGAAATGACCCAAGAGCTTGGCCTATCACCCTCTGGAGCTGGTGGTGTGTTTCTTCCATCCCATTCTGTGCTTCCTCAGCAGCTCAAGCACAGAAAGTCCTTCAGCCCTGTCACAAAGCCGGGACTTGTATACAGACAAAAACCCCAGCTGCAAGCATAACTCAGCAGCTCCTGAGCAAAGCTGGCCTCCTGCCAAGTATGAGGCTGTGGGTGGGGAGCGCAGGATGAAGGCACCAGGTACAGGAAAACCCAGCAGCTTTGGGAAGAGTTGACCATGCCACCTGCTGGTCCAAGTCCATCACAAAGAGAAACATCTCTTGGAACCATGGACCTGAGCAGTGGCGATTATTGAATTTTGGTCCATCCTAGCAAGTAGATAAACACCTGCTGCTCTCATTCTGTGAGCAGCAGCTTAGTTACTCTGTAGAATAATTGCTGGCTCCTTTTGGACAAAGCTGCAATTCAGCTAAAGCCCTTCATGCTCCCCCAAAAAGCTCTAACTGTGCAGAAGTGTGTGCCAGTGATACTTGGCCCATTCTCATTTCTGTGACCTCTGAGCAAAAGATCCCATCATCCCATACCCATGGGACATTCTATATTTTTATTTGCTAAAATCCAAGCTCTAGCCCACCCACTCTGGGTGTGAATTTTAGTCTAACACAGCCACTTGGTGTCTATTAGAACCTCATTAAAAACAAGTCTTAGTTTCTATATGCAAATATTCGGAAGAGACCCCCAGAGAAGGGAATAGGGAAGAGCTGGGCTGTTTTGACCCGGACCAATGTCAAACACCTCCTCAGCCTGCTGGAGAGCAAGCTTTGTCCAGACTTCATGGCGCTCTTCCATGGTGAGTGACACTGAAGAAGTAGCAACTTGTACCAGTGCTTGCACAGAGAAAGAATTTTTTAAAGTATTAATTGAGCAAATGGCTGAAAGTGGCCCAACTAAAGAGATCCTGCAGGTTAGCAGCAGAGGGAGATGGTGGCCTGCTGGGGGCTTGTCTGTCAGCTGTTTCTGTCCCTAGCAACAGTGCTGATTCCCAGGGAATAAATCCTTTTGCTTGTTTTAAGTTTGAATTCTCTCGCCTGTAATTTGGCTCTGATCATTTCCTTCCTGATCACCTTGCAGCAGCTGCTGTGGTGGCCAAGACTGAGTGACAACACTCTCCCCATAGCCCCAAATCACAGCCACTTTTGTTCTCAATGAAGAGCAGGGAGGTAGCCTCGGCTGTAAAGGATCGAGGAGGAGGGGGAGGAGGAGGAGGAGGAGGAGGAGGTTCTGTCCCTGGGGTTTTGTGATTGAGTCCCTCTCAGTGTCAGGCGGGAGCTAGAGAAGCCTGTGGGAAATGAGTTTTGATGCCAAAATTCACTTCCCTGGACAAAGTGCTCTCTCCTACAGGCTGACCATCCACAGGGAGGCGCTTGGCTTTGATCTTGGTCAAAGCTGCCCCTCTTCTCTACTGGGTTTCATCTGATGTTTGCATTTAGAAACCAAAACATATTTTTAAAGATGTTCTAACAGAAACCAAGCGCCTGTGCTAGACTAAGTCACATCCAGACTGGTGGCCTAAATTATGGAGTGTGTGTGTGTGTGTGTGTTTTCTTTTAGTGGTTCTGAGAGTTGAACCCAAGGCCTTTGCACTGAGCTACATATCCAGCCCTTTTCTTAAATTTTTTTGTTTTTAAATTTTGAGACAGGGTCTTACTAAATTAAGTTACCCATTCTCCTCCCTCAGCCTCCCAGCGTGCTGAGATTACAGGTGTGCACCTCCATGGCCAGCTGTTTTCATTTTATGGATGAGGTCACCATGGCTCAGAGATGCCATGGAACAAACTGAATGGGGCTGGGGGAAGTGTGAGCAGCTTGCGTGGTGAGACCCATGAACAGAGGTACAGAGAGAGGCTGGGAATTTGAGAGCTGAGTGCCTCAGGATCCTAGGATCATGGAGGTTTGATAAAGGTATCAGCCCAACCACAGGAACCAAGGATGGATGAGAGCCCTGAGGGCATAAATGGGAGCTCAGCCAGAAGCCAGAGCCAGGAAATTCACTTAGTATTTCTCACAAAGGTGGTGTTACACAGGGCAGTTTTGAAAATGAATCCACAAGCCAGGAACACTTTTCTAAATACTTTTAATTAAAATGCATTGTAATACAAAAGCCCACGTGTACATAAAGCATTCATGTTTACTAAGAAAACAGATTAAAATATTCCCGATAGCTGAACACATTTTGATAATGAATTTTTAAACAGCTTCTTGGTTTTAATTTTATTTAAAATATTTATATAGTTTTAAAAAACTTGCTATTCATTTTCTACCAAAATGTAGGACACGCTGAGACACTTTAAGGGAGTAGAGATTCAACCCACATAACTACAGGTCTTGTTTCCCTGCAGAATTTGAGTATTTCTCAGCTGTGCCATTCCTACCTCCGAGACCTGCCAGCTCCATGCAATTTGGAGAATAGTGCCATTTTCTCTCTCTCTCTCTCTTTTTTAATAATGCCATTATCAATTCAATTTACCTACTATCTCGGCTTTGCAAAAGTGCTGAATTTAATGAGATAGCTCAGTGAAATTAAGACACAGCTAATCTCACATCAAAATCAATTTTCCAGGACAATTCTTGGGAACCACAAGAATCTCTCACTTTATGTAACAAGCAGGATACACTGGAAGACTGATATCTAAATGAATAAGTGAATTCACATAAAAATATATTCCTTATAAACTAGGATCTCATGGTGAAAGTGCATGGAAACATTGTGCCATCTACAAAGGGCAGTATGCTTACTTTAGAGGAATATCTGGAACACTAGCTATAGTTGGGAGTATTCTCTACTCCTGGGTCTTAGAACATGTGGTGGAAATAAGGGACTGACAAATGGGATTGTGAGGGGGAAAACATCTGCCTAAACTCCCAGATTTCCAAATTTTAAAATAGTTTGTATAATAGGAAACAGGGAGATAGATCTTTTACAAATAGAAAGGAGACTAAGAGATGGAAGAAGAGGAAGAGGATATAAAAAGAATTAAGATGTATTACACACACGTACCAACTCCCCATAATGAATGTAATCATTATGTACTGCAAGCATGTATTAATAAAAATAAAAATTGTGTACCAGTGAAATTATGACTATATAAGCTTTTTTTTTCTTTCCAGTTGTAGGGATCAAACCTAGGGCCTTGCACATGCTAGACAAAAGCTCTATTATTGAGCTTTTATTTCCTGTATAAGATTTTTTGATTGCAGCATTATTTTTTTTTTGATGGATTTTTTTGTTTGGTTGGGGATTTTTTTGGAGACAGTGTCTTGCTATGTAATTCAGTTTAGGCTGGTTTCAAACTCACAGCAATCCTCCTGCCTCAGCCTTCCAAGTGCTGGGCTTGTAGGTATGTACACTACACCCATTTTGCAGCATTATTTTTAATAGCACAAGACTGAAAACAGTCAAAAACCCATTGGGAGAATGGTTTAAATGTCATGAAACAATGGGCTGGATTGCAATCATGAAAAAGAAATATACTCTTCAGGTACTAACAGGGAATACAGTAATCTCCAAATAAATTAAGTAGAAAATAAAGTGGCTCTAGTATGTATTACACAGTCTGTTAAAAAAAAAAAAAAAGCCCAAGGGCAGTGGTACTCACCTGTAGTCCCAACCACTGGAGAGGCTGAAGCAGGAGGATCGCTCGAACTCAGGAGTTCAAGGCCAGCCTCGGGCAACACAGTGCAATCCAGTCTCAAAAAATTGTCTTTTACAATTGAGTTGCAAGAATTCTTATAAGTTTTGAATACTAGACTCATATGATTTACAATTATTTTCTTTCATCCTGTACTTCATCTTGTTGCTTTCCTGACAATCTCCTTTGGTGTATTCAATTTTAAATCTGAGTTAGTGTTTTTTGTTTGTTTTTGCTTATGCTTCTGATGACCTATCTTAATGTCCTGCCAAATAAAAGATTGTGAAGATTTTTAAAAATAAATAAGGAAGTAGAATAAAAAAAATACAACTTTCCCTCAGTAAGTAAAAAGTCTCTCTGAAAGGGTACAGAACAAGCTAACCGTGCTTAATTCTGGGGAGGGACCGAGGGAGGCCACCAAGGGTAGGCAGGATGGAGAGTTTTTAGTGAGCATCCCTTTGTACCCATGTAACTGTATTTTTCCTTGTGATATTACATTCATAAAAAAAATTTAAAAGAGTAAAATAATAATGTGGATCATCATTACATTCAGTTCTTCAGACCAAGTGACCGGCATCAACTAGACAAAGCTATTCATCACTCTGGGACTTGAAATTGCTTAGACCAACCTGCGAACTCCCAAAATGTTTAATTTTCTTCCACCCTGGGGATGAATGTTGTTTTAAATTGATGGGCAAACACACAAAGCATAAGCCCTCAAATGTCACTGGAGCAGCTCGCCAAGCTCCTGTGATTTTATGTAATAAGGCCAGGCACTCCTGGAACTCAGGCCTTTGCTGCCCTAGTTTTCATCTTTAATCGTTCCCTCCCCCAAGAACCAATCGGTATGTAAATAAAACCCCCTCAATATACAGTGATATACATTCACGGCCTGCATAGTGCTCTCCCTCCCACCCCACCCCCCATCATAGGGAGCTGACGTGGTGTCACATCTGTGAGATTCCCTCTTCCAGGATTAATCAAAGTGGTTTCTCTAGCAAGGATGTCAAAAGCAACTGACAGCCCAGTCCCCTGCAGGGGGCTTTTCAAGGTGACAAGCCAGAGTTGCTTGCTACAGGGCTTCAAAGGGCTGCAGCCCTGTGCTGGTTAACCCATTTCTGTCCTAACTGTCCTGAGAAGACGGTGTGGGGCAGAACTGAAAGGAGCCGGGTAAGCTAAGTGGGGTAAGCTAAGTGCTGACCACCCTAGGAAGCTCATGCCCTCACAGCGACTGCCACCCAAAGACCTCCGTGCCCGTGCTCAGGCAGCACACCTGTCTCCCGCAGACTGGTTCTGTTCTTGCATGCGGGCAGGAGAGGACTCCAGCGGGGCACCCACCTGGTCCCCCAGCCTTGGCTCCTGCAACAGAGCTTCCATGGTGTCAAGCCCCCTGCCTGTTCTCTGCTTAGGAAATTTAAAAGTGGAAAGTGATTTTGTTTTTAAGAATAGCAACTGTCTGGGCTGGGGATTTAGCTCAGCGGCATAAGCGCCTGCATTGCAAGCAGGCAGTCGTGAGTTCGATTCCCGGTACCAATAAAAAAAACCAAAAAGCAAAAAACTAGCAACTGTCCAGGAGACCTGGGGTCCTCCAGGAAGGGTGGGAGTTTGGGGACGCTGACACTGAATGGAAAGTGTTGATTTTAACACCAAACCCACCAGGCTGCGGCCTGAGCAGAGGCGGGCTGGGCCTCACTCTGCCTCAGCCTCCTCCTCCTCAGGCAATGTCTGCTCCACACACAGCGTCTGCTCGCCGGGCTCCGGGCTCACGCGGATCCGCACCGAGGACTCCTCCGTGCCCATAGCGGTCACCTCCCCACTGCCCTCAGGCTGCTCCATGGAGGCCAGCGGCGGTGAGCGTGGGACGGGGGGACCTGGGGGGTCCTGGGGGTCCTGAGGGTCTTGAAGTTCCTGGGGCGCAGGTTGGTCCGGGGCAGCTGCAGGGGCGGCCACCGGCTGGTCTGGGGCGGCCTCCCCCGCAGCTCCCTGTGCACTCTTGGCCTGAAATCCAGAAAAGGTGACTAGTGAGACACAGAATGTGGGGTGGGGTGGGGTGGGGATCGTCTTAGCCACCTCTGTTTACATGTATTTATTTTTTCTATATTGTGGATCTAACCCATGGCCTTTACACCGAGCTATATCCTCAGCCCTTTTTAATTTATGTATTTATTTATTTTTGAGACAAGGTCTCTCGTGTCACTAATTTGCCCAGGCTAAACTGGAATTTACAGTCCTCCTGTCTCAGCCTCCTAGAGTGCAGGGGTTACAGCCAGGCCTTGCACTCCCAAAGAAATCAGTGCAGTGCTGGAGATAAAAATCCCCTGTATTGTAGCAGCAGCATCAGGGTTATTTTGGGAAAACAGAATAAATGATGGGACGTTTAGGGGTGAAGTCCCAGCTGGGCATGGTGGGAAGCCTTGAGGATGTCTGAGATCTCTGATGAGTAGTCTGTTCAAGGGCAGAGCCTTGACCCTGAGCTACTTAGGGAGGTGACCGTAAGGGAGGGCCAGGAAGGCCTCTCAAAGGCTGACCCATCCTGTGCACCCATTCCTGCAACCAGGGATGGGTGATCCTGGAGTGAACAAGAAAAACTGTAAGCCCTTGGGGTGCAGGGTGACACAGGCAGGGCCCCAGGGAGGGAGGTCCTCCAAGGAAGAGTGGGCTTGGATGCCACTCATGTCACACTGAGCCCAGCAGGCAGCTCTAGCCTCTATCGTGTGCCTCACAGAGGCCAGGTGTGTGCGGCTGCAGGAGACCTGGCAAAGAAGCCCAGGCTTGTGAACCTCTGTGGCCCTGCCTGCCCTGTCTGAGCCATCTCCACATGGGAGGAGCTGGACAGGGAGCAGCCACCAGAGGACCAGGGACAGGGGCCCTCAGCCACCCAGACCCCCTGCAGGCGGTGCTGTGAATGTACAGAGGAGCAGGCGGCTTGCGAGGACAGGGACCCCTATAGTGCACTTAACTCACAGGCTGCTGAAGGAAGTTGTGGGGAGACCCCGGACAGCTCTAGGGATCTGCTGCTCCCTGCATCTGCAGCTTCTGCATGTCTTTTCATACCTGTTCAACTCTGTCCTGTGCTCCCCAAAGTATGACAATGCCCTTCCAGGGCAGGATGCTTGAATGGGACTTTTGGGAGCATTTTGCTATAAACAGAACAAACTGTGATGGGGAAGCTAGAGACGAGCTTTGCTGTGTCTCCAGTGCTTTCTAAAAGGCAAGCAGGTCAGCCTGCCTGACCTTTGGGACACCACATGGCAACTAGGAGTAACCTGGGTCTCTTTGAACTTGGGGGTCTACTTCAGGGATACAGAGCCAGCCGGTGACAGAGTTGGGATTTGGACCAGTGTCTCTGGACTTCTAGGTAAGAGCTCCTTGTGCTCTGCCACTCTGCCTCTGTTCTAAGTGGCAGGGGAAATGCCTTTTATTGGAACACTCATGCAAATTTAATTCACTCTCAGAGATGAGCAGCACTGAGGAGCGACAGACCCATTCAGCTACAGCTTTTTGCTGATCTGAGAATTCTCTTTTTCTGGTGGGGGAGGTTTAGAGATGCCAGGCTGGTTCCCAAACTCTCAGCCGTCCTGCCTTGGCCCAGGGAGTACTGGGATCCACAGGCATGCAATGCCATGCCCGGCACTGAGAGCACTTTTGGGGATAATCCATGAGCACCCACAGAGGCCAGCACTAAAGATCCCAACCTCCTGGTTCAACTGTGACCTCCACAGTTTGTAAGCCAAACAATCTTGACTTCCTTGCTCTGGGGCCAGGGGTGGCCAGATCTGGAAAACAGCTGCAAATCCCAAGTCGTTTTGACGTCACCAGATTCCTGCTGTCCAGTCACCCCTGGCTGGGTCCCCTGGGTCTCCTTGGCACTGGCCTGGACTGAGGCGGGTTCACTGGCCTCTGTCATCTAGACTGACACCCGCTTCTCCAAACAGCCCTGTCCCTGAACACCTGCCTGTCCCCAGCCCCCTCCTCGCTGGCAGCCTCCCTAAAGGACAGTCATGAACAGACATAATTAATGCAATTATTCTAATTGGCATTCTTGACTTTAGTCACAGAAAAAGTCCCAGGACTAATTTTGATATTCCCGTTAGAGTTGGCTCTAAGCTTGGTTGTGAGATTTTTCCTTTCAAGTCTCTTACATTGTCACAGACACAGTGTTAAATAGGAGAACATCACTGCTGCCAGGGGAGGGACATTCACTACCCACACCCTGTCCTCTGAGCTCTGCAACAGCACCTGGATTTCCTGTTGGGATCCTCCCTTCCCTACTCTCTAGGAAGGACATATGATCCATGTGACCAAGGCCTCCCAGAGCCCAGGAGTCACTTGACCACATTGAATAGCTCAGAAATTCTGGCCAATGACAGTGAGTCTGGTGACTTTTACTGGAATCTCTCGGAAGAGATACTTTCCATTAGACTTGATACACCAGGAGGATGTAATCAAGGGGGCCTGCCTGGAAGTAAAGCCATCAACTCTACTTGAGAAATAGAAATGCAGAGATGACAGACTGGGAAAACCAGTCCTACTGGTCACCTTTGGACTTTACTCTGCCCTGCAGCCTATTGGGCTTCCGGATCCAGCCTTCTCCGAACTTGTCAGTCACTGGACCCTCAACCTCCTCATTTACTCAAGCTAATTAGAACTTGCACTGGGTCACTTGTAATCATGTAAGTCCCACCTGCTACAAAGCAGGGGACAATAGTCCCTAAGACTGTGGTCCACTCTCAGAGGTCCTTCTGCCTCCCTATCCTGACCCTGAAAGGGACAGGATGCCAAGGTCCCCACCGCATTACCTGCTCTAGCAACTGCTGCTGCCTGGCAGCAGCCTCCAGCACAGCCAGTTCCTTGAGCCGGGCCCGGAGGTGGGCCAGCTTGCCGCCTTTGCCCCCCTTGCCCATCTTGCCTGCAGCAGCCAGGGCTGCAGTGAAGAGCTTGGGGGTGCCGGCCCGAGGCGGCAGGATGAGCACGCTCTTCTGTTCCTTGGGCTTGTTGTTGTTTCTCAGCATGCGCCTGAAAGACAGCAGCCCTGGCGTCAGGGGAGAGCCCCAGCCAGCCAGAGCCCAGGTGCCAGAGCCAGGCACTGGGGGCGATTGTGGGTGACAGGTCTCAGGGTGCTTTGTGGGTAGATCTCACTGACCAATCAACCAACTGCCATGCGATGGGTCTCCCATCTGTACCCACTGGATGAGCACACTGGGGCTCAGAGAGGCTGAGTAACCTCTGAGCCCACATAGAAGAGTGCTGCTGTGCTGAGTGTCCCCCAAGACTTTGTGCACTGAGAGTCTGGTCCTTGGCGTGCTGTGGTAGGGAGGAGGGCTGGAAAAATCACTGGGTCACTGAGAGCACGGCTGTCAGCGAGATAGATGTAGTTCTCTGGCTAACTGTTGCCATGTGACCTCCCTGTCCAATGCACTGCCACCACAATGCCATGTGCTGTGGGGTCCTCAAGCCAAGGACAGTGCCACACCTTTGCCCCTCCAGAACTGCGAGCTGAACAAATCTCCTTTCTTTATAGAGGACTTGGCCTTGGGTATTTCTTTTCTCTCTTTTCTATTTTTCCTTCCTTCTTTTCTTCTTCCCGCCCTCCCTTCCTACCTGCTAGGAATCAACCCCAGCCTCACACACATAAGCCAAGCCCTCTCCCAGTGAGCTGCACCTCCAGCCCCACGAATGTAAATATAAAGACTCAGAAATGGGAGGCCCAAGTGGAAAAGCACACAGATTGGTGTCCTGCTTCATTGTCCTTTCTCTAGTCACCAACGTCAGCATGAGTCTCTGAGTCTGTCACAGACACCCTGGGCCCCCTGCCCCACTATGTGAGGCTCCCAGTTATGTGTGGTCCCCTTCCCTGAAGGGTGGATATGACATATGTGATACCTACTTGCAGTTAATTAACAGAACACACAGTGTTCTGTGTGTAGCCAGAGAGAACTGTGGTCATTGGCTGAAGCAGCCAGCCACACTGCGGGAGGCCAGGGAGAAAGAGCCGGGGAAGCCCCTGACCCACGGCCAGTTAGAGTCCGAGGTGCCAGTCCTACTGCTGGACCCAGATTCAGCTGGCACCAAGTGCTCTTGGGAGCTGGTCCTCCCCCACCCAAGACTTCTGATGAGCCCATTCTTGGCTGACAGCTTGGTGATAGCCAAGGGTCTGAACCATAGGGGGTTCATTCAGCTAAGCCATCCTGAGCCACAGAAACCAAGATAGCAAATGTGTGTGGTTACAAGGTGCTAAATTTTATCGTGACATTGTTACCCAGCAGTAGACAGTAGACAACTAATACACATCCACATTCTCAGTGAAACCTCGCCACACTCCTCACAAATAATCTTACTATTCACATCCATCTTTAAATGAGGATATGGAAGTCCAGAGGGTGTGAGTAATGTTCCCAAGGCCACACAGCTAGGACATGGCATAGCTGGAATTCAAGCTCACATTTCTGATCCCAGCACTCCAGATCTTAACGTTACAGGGTAACATCACAGTCACTACCTGCTTAGATGCGTATAGTACTTCTGTGACATAGAAAGGGCTGGGATTACTATGGCCCTGACAAGTTGGGGAAACTGAGGCTCAGAGCACAGGGGAGTAACATGCCCATGATTGTCAGAAAGCAGCAGGGACAGAATCACAATCCAAACCAACGCGGCACTGTACCACTCGTTTTTCTAAACTGGGACAGAGTTTTCCACCAAAAGAGCCTTCACCTTTCATATGATCAAATTTTTTATTTCTTCTCTATAAATATGTAATGAGCAATTTGGCGCGAGAACAAATGAGTTTTGTCTGCAGTCTAATGGCCTAGACTGCTAATTGGCAAGTTTATTCATCAGGGTTCCAGCAGAACTTGTTTGTTTAAAAATGAGCCTGTTACCAGCTGCTTATCTAATCAGAGGCAATGGGCTGAAATTGCATGTATTGATATTAATTACTGGAGATTTGCATTTTCTCGCTGCACTTCCCAGGAGAGCACAAACATGGTAATTCATCAGGGGCCTCTTAGACACCAGCCCTGCACTGTCACCTGTGTTACTGGAGTCCATCATTCATGGTATGACAGTTGTGGGGAGGCTTCACGTGGGGCTGAAATGAGACAAAAGCGCTGTCGGCAGGGCCTCTGCGGGTTGCTAGGGGCTGTCCCTGTGTTGAAACACTGAGCCAGTTTCTGGGAGGTTTCCATATTAAAGAGACTCCTCTTCATTTTTATTTTACGTTTTATTAATTTTGTTTGTTTTGACGCAGGCTCTCACTGTGTAGTTCAGGCTGGCCTTGAACTCACCGTGTAGCCTGGGCTGGCCCTACTCTCATGGCGGCCTTGGCCTCCTGAGTGCTGGGGTTGCAGGTGGGCTATGTCACCATGCCTGACTTTCCCTTTCATCTTCAGATGATGCACACTTCTCTGTGTTTAGGTCCTGCATCACCCGAGAGAAAGGGGCAGGCACAGGCCTTTTCATCTCCTCTCTTTGGAGTGATCAAGTCAGAAACCGGAGCATTTCACTTGTGGGGCCTCGGCTCCCTAGTTTTAAAGTGGGGATCTTAGAATCCCATGGTGGGGTGGCCTCACCAACTCAGATGCCCCTGGTCCCTGTCTTTCTTAGACAGCATCTCTCCTTGAATGGGCAGAACTCACATTCGATACCCTCCTCCCTCACCAGCACCTCAGCCCTCTGTAGCCTGGGCAGATTCGGGGCATCTGCCAGGTTAGGGGCCACTGCACTGCCGTGGGGGCCATGCAGGCTCCCACCTAATCCAGGTGGGGGCAGAAAAAAAAGCAGGGATCTGGCAGCAATTCTCAGACATAAGCAGCTAGATCTCAACTATAACTGCCTTCTGTAAGATCCTTGCAAACATTGACTTAGCAAACCTAGACCCATCGCTCCCAGGGACACACGGGTAATGCTCCCTCCACCTCACTCCACCCTCCAGTGCCTAACCTGGCCCTGTGCACGCTTCTGTCCCAGGTCATCTTGTTTCATGTACACAGTTGAGATTTTTTTTTTCCTGTCTCCACCCCTGTCTCTCCTTCCTTTGTTCTTTTTGTCCTGGGATGGAGCCCAGGCCCCTCGCTCATGCTAGCCAGCCATCTCCCTCTGGCTGCACCCAAGCCCCATTTCACGATCAGCAACTGCCCAGCCAGCTGCTGGTGACTCAGGCCTGCATGATGAGTATCACACACACTTTCTGTGCTGGCGCAGTGCAGCCTTCTTGTGCCAGGGACATGAGACAGCACTTTGACCCTCTGCTTGGGGCCATCTGAAACAGCCAAATCACCAAGAAAAGGCATGAAAACAAAAACATTGGCACCAGCCAGACCACAGAAGACTCCTATCTGCAGCTGTGAGCTGAACCGAGGGCTGTGTGCCTGGCGGACTCCAGCAGGACCGTGCACTTGGGTTGGCCCCACATTTGGCCACTCTGCACGTCCATGAATGACCACAAAGGCCCCACTAAACATTGATCTTGGAGCCTGTTATGGATTAAAAACTGGTGATCAACTTAACACCAGCTGGATTACATCAGCAGGGTGCTGGGTATAGATGTTCCACCCGAGGAATGTTGCCAGCATAAATGGAGACGTGGAGAAGGAGGAGCTATTCACATTAGGTGTTGAGGTGTTGTGGGTTCTTGTACGAGTTGCTGTTTGAGCCGCTGGTTCTCCTGGAGAAGCTCTGGTCCTCACATTGAGCATTGCTTCCTGGCTCTGGAGAGGAGGACGTGTGTCACTTGGTCTCCAGGATGAACTCATCACACTGGCTTCCTGGCATGTACTGGATTGTGCTTATCGTCAGAGGAGCTCAGGGCTTCCATGTCGCTGAGGATGATGGTGGTGCTTTTTAGGACAGCCCTGGTCTTTGTTGTGAATGTGACTTCTTGGCTCCAGCATAGAACCCTCAACCTACCAGCACAGCTCCTTCACCCCGCTGACATAGACTTTCCAGCTTCTACCGCTGACCTTTGGGCCTTCTCAGCACAGATCCATAAGAGACTGACATGAGCCCTTCTTGTGGGCTCTAGACCTCCAGTTGGACTCTTGGGAGGCATTGTCGTGAGCTCTGGATTTTCATCTGGACTCATGTGGGACATTGCTATGGGATTCAGGCCCTTGGCTAAATATTCTATGTCTTTAGTAATGTGGATAGATTTCCTGCATTTTCTTGTGTTAACTCTAGGTGACCATCATAAAAATAATAGTATAAACTCCAAGTCCTGACTCTAATTGTTCTCTGCACAACCCTGACTACCACAGGGTCACAAATGCATTTGAGTGAAGAGAATTTGCAAACCTGGATCTGGTGAATAATGAGATCTACTCTACCTCCCTGACCCTTGGAGGCTGACACCCATAACTGACATGACAGGGACAATGAGTGGTGCTACAGGAAAAGCTCTCAGGGACAGGCCTTTGGTGGGGTCCAGTGAGTTTTCCAAGAGCAGTCAGGTAAGCCGAGGCACAGGGCAGCAGCCTTTCCCAGCGGACCTCAGTGCCTTATGTGTGAGGCTTCAATATCGACACTACCTCCTTGCACCTTGCAGCGCAAAGGGATCGTGTAAAAGCCTGAAAGTCCCTCCTCTGTAAAAAACCCTGCATGACTCCCATGTCCTTCAGATAAAAGCCAAAGCCACAAACAGTCCTTAACTACGAGGGTTCTTCCTCTTCACTTCTTTGACCCCCATGCCAAGCTAAACCAAATTTTTATCTTTTTGAGACAGGATCTCTCTACATAGTTCAGGCTGGAACTCACAGCAATCCTCCTGCCTCAGCCTCTTGAGGCAGTGCACCACTACACCCAGCAGCACACCAGTGTTCTCAGTGTTCCGCTGCACACATCAAGCCTGCTTATTCTCAGGGCCTCTGCACAAGGGCTCCCTCTGCCTGAAAAGCTTTTCTCAGCTCAGCCTCTGGGGGGGGTCTTGACAAAGCAGTGAACAGTTAGGCTCAGGGCAAATGCACTCGGGCTTTGTGAGGAATGCAGTTAAACAACAAGTTTCGATTGCTGAAACAGGCTGTGTCCAGTCACTGACCTTCCACTTCCCCCAAGAAAACTGCCTCTCCTTGAGACACAGCCTTGCCCAAACTGCTTTCCTTCTTCCTCTCTTACACTGATATTCTAAAGAAAAGCCGGAGGGCTCTCAGCTGAGGTGCTAGTCCTGGGGGTCTCCCTACGCTGGGTGCTCTCGCTGAGACAGCTCCACCGGGCTCTCTGTGACTGAACCGTCTCACCCCTCAGCCACCCCTGCCACTCACTTCCACTCTGTGCAGGTCTAGGCTGAAATGCCAGCGTCTCAGAACACCCCTTGCCACCTTGTCTCAGCTACGTCCCTCCCCTGCGTCCCCTACGCAGCTTTGTTTTCTCATAGCCCTTATACCCTATAAGGCTGATGCTTACCACAGTGCTCACTTTAATCCCCTGTTTCCCTGGCTAAAAAAACTAAGTCATTAAGTTGCCCAGTTTGCTGAGTTTGAACTGGAGATCTCCTTGCTTCAGCTTCCCAGAGTTCTGGGATTACAGGTGTGCACCACCATGCCGTTATGGTACCATGTCATAGAATAAAGTAGAAAACAAGAATATGTAATAAAAAAGGTAAAGGAAAAGAAAACTCAATATGTGGATTAAAGAGTAATTCCAGCACTCCAGCAGGCTGAGATAGGAAGAGCTCAAGTTCAAGTCCAGCCTGGACAACTTTGTGATTTAGGGAGACCCTGTCTCAAAATTTTAAAACGGACTGGGGATATAGCTCAGTGCAAAGGCCCTGGGTTCAATATCCAGTTGTCTTTATCCAAATGGAACCTTTTAGGGATCATCTGATGGATAAAGAGGAATGCGAGGATTATTAACATGTATTGAGTCCCCCAGAGTCCAGGTACCCACAGGAGATATTCTCATGCTCTATTTTTGTTTGTTTGTTTGTTTGTTTGTTTGATATAGAGTCTCACTACACAATGCAAGCTGAACTTAAATTCACTTTGTAGCCCAGGCTGGCCTTGAACTTACAGAGATCCTCCTGCCTCAGCCTCCCAAATGCTGGGATTACAGGTGTGTGTCATCACACTCACCTCCCACATTCTATTTTATTTTATCTTTACAACAGCAAAGAATAAGGTGACTACCTATATCTACAAAAGGGAAACCAGAAAGTTGAAGTAACTTTTTGAAAGTCACATAAGCAGCACCTCAGATAGAAGGAATTTGAGCTCCGTCAGCTTCTCAAGCCTGCTACGGGTTTTCTACCACACCATGTCTTTGTTGCTCAGTTTGAAATCTGATCTTAAGGACTGGAAAGAAGAATCCTGCTTTTTGAAAATATTGCCTGTTCCCCATCAACTCAGAATGCAGCTATAAGAGGTTATCAGAGCAGCTCCATCTGTAACTGCAAACCATCAGAACAGCCCTAAATGCCGGCTCACAGGAGTCCTTGCGACTGGGGAGGAACGAGGTCATCACCTGGGCACTGAGAGAGGGTGGTGCCCAGGATTTATTGTCAAGTGAAAAAATTGAGGTGCAAAAGGACTCTGAGGTGTGCTCCCCGCTGAGGGGAAGAGGACCCTGGCAGAGCGAGCTCCGTCTGTCCTTACAAAAGCAAGCACAGGAAGGAGAAGGCAGAAACTAAAGACATGGGTCACCTTCAGGGGTAGGTGGGAGGGGGTGGGGCGGCCGACACTTAATGTTTTACATCCTCAAAACAAAACAGCAACAACAAATCACCCAACGGCATGGTGGGAAACTTTCAGCGCTGATGCGAGGGAACCTACCTGTATTTCAGATGGACACAGTAACCCTGTGAGAGGCGGGGGATGGGAGGCTACACCAAATAATTGTTTTTCTTTTGTGATGATAGTACTGGGGATGGAACCTAGGCCCTCCTTCCTCGTGTGAGGCAAATGTTCTATTGCTGAACTACATCCCCTGTCTTTTTCAAGTAGCATAAGCTGGGCTTGAAGCTGTGATCCTCCTGCCTCAGCCTATTGTGAAGCTGAGATGACAGGCATGTACCACGTACAGTTGAAGACTTCTTTTCTAACAGTGGTAGATGTGTAACAATAATTCTTAAATTACCATATACTATAGGCCTGAACAAGGACAAAGACAACCAAATTTTTCAGAGAAGGGATATATAAGAATGGAAAGGGAAAAGAGCAGAACGAATTCTGTGGTGTTGGATTGAAATTGTTTTATGAATAGATTAATTGACATATAGACAGAAAACTCCATGATTTGTTTTGTTTTGTTTTTTAGTTTTTTGAGACAGGATCTTGCCATTGGGTCCAGGCTGGTCTCAAACTCACTGTGTGGCCCAGGCTGGCCTTGAAC
The DNA here is from genome assembly GCA_004027455.1 of Hydrochoerus hydrochaeris. Taxonomy (NCBI): domain Eukaryota; kingdom Metazoa; phylum Chordata; class Mammalia; order Rodentia; family Hydrochaeridae; genus Hydrochoerus; species Hydrochoerus hydrochaeris. The sequence continues at coordinate 15,392 of PVLA01000831.1, read as the reverse complement.
TCATGGCCATCCTCTTGCCTCAGCCTGCCAAGTGCTGGCACTACAGGTGTGCACCAAGAGGAAAACAGTAACGTACAGTGCAGAAACCTTCACCACCATGTGACAGAAGCAGCAAAATTCATCAGCCCCACGTACCCTGGGTCTGCTCACTGAGCAGGACGCATCCCTCCCAACTGTTCCTGCCGATCACTAAGGGCCTGGAGGTGATCACTAGAAAACACCTGACGCACAGGAGAGAGACTGGTTGAGCGTCCTGAGTTTGATAAAGGTCATATGGTTATACAAAAGGAAGGCTTTGTCCTTAACATTTTGTTTTTTAAATAAAAAAATATAGGACATACCTGGCCTTCTTCCGGAGTAACTTCTGAGACTCAGGATAATGCACCAAAATTTCATTCAAGTCCTTTTTATCCAGGATGAAGAGGTTGGTGAACCCGTAGGCTACGACATTGGCGGTGCGCCGGTTCCCGCCCCCGACAGCCAGCAGGCTAGGGGAGAAGGGAGGCTGTGAGGCCCTTCAGGGGCCAGAAGCCATGCTCTGGATCTCATTCAGCTCTGCCACTCTGGTCCTCCTGTGCATGGCGGTGGCCCCGAACCAGTGGGCACCCAGACCTCCCCTGCACAGGCCAGCAGGGCCCAGCCCCACCGTGCAGCCGCCCCCTCCCAGCCCATGCCCAGAGCCTCCTGCTCCCCCAGTGCCTCTCACCTGATCTCTCCAAACACGGACCCTGCTTTCAGCGTCACCAGCACTGCCTTGCCGTCGGGGCCACCCAGGACCTGCACCTGGCCCGCTTGGATGATGTACATTTCTCGGCCGATCTCCCCCTGAAACAGAGGAGGCTGAGCCCCTCCACCACCCCCGAGCGTCCTCGAAGCCAAGGGCTGTGCCCAGATGCTGGTGACCCAGCAAGGAGGCACTAAGGGCAAGTCCAGCCCTGCACCACCACTTAGCATGGAGTCTGAGCTGGTCACTTTCTTCTTGGGTCCTGGGCTCCTCACCTGGGGACTGGGGAGAGTCAGCAGCTCTTGTCCCACCCACCTGCCAGGTGTTAAGGCACGGAAAGTGCTAGGCAGCCCGGGAGGTGTGGGCGATGGTTCTGTGGCTTCCCACCCACACCCACGAGGCCTGGAGAACCAGGTGATGGTTCCTCCATTGCTAAACATCCATGAGCAGCCCCAGCCAGGAGCACCCAGTGTCTGCCTGCTGAGATAGGCAGATGACAGCAGTGAAGTCCTGCAGTCCCAGCCCTTCTCTGAGCCCATGCATGGCGGGTCCCATCCTGTCTCCACACCCTGGGAGGCAGGGCAGGACAGCACTCTTTTTGTTCATCTGATTTGCACTGGAAATTGAACATAAGTGTTTTGCACTGAGCTATACCCCCAGACCTTTTTAGAATTTTTATTTTGAGACAGGGTTTTGCTATTTCATTAAGCTGCCCAGGCTGGGCTGGTACTTGTAATCCTTGTGCCTCATCCTGCTGGATTGTACTTTTCTAAGGTCATAAAACAAGGATGAGGCAGGGCCAGGATTTGAATCCAGTCTGGTTACAGAGTTCATAGTTGTTGTGAGTCAAATTGTACCCCATTCCCAACCCACATTTTGAAATCCCATTCCCCAGGACCTTAGGATGTGACCTGATTTGGGGTTGTGGCAGATGTTACTAAGTTAAGCCTGCCTTGGAACCAGGTAGGAGGCAAATCCAATCAGCTGGTGTCCTCACAAGAAGGGAACTGGACACACAGACAGGCACAGTAGGAAATCAATGGAAGAACAGAGAAGCTGGGCCTAGGGCAGAGGCCATTCAGTGCATAGTCTGGTGGCCCCACCAAACTCCCACAATGGCCAAGTCCCAAGGTGAATCAATGAACAAAGAAAGGAAAGGAAGGAGGGAGCTCACAGTCAACTTGCCACAAACTATCCAGTCCTCAGGCCCTGCCCAGTCCTACCCCGCCTGCCACTTGTCAGTCATACCTGGGCAGCAACCCAGTGACACCAGCATACCTCACACATGCACGACCCTCTTCCCAGACAGGAAGCGTCCTGACTGCCTGTCTCCATGACACCTCACTAGCCAGCACTCCGGGTGTCTTGGGGACAGTGTCAAGCAGAACCGGGCAGCAGGAGCACCACTCACGCACCCCCAAGTGCTTACTTCACCTCACACAGCCTCACCAATGCCTGACTAACCTCCTCTCACTGAAAGCAAACTGCATCGCCGCACAGGTGACAGTGACAGCAGTCTCACTGGCTCTGTGCCAGGCACGGTGCCAAACCATAGGCCTATCTTATGCAGCTCTCCCAGCCACCCCATGAGAGGTGCTACCCATACCCTCACTTTGCATTGACAATGGGACTCAGAGAGGGCAAGCGCAGGGCTGCACAGCTAGGAAGCAGTTCCCCTGTCCGGACAGGTCACTCTGCTGTTTCCAAAGCCCTCTCAGCCCCTAACACTGAAGCTTTACATCCTCAGCCATCCACAGCATCCTTTCCCCCCTATCCCTCAGCGCTCTGCTTTTAGAAAATTCAGTACTGCATAGCATACACCTAGAGTCAGGGGCCTTCTTGGGCTGGGACTCCCCAGTCTCACAGGGTCTGCTTGAGCAACATCTTCCCCCCATGCACACACCCAGCCTTGCTGTCAGCTCCGCGCAAGAGCCTCGGACTCGGCCCTTCCCCACTGGTTTGCGCGTGTGCTCTCCCCGTCCCACTTGCGAATGGAGAGAGGGAGACCCTGCGAGCTTCCTCTATCCCTTCCCTGTGAACTGGGGACCCAGTCCCACCCTCTCATCCCATGTGGGGAGAGAGCTGTGGCCTGCTGCTACAAAGCCTGTCCCTTTGCAGCGACCCCTGCAGCCCAGGGTGTCTCAGGTGCCCCAGCCCCGCCCACCGGAAGGCCTCGGCCTCACCGGCCCTGCCCCCACTGCGGTGCGCACCTTCTTGCACACGTAGTCGTTGGGCAGGTAGACCACGGAGCGCAGGCGCTTCAGCATGTCGAAGATCATCTGCCGGTCACAGCCCTGCCCAGGGAGGAGAGAAGGAGCCCGGTGAGAGGGGCGCTCAGGCTTGAGGTCCCCAGAGCTCCAGGAGAGGGCGCTGCAAGGGTGTACCTGAAAGAGCGCCACTTTGCTGACGATGTCATAGTTCACATCGATGGCAAGGTCCAGCCGCATCTTGTCCGGAAGCTGCACCATCAACTCTGACTCATCTGTGAACAGGAAGTGGGGGGTCAGAGCCAGGGCAGCTCCAACCCTCACTCACCTACAGCCCCAGCCGCCTTCCCTGCTGCTCTAGACCCTGACGGCTGCCAACTCCAGGCTTTTGTCAATATAATCCCTCTGTCGGGAAAGCCCCATGCACTTAACCGACTAACTCCTACTCATTCTTCAAAACCCAGTACCAACATCACCTCTTCCAGGAAAGCTTCCCTGGATTCTCACAACACAGTACCTGCATCAGGGGTTCCAGGGCTGTAGCACTGGTTACTGCAATTGTTGATGAAATACTACCCCTCATATGCACCCTAGAACATTAGCAAGAACTAGTTTATCTACTACTTACCATGTGCCAGCTGTGTGTGTGGGGGGAGGGGTACTGGGGATTGAACACAGAGTCCTTGCACTGAGCTACATTCCCAGGCTTGGCTCAAACTTGCAATCCTTTGGCCTCAGCCTGCAGTGCTGGGATGACAGGAGTGTGCCATCATGCCTGGCTTTTAAATCAATCTTTCTTCTTCTTAGTTTTTTAGTGGTGCTGGGAATTGAACCCAGGGCTTTGCATGTACCCTGGGCTAGGCAAGTGCCCTGCCACTGAACTACATTCCAGTGCTTCCTGTGCCTGCTTTTCATAAATATTATTTGATTTAATCCTTCCAGCAACCCATGGGGCTTCGCCACTCCCCCCTCACAGACAGGCTGGGGCACTGGCTTGCCTGGCCCTGCAGCCAGGGAAGGGGAAGGAGACTGTGCCCAGGCCACATGCTCAGAGCCTTTGCAGGGGAGCAGGGCCACATCACCACTGCATACCATGGTGTAGATGCCCTGTCAGAGGAAAGGATGGGAGGGGGGACCCAGGAGGGACTCCCCGTTCCTGATTCAAACCTCAGCTTTGATCTCTGGCAGGGCTGTGTCTCAAGGTGAAATGAGAGAAGGGAGCCCAGGAGACAGGCCCTCGAGTCTTCGGGAGTGTCATGATGGCCAGCATGCAGCCCCTCCCAGGCCTCCTCAGACCCCTGTTACTTAAACCTTGGGGCCACAGCTAAGTGAAGGTCCAGTGCTTGAGTCTCAGAGACTCAGGACAAGGAAAGAACCGGAAGGCTTCAGGGCAGGGGTGGTGGTCTTACCCAGAATGCCTTGCGAGTGCCAGGTGTACTCGTACCAGGTCTTGACGCGGTTCTGTACGGACTTGGGGATCTTGTAGAAGTTCATGTACTTCACTGTGCTGTCCATGCAGCTGCGGTAGTAGGTCTGTCCTGCAGTGGCCGCCCCTACCACATCTCTCATCTGAGGCAGGACAGAAAGCATGTTTGGGGATGTGTCACTTTACCCAGACAGGGGCAAATGCTCATAGGGGAGGAAGGAAGGGAGGAAGATGTCCACACGCAGAAGTTTCCTGCCTCCAGTACGGATGTGGGGGGCCAGGTGCTGGCCCCTCTGGTGGCATTAGATCCCGAGGGGACATCTCTTTGGACTGGGCTGACTCTGTGGTGCCACAGCCACTCTGTCCAAGCCCTTGCTAGAGGATATATGAGCCCAGTATATAGTTCCTCGGGCTGGGGACCTTAGAAGGCTCTGACTAGGAAACAAGATACCCCTGCAGCCTGTCAGAAACAAGGCATTTCTCCCACCTTTCGTTAAGCCACAGAGTCCAGCTCACCAGGGTACCCAAAGGGCCTGGCATTTTAAATGGAAGTGACCTCAGAGAAGGATGAGACCTGCACCCCCTCCTTCCACTCCCAGCAGGGCCCAGCACCCCAGGCTTCTGATTCTCGGCCCAGTGCTCCTTTGGGTTTAGTCCCAAAGCAACAGGCAGAGAGGATGACCTTCCCAGCAGCAGTAGGAGGGGCCTGCGGGTGGAGGGCAGGGACCCCAGGACAGCTACCTGTCCAATCATCACAGAGAAAGCAAAGACACCGGTGAAATAGTTCAGCAGCTGGAAGACAATTTCAAAGAGCGTCTGGGGGTCGGGCAGCCCCCCAATGGTGATGAGGGTCTTCACAGCCCAGTAGTAGCAGCGAATGTAACTGGAGAGAGAAGGGGAAAGGGATGTCGGTCATAAAAGGACACACCTGCCAACCTCAGGCAACCTGATTCAGACACTTGTGATAGGTGTGCACCATGCAAAGAGGGAAAGCTTACAGGCTTAGATGCAAGAACACCTGCCTCTCACGTGGGCAGAGCATGTTGCAGTTTGTCCCTGGCTCTGTCCCACCCCTGCAGGGCATAGGCAAGGATGGATACAGGCACTCCAGAAGAGATCTAGGAAGCATTCGTAGGAAGACAGAGGATGGGAGGATAGAGGGACTGGTCCTGATGCCAGGGCTCCTGTAATTTCCACACTTGTCTCCTCTGCTATCCTGTCATGCTGACTCATGGAAAGCAAGTGTTACAGTTTCTATCTAGACATCCCCCCAAAGCCTCATAGATGGGGGTTTGGTTGGATCATAGAGAAATGATGCTTCTCAGTGGATTAATCCACTGATGAGTTTATCACAAAACGTGATGTTGGGAGGTGAAGCCTGCTCTGAGGAGGCAGCTCACTGGGGGCCTGGAAGGGCCTCTCTCCCTCCCTTGATCTGTTTCTCCACTTCCCACCTTCTCACAAAAGCTGTTTCTCCTCTGCCACAGCCCTCTGCCATGCTGCCTTGTTTTGGAGCCAGTGACTATGGGCTGAAATCTCTGTAAACCATAAGCCAAATAAATGTTTCTTCCTTTAACTGCAGCCATCAGGTATTTTGTCCCAGCAATGAGAAAGTAACGAAGACAAAGAACAACATTGGAGTTGTGAGATCCTGTTGGCCCTTGTATGTGCAGGTTTGCATTTGGGGAGCCAACCAAGGCCAGGTGGAAAATAATTTTTAAAAACTGTGTCTATACTGAACACAGGTATGTTTTCTCCTTAAACAATACTGTGTAACAAGGATTTATGCAGCCTTTGCTATGTATTAGGGATTCTAAACACTCTAGAGGTGATTTCAATCTCCTGGTGACTACTAAGGGACAACTATCTTGAGGGCCACCTTTCCTGACCCTTCCTTCTCCTCACTCATTTTCCAGGTAGTGAAACTCAGCCCTACCAAAGGAAAAGGGAATTCCCGTGGTTACCAGCTGGCAGGTTCCAGACCCAGGACTAGAACAAGGGGTGTTAGTTGATCCCCTGAGCTGCCACCCCAAGCCAGGCTTGTGATCCATCGAGAAGGAGGATATGAGTGCTGGGGCTCCTGTTCTGTGGTAAACAGCACGAGAAATGCCCTGGGCTTGTCTAATCATCACAAAGCAGCAAGAGCCCCCTATACCTGTCCACACCTCCAGGCCAAGCCCTGCCGGAAGCCAGGAAGAGGAGGAGGCAGGCAGGGGTGCAAGATGAGCCAGCTTTCCTGAGCCTCCTGCCTCCACTCACCAACTTCTTATGCAGCCTGGGAGCCCAAACACCGGCTCTGGAGCCAAACTAAAGGTGCTCAAAGCCCCTTTCTAGCTGTCTGACTGGGCAGATTCCTTAATTTCTCCAAGCCCTGGTCTCCTCCTCCATTAAATGGGGATGGTGGCCAAACGACCTTCACACGCAACCACGAGGATGAAATGAGCGGCTGGAAAAGGGTGCCTGGCACAGGCCGGGCTCTCTGTAAATCAGCGTTCGTCCAGTGCCCGCTGCGTGCCAGCAGTGGGTGCAGCACGGCATTGCTGAGTGCTCAGGAAGGTCTGCAGTGAGGGTCAGCAATGCATTCTGAATGCTGGGAGGAGGAAGCAAAGGTTACTGGGCCATTAGGGCTGTGGCTCAACTTCTGACTGGGTGTTGCTCTGGGTGTCAGGGCACCTCATTGCCTTCAAGGAACCTGCTGTCTGGAAGCTCCTGGACTACACAAGCCAGCCCAAACTCCTGTCATACTGGTCCTGGCCACCAGAGGGCGCACCAAGCAGCTCTGGTGGCGACTGAGCAGCCCCCCATCCCGCCAAACCCCTGGGCGGGGAACTGGGGACCGACAACTCAGGTGGCTGGGCCGCCAACAGAGAGGACATAGCAGTGATGTCCACAAAGCTCTGGATTCCCCCAAGCGTTTCTCTTTGGAGCAATCTTCATCGGCATGGCACATCCTAGAGGCTTCCCGGAAGTCCTGCGTTCCCAGCCTCTGTGGCTCAATGGAGGGTCCCTCGGTCCACTTCCAGAGCTGGATAATGACCGCACGTGGAGCCCAGGTCCCCTTCTTCCTTGCCATCCCTTTCTACGACTGCCACCCACCCCTCCAGTGGGTCCTTGGCCTACTGAGGTATATACCCCTTTGAGAATTGAAGGAAAGCTAGGAAAGTCTCCTTAGAAAAGCTGACATAGTCTCAGAATTCAGCTCTAAATTGCAGAAGGAGTAAGACCTACTAATACACAGCTGAGATTTGCTCTAAGTCTTCTGGGTCCCATGTGGGTCTCACATTGGCATCCCGGCTTGCCTACAACAGCTGTGTACCAAGTGCTGTGTGGCCCCTGGGGACACCCTGCTCTGGAGAGCAAACTTTGAATTCCTTGGGGAGGCTGCCTGGCAACCTGGCTCTGTCCACTGCTCCAGAAACTCCCACAGACCCCGAGCTCTTCAGCCTTACTGGGCTCCAATCCTTGACTCTGTTATCTTACGGTCCCCCATTCCACTGTTAAATAGGGCTATGAGTAGAACCCAGGGCCTCATGATAGACAAGAACTCTACCACTGAACGATATACCAGTACTTTTTATTTTGAGACCAGGATCTCCTCGAGTTGCCTGGGCTGGCCTCAAACATCTTCTCTTCCTGGTCAGCATCCTGAGTAGCTGAGATTACACTCACCACCCTGCCCAGCAAACACTTCTCATCTTTCTTCATGCGAGTCCCTCTCTCTGGGTTCTCTGTCCCTTCTTTGCATCTCTCAAAGCCAAAGCCAAACCTAACTAGCTTAACTTTTGGTGAACTTTGACACACCCATTCCCATTCCCCCATCCCTGCTCCCAAGTACCAGGCACTTTTCTTTTCCCTTGGGTACGCAGTCCAGTAGTCAAGGCTCTGTGACCATACTGCTCGGGTCCCAGCTCTGTAACTACGAACTGTGTGACCTTGACTTGTCGCTTCCTCTGTCATATGGGAAGAGTCAGAGTGCCTGTCACGTGACTGTTGTAAGTTACTTTGTTAAGTGCTTTGATCAGGGCTGCTACATATGAATAGTACTAAGTATTCTGCAAGGCTTACTGCTACTGTTGCTGTTGTTATCATCAATGTAGCATGTCCCATATGTGGGATTGGCAAGTAGGTCCCCTGGTTTGCCAGTTCGTCCATGGCTGGCCCTGCCGGGACAGCAGTGCAGAGATACATGCTCAGGCCTTATTCCCATTGACCTTGCCCATGGGTTGGCAGAGTACATGTACCTGCTCTGTATATTTATCAACCTACAGGACTTTGGGATACTGGGAGGATTTTCTTTTCTTTTTCTTTTTCTTTTTTTCTTTTCTTTTTTTTTTTTTTAAGACCTGATCTCACTATGTAGTTCAGGCTGGCCTTGAACTCACTATGTAGTATAGGCTGGTCTCAAACTCATAGCCATCCTCCTGCCTCAGACTCCCAAGTGCTCGGATTACAGATGTGTGCCAACACACCTAGCCTTGCTGAAAGGACCTTTCTAGTATATCTCATTTGTGTCTCTGCCTTTGCCTGCCACAAAGCAGATGCTCAGGAAGACATGAAGACAGGGTCCTTGGACCTAGTCATATCAGTGATTCCTCAGGAGCAAGGTGGCCTTAGCAATGTGGTAGCAATGGACTCCTTTCCAGGAGTCTTTGTGCTATGAATTACAAAACACAAGACCATCACCCAGGTGTGGCCACAGGAGGAAGGGGAGCTCACCTGTTTCCCTCGCCATCGTAAACCCAGTGAGTGGAGCCGATGCCCTGAAAGGCTGAGGCCCAGTAATAAAGACACGAATTCAGGTGCAAGCTGTACAGCAGGTAGGCCGTGGTCCTGATGACCCTGCACAGGAGGAGGGCATGGACACAGCCGTAAGAGGGTGGAGGTGACATCTCCAGAGGCAGGACTGTAGGGGGAAGCAGCCAGTTCTCATCTCCCCAGAAGCCCACCTCAGAGGTTCCCTCAGTGAGCCACATGGTCCTGCCCAGTCACTCAGAGGGGTGGACACTCAGTCAGTCTGAAGCAGCAGCAGTTGGCCTGACCCTGTGGGATGCTTTTTAAGGCTGTGTCAGTTGGAGATGGTGGCACTTGTCAGGAGCTTGCCAAGACTTGGGGCAGGAATGGCCCCCAGTGGCAGGACTAGCTGCTCACATGAGTTCTGAGATGGCAGCAGTATCAGAGGACACATGTGGCCATGGGAAGAGCAGGCAGGGGACAGGGTATGCAGAAAAGTGATGATGAGGCCATGAGCTTCATGAGAGAGGTGCAGAGAGTCCCGCTCCCCTAGCAAGGCCTAGCTGGCCTAGTGCCCCAGCTTGGGTATCTTACAAACACTCCCTTCCCCTGGAGCTATGTTGGGGTCTTCAGTTCCTTGCAGTGACTCCAAAATACTAGTGAGCCACTTCTGTCAAGCTGTAACAATTAGAGGAAATGGAACACTCTCAATTCTCTAAAGAACAAACGTGCCTTTAGAGAAGAGGTTGGGCCAGGAAGAAGCTCAGCTTCCGGGTTCCACAGGCAATGGGGACTGGAGGACAGGGGAGGTGAAAGGGTCAGAAGTGGGCAGAAAATGCCTTGTCCTGTGTGTGTGCTGTCACACATGTGTGAGTGCACACATGTGCACACATGTGAGATGTGTGCACTTGTGCACATGCATGTACATATGTGTGCCCAGGTGTCTCACCTGTAAATGTAGGCTTTGCTGAGGATGGCTTCCAAGCGGCTGTTAAACTCGAAGAAGGCCATGTACTGGGAGGAAGAGAGAGGCATCAGGAACAGCCGCTATTGCGGCTCCCTGACCTCATTTCCCTGCCCTCATCTCCCTGCCCGTCCCCTGGGTGCTGAGACTGAGGCCCCTCTTCCATGAAGAGGAAGGGGGTGGACAATGAGTGTGCATTCAGGCCAAAGGATACTTTGCCTTGGGCAGCTGGGGGTTGGAAACCCCATTTAGGAATCTGATGATAGCAATGGCCCATCTTTGCTGGGAAATCACATAAAATCGAGTTCGCACTATTTGCTTATTATTTCTAGGGATTCCCAGACCTTCTGAAACCCATCGTGAAACTTTCGGATGTTCATACACCCCAAGTTAGGAGCCCAATTTTGAAGATTAAATGGAAGTCCTTTTACTTCCTTGGTTTTTTTTTGTTTTTTTGGTACCAAAGATCCCAACTCACAACCTCACGCTTCCCAGGTGAGTGCTTATGCTGCTGAGCTAAATCCCTGGCCCCAGGGGCCCTACTTTGAATGTTTACTTTATAAAGAAAATGATTTTATAATAAAACAGTTTATAACCCCCACTATGTCCTTCAAAGGCTATGAAAAGTAACAAAAGTATAATGATAACTACTCTTCTTTACTGAGCTCTTAGTATATGACCGGCACCTCTTTACCTATCTTATTCCTTATTTCCCTATGAAGCGTGTGTTATCTTTTTTTTCAGGGCTGGGGATCTTGCGTGCTAGATAAGCACCACACCAGTGAGTTTCAGCCCAGGCCCTGTCATTCTCCTTGGCACTCAGGGATGTCTAGCAACTTGTCCGGAGCCCACTGGGAAGTGAGAGTCAACCTTGAACCCAGATCAGATTCAAAACTGCCTCTAGATCTTTAGCCACATTGAGTTTTTGATATTTGAAAATGATATTAATGAAGACTTTCTAAGGGAGTGATAGAGAACCTTTTAGAGCTTTCAGTGATACAAACAGCCTACCACAGCACACCTAGATGCCACAGGTGCCAAGATTTGTCACCACTGTCCTAAGGGATAGACTAGCCAGCCTCCAAGTGTTCTTTCTAACACCCATCTGGAGATTACCCCGGATGCAGGAAAACCACGGGCTTGGTGCCCTCCTTGAGGCTCAAAGGGTCGCCTCCTCCAAGCTGTGCCAGATGTTAAACCTGAGTTACGCACACACATACCACACTTGCCACATGAAGCATCTCGCTTCCACATCTGGGATCCGTCTTTGCCTGAGGGCCTGGCCCTTCTCACTCATGCTTGGCTCTGAAGCAGCTTCTGTAGCCCCCAGAGGCCTGAGTGCATCTGAGAAGAATGGTGCCACTTTCCCGCTCCTCCTTGGCAGCTTCTGTGCCCAGTTCTAGTGCAGTGTGTTTGCTTTCCCTAGCATTCTCTGGCATATTTTTCTTATTGCATTTACCTCTTTTTATAAATTCCCTCATTTACTGATTTTGGATAAAAGTACCGAACATTAGCCAGGCGTGGTGGTGCGCGCCTGTAATTCCAGCACTCGGGAGCCTGAGGTAGTGGATTGCCATGAGTTAGAGGCCGAACTGGGCTACACAGTGAGTTCAAGGGCAGCCTGAACAGCATAGTGAAGAGACCGTTTTTCAAAAAACCAACAAAACAACCCCCCCCCCAAAAAAAAAAAAAAACATTACAAAAAGCACTAGGCATCATGTACAGAGAAAGATGACTTTACTTGCTTGGCCAGCAAAGTCCATTTGGGGGATCCCAAGGGCTCTGAGTGGCTGTGCACCCTGACACTGTGCCTGGCCAACTTGCCTGGGAGTCTGGCTCCTCCCCGTGAAAGGCAGATTAAGCGCTGGAATGACACCCATCAGTGATCAAGTGGGTAGGGGCTATGCTCAGGCGCATCCCTAATACTTGCTCACTCCTTCGACCTTGGCTAAGTCATCCCACTTCTTCGAGTGCCAATCTGCCCATCTTTTCGGTGGAGACCACCATACAGCAGAAGCCCCTCGAGCAGCACTGTAATTACTGAGAGACTCAAGTGGAGGATCCAGCCCCCACTCCTTCCTATCCGTGTGCCTTGGGCAAGCTGCTCAGCCTGTCCCGGCTCCTCATTTGCACGGTATGGTGAGGACCTCACACTGCGGAGTGGAGGGGCCAGCACTTGACCAGTACTTGATGTTGCTACAGAAGTGGGAGCCATTGAAATCGCTTTTCATGAAGGTGGGCTGGGACTGCGAGCAGTTCCCCTGGACACCCCTGAGGACACCTCCCCTTCCCAGCTGCTCCTGGGAGGACAGAAAGTGGCAGGGAGGGGCTGCCGGCTGGTCTCACCTTTAAACAGCGGGGCAGGCGGAAGACGGGGTTCACACCAAATTTCAAGTAGAGGAAATCCAAGGGCAGGAGGCAGATCGCATCCATCTGAAACCCCAAGGGGACCCCATAGTGTGTCAAACACATAACCCTGGGTGTGAGCATGGGGTAAGGGCTGGGGTCCTATCCTCCACAGAAAGTGGAAGTCAGAATGTCCATGAGGACCTCACACCAGAGGCCAGGAGGCAACCAGCAAGAAGCCCAAGTGGTCCCAGGACTTCCCTGTCTACTCCAATGCCAGCTCCATTGCCATGACAATGACCACTGTGCTCCCCACTCCCACCCCAAGGGAACAGAAGGACACAGGCCCAGCAAGGAGGCCTTTGAGGTAGCCCCACCTGTGCCAGCCTCTGGGGAGCCTCAGCCCATGGGAAACATCACCAGGATCCATGCCCAGCACCCCTCCAGGTGGCAGCTTCCATGTCACATGGGCCCCCCAAGCACTCAGCCCCAGGGACTCCACAACCACTACACCTTCCATCCCGACATACACCTTAAACCGGCGCGACTTCAGGTAGTAATTTCGCATCTCCTTCTTGTCCGTCTGGAAGAAAATGGAATAATGACAGTGAGGTGGCTTTGGAGCTGGACCCCTGATTACAGGAAGCCCCCACGGAATTCCTGCAGAATCCCTGCCCTTTCCCATCAGCACAGCCAACAGCAGTGGAGCCAGAGGGGACCCACTGAGCTTCAGTGACAGTCCCTCAGGTGGCTGAGGCTGTCCAGGGTCACCGGCTAGATGCTTGTTTCTTGGATGTCAGTCGAGGGCCTAAGGCTCATTCTCTAGTGTGTAAATCTTCCCAGAACCACTTGCAACTTAATTCACTGAGGAGCTGGCAACTGCTCTGATCAGACTAGGGAAGAGGCTGGCCAGGGAATTCTCTTTGCTCTAAGTCATTCATGTTTTGTTTTGTGTTTGAGACAACATGCTACATCTTCCTGCCTCAGCCTCCTGAATGTTGGTATTACAGGGATGTACTGTGGGAGATCACCACACTGCTCTCTCCTGGAAAACAGAGGCCAACAGGTTGTTGCCACAACCTGTCTCTCCTTCACCCTCCTTACTGAACTGTGTAGAAATGGTTATTCTGAAACAAATGTTCCTGGCAGTAAAAGTGCCAGCCTTGCATACATCAAAATTATCTGTGCATTGCTAATTGGTTGCCTCTGTGCCAAATACGGCTACAAACTTTCTTTTCCCTATGCACTCTGCCAGGACCCTCACCTTCCTCCTGATGGACACCAATAAAAGCCATGAGATTTTGGAGATTAAAGCCCTTTGTTCCACAGAGAACACTGGGTTATCCCAGAGCTCCTCAACTGCAGGACTTTTTCTCTGTCTCTCTTTTGCCACCATGTGGAGTTAGACTGAAACCCCCAGTAAAGTACCCCCACACCTAGCTCCTCAAAACGTCATCTTAGAGGCAAAGCTTCAAACTGTCTACACACAGCAGAGCCTGTGGTACCAATGTGGAATGTGTTTTTCTTTGCCGCACTGGGGATCAAACCCAAGACTCGCATGCTGGGTGACAGCTTTACCTTTGAGCTCCATCCCCAGCCCTCAGTGTGGAATTTCAGAGAGTGGTTTGTGCAGGGGGCTGGGATAAGTCACAGTCAAGGCCTTGGTTTCTTCCTTGGTAAGTGGGGGCTGACCCAGGGCATGGGGTCTCGCAATGGCTCAAGCAGCCGAGATCGTCACGCCTTTCTCAGGAGCCCCAGGATACACTGATTTCCAGCAGTCACTGGAGCCAAGCATGCTGCATTCATCATCGAAACCAATCCTCACACCATTGCTACTTGCTAGGAACTTGTCCTAAGCCTAATTTTACAGATGAGAAACCGAGGCTCAGAGAGGTGGCCCGGCCAGGTGCACCTGCCCTAAAGCCCACACGCTGGACCACTTCGCCATCCTTCACTCATCAGGGATCAGAAACCATATGAACAATATCAGATGGGTGTAATCTGAACATATCAAAGGTGGGTGAAACAAGCAACCAGGCTACTAAACAGGCACCGGCAGCTGCCCCTGACATTTCCTAGTCCATTTATTTTGTTGTCTGTCATAACGTCAGCCATCGGCCCCCTAAAGCTCTGGCCTGAGATCTTCTGTGGTCCCCCTCTGCCTGCCTGTGACTCACAATGACGTCCCCGCCTCTGACGAACTGCAGGCGGATCTGGAAGACGGTGATGTCCAGGAGGTAGATGAGGTCGCACAGGTAATCCATCAGCAGCCACAGGTGGATGTTGTCGGGCGTCTGGTAAGGGAAGGCCCAGCGCACAGGAATCAGCCAGCAGTTCCAGTTCCAGGCCAGCACCACGAAGAACAGCCACAGGATGTACATCAGGTCTGCAGGTGGGATGGCAGACCAGCTGGAGCCAGGGCGGGGAGGAGCTAGGTGGGCCCAGCAACCCGGGGGGACTTTGACTATGTGTCTGCACTGTCACTGCATGTAGTGCTTTCATAACCGTGTGTGTGTATATGTGTGTGTGTGTGTATAAAACTTTCTTTGCTTTAAAAATAAATTACTAGGGCCAAGGATATAGCCCAGTGGCACAGAGCCTGCCTAACAAGCACGAGGTTGTGAGTTCAATCCCCTGCACAAAATAAACAAATAAATAAATAAATCACTAGTAGACCCTTATAAACCAGAGTACTCTGAGGAGGGGATATGGTGGCATCATCATCTCCGACATCATCATCACCATCAGCATCATTATGCTTTTTGGTTTTTGACACAGGATCTCTTTATGTAGTTCAGCCTGGCCTTGAACTCACTATGTAGTCCAGATTAGCCTCAAATTCACAGTAATCCTCCTGCCTCAGCTTGCTAAGTGCTAGGATTACAGATGTGCACCACACCTGGACACTCACCTGAGGATGGCATTATTAATGGATACCTAAGTAGCAAACTTTTGCTTGCCTGCCTGCCTGCCTGCTTTCCTTCCTTCCTTCCT